>SJYV01021496.1:436525-483698 GCA_006410875.1 Neotragus pygmaeus | reverse complement strand
GGTTTGACCTCTAAGTCCAGCCCTCTTTCCAGTTCAGGAATGCCTTCCACCCTGCACAGCACACAGGCCTCCTTCCTTGCCAACTGCCTATGGCAAGGAGCTTGGTCCTGCCCAGGGCAGCCCATCCACTGCCAGATAGCTCTGCTTGTTAGAAAGTCCTTCCTTCCAGTGAGCAGAGACCTGCCTGCCTGTACTTCAATCTCCAATTTTGGCCATCCCCACGGGACCACTCCCTCCTGCCCTCGCTGTTCCAGATGTTTGAATGTTGCCCTTGGACCACTCCAGTCTTGCCCTCAAATCCCTCTGCCCTAGTCTGAGATGCAGTGTGGTGGAATAGTTCAGATCTTGAACTCTAGAGCCCGGCTCTCCCAGTTCAGATCCCAGCACAGCCCCTTGCTACCTATGTGCCACTGTGAATTTCTACACTTCGAAGAGACGGCTGTGAGACTCCTTCTGGTCATCGTCTCCCATCTGCAGAGCAGCTGTTCTTCCATGGACAGTTTTATTCACTTGGTGTGTTAGTCGTTCAGTCATGTCCGACTCCTTGCGACCCCGTGGACCGTAGCCCACCAGGTTCTTCTGCCCATGGAATTCTCCAGGCAAGAAAACTGGAGTGGGTTGCCATTCCCTTCTCCTGGGAATCTTCCCCACCCAGGGATCGAACCTGGGTCTCCTGCATTGCAGGAAGATTTTGAGCCACCAGGAAAGCCCTTATTCACTTTAGTTGGCAGCAATTATACCTCATAAAGGAAAACAGCCCGTTCTTTTGTTCGTTCATCCCTAGACCTCACATGTGAAGTCAGCCTCTTTCTCCCAGGGGGAACCAGTCTCCCCCTGCCCCAGCAGCTGTTCTCAGAGGAAGATCTTGCAAGCAGTGTTCTGGTGGAAGTGAGAGCATATTGATTTATCTTCAAGCTGCATTTGCAGAGTCAGCATACTTTTTAACTTATATTTTGTGTTTGTTCTATAGGTTGAATGTGTTCCCCCAAATTCATAGGTTGAAACCCAATGAATGTGATGGTATTAGGAGGTGGGGCCTTTGGGAGGTGCTAAAGTCATCAGAGTAGAACCCTCATGAGCAGGATTGTCATTGTTTAGTTGCTAAGTCATGTCTGACTCTGCAATCCCATGAACTGTAGGCCCTCCAGGCTCCTCTGTCCATGGGATTTCCCAGGCAAGACTACTGGGGTAGGTTGCCATTTCCTTCTCCAGGGGATCTTCCAAACCCAGGGATCAAACCTGGGTCTCCTGCATCTCCTGCAGTGGCACAAGGAATCTTTACCGCTGAGCCACAGGGAAGCCCCAAGAGCAGGATTGGTGGTGGTTTAGTCGCTCAGTCGTGTCCGACTCCTGTGACCCCATGGACTGTAGCTTGCCAGGCTCCTCTGTCCGTGGGATTCTCCAGGCAAGAATACTGGAGTGGGTTGCCATTTCCTTTTCCAGGGGATCTTCCCAACCCAGGGATCGAACCTGGATCTCCTGCACTGCAGGCAGATTCTTTACCAAAAGAACTCTTGTCCCTTTCGCCATGTGCGGACACAGCAAGAAGACTGCTGTCGTGTCTGTGAATTAAGAAGTAGGTCCCCACCAAACACTGCAAGCTCCTCCACCTTGGACTTCCTAGTCTCCAAAACTGTGAGAAATAAATTTTTGTGGTTTATATGCCACCTGGCCTATAGATTTCTGTTATAGTGGTCTGGATGAACCGAGACAGTTTGCTTTCTTGGAGTGGCTTTGGAAGATGACAGAGGTGATGGAATGGAAGCGAAAGTCCACCCCAAGACACTATTTGATGCTACCCCTGCAAACATGGAGAGGAAGGTGCATGTTAGGGCTCCCTGAGGCTGCTGCAGTCCCAGGAGAAACTAAAGACTGTTCTCTGGGTGGACAGGCCGATGACGGCATTTGAAGAAGTAGGGAAAGCTACTTGCCCTCCATCCCTTAACCAAGCTTCTAGTACTTCCAGGAGGGGCCCAGGTACCCTGCTGGGCATTCATTCTTTGGCATGAACTACTTAATCAGATTGCTGTCCAGTGCTGACTGGGAGAAACCTATAGGAGGGCTTCACCTCACGCTCTGAAAACTGTGCTGAGATGTCCCACTACTAAACTGAAGTGTTATCTATCTCTTCCCAGTTTGCATTAAAGAACAAAACCACTACTTCGAATTATCTCAATTTTTCCATTTTCTCCTGTTGGTTTTTCTTAAGCTCCTGGCACCTGCTTGACAGCTGATGAGTGCTCCCAGGAAGTAAAATGAAATGTACACAGCACAAACAAATATTAATGAGAATTATCAGAGTCGGCCAGTTCTGCTGAGTTTCACAGCATATTTTTAGGATGTATGTGCATATGTGGGTGATGACTTAACAGTGTAGGTACATTTTCTGCTGGTAACATTGTTTTCAGTTCATGGGGTGGAGCACATGTTTGGTGTTGTGTGGAGTTCCCCCAAGAATTCCATGGTTTGGGCAACGGGATGAGGATGGACATAGTGGCAAAGAGAAGGTGGGGCCTCCAGGAGGCATGGGGTGCTCCAAACTCAGGACTTCACCCGACACACCCTCCCTCCCTAGGCTGTCAGGTCCTGGTGGCTCGAGAGCTTTCAGGTCTGCCCCCTCCCTCTCCCGCTTCTAACAGCCTTGTCTCACCGAGATTTCTGTAGCTGTTTCTGTCACCACCACTGTGGCCCTCCAGTCTTTTCTCCACAGCACACCAGGGGAATCTTTCAAAAACACCAATCTGGTTACATTGTCCCTTGTAAAAAATCTTTTAATTTAATTTTTATTTTATCTGGTAATATAGTTGATTAATAATATTGTGTTAGTTTTGAGTGTACAGCAAAGTGATTCTGTTGCAAAATAGAAACAGATTCATAAACTATGAAAACAAAGTTATGGTTCCCAAAGGGGAAAGGAAGGGGAGGGAGATAAATTTTTTAAAAAAATAATAAATAAACCAGAGATAAGTATTTGCAAATGAGGTAAAAGAAAAAAGATATGTCTGAAAACTCCAAACTTCCTTGCTCAGAAACCACTCAGTTCTAGTTTAATTCTTGAGGATTGGTTAATGCTTGTAAACTACAGGGGCAGTTCTCTGATGTACCATTTCAACATAATTTTTAAGGATTCTCTGTTTCCAAATCAAATATTTATTTTAAATGAAAAGAAAACTATATAAAAGGAGAACTCTTCATTCACTTTTCAATAAATACACAATCTAATATTCAAACAACAACAACAACAAAAGAGTTTGGGATTAACATATACATACTACAATGTGTAAAATAGATCATCAACAAGGACCCACTATATAGCACAGGGAACTCTACTCAGCACTCTGTAATTGCCTATGTGGGAAAAGAATCTGAAAAAGAATGGATATATGCATAAAATCTTTTAGTAGCTCCCTGTGGCCTCCAGGGATAAACACAAGATTCCTTTTTAGTGTGATTTGCAAGGGCCCTTGGGGACTTATCCCACTGTTTCCCTCTGCCTTCTCTGTGCTATACCCACCCCCAAATGTGATGCAACTCTGTGTCTCAGGGCACTTGCAAATATGATTCCCTCTTCCTGGAAATTTCTGGACTTAACGACTCCCCTCATCTGGCAGGCAATGCCACACACACACATACACACATACACACACACACACACACACGCACACACATGGCACACACACATGCACATACACAAGCACTTAGACTAATTCCTGTAGATCTCAGTTTAGATGCCCAGTGACTTGACAGCCCCCTGACACCTGACATTGCCCACCCAGTGTTCTCCTATGCCCTCTGGACTCACTCATGCCAGGACTAGCCACACTACCACCATCTTTTTGCTGGTCTCTCTCCTCCACTGGACTGTGAGTACCTGGAGAACAGGATTGTCCTGCCATATCCCAGCTGCTTCATGTAGTGGATACTCAACAAATACCTCTTGAAAGGAAGGAAGAAAGAAAGAGGAATTCAACTTTATTTGGCTAATCTCACAGTCCAGACAGGGTCAGCCTGGTCATTTGTAAGAAATTCATGTCAGTTCAACTTATAGTTCACAAGCACAGCTACATCCCAGGTCTGCGCTGGGTGCTGGAGGAGGGAGAAGGGGGTGGGACAAGGGGTCTGCTCTGGAAGGATTTGAGATGAGCCTATAGCTACAGCAAAGCAGACTGTGTACATGCTGCAAACTACACACACCAAGAGCCCTGGGAACTTGCATCTGGAGGAAGGGGACCCAATGTCAGGGTGGGGAAGGTGGGGATCGAGGGAGCAGAGACTCCTCCTGCGCTCACGTGTCTCTGTTGGCTCCATTAGTCTTCAGAGGCAATGAGTTTCTGTTGAGAGTCAAGGTCAGGCATCACTCCCTGGANTAGTTGGCAAAGTAATGTCTCTGCTTTTGATAGTAATCCATTTTTCATGGTATTATTGCCAGTGTTAAATGAATTAATACAATTAACAACTCAGAGCTATGCCTGGTGCAGGATACAGATTGTGTAAATTTTTCCACCAGCATTATTAATTAGCCTGTGTGCCTATGAATCTCTTGTTCTAGTTTATGAGCTTTGTTTTTCACTGTCATAGAGCTCTATGCCCATAAGCTCAGTCACTCAGTCTGACTCTGTGCGACCCCATGGACTATAGCCCACCCGCTCCTCTGTCCATGGGCTTTTCCAGGCAAGAATACAGGAGTGGGTTGCCATTTTCTCTTCTAGGGGATCTTTACGGCCCAGGGATTGACCCCACATCTCTTGTGTCTCTTACATTGGAGTTGGATTCTTTACCACTGTGCCATCTGGGAAGTCCTCATAAGGGCATTTAGTACACTTAACGAAATTTGATGCCTGCAACACATTATCGCTTACTACAGGCATGATGTTGTCCAACAGATCCCTAGAGCTTATTCACCTTGTTGAACTGAAACTTACACTTGTTGAATGACAGCTCCCCACTTCTCCCCGCCCCCTCCCCCCGGCAACCACCATTCTGTTCTCTGCTTCTGAGGCTGACTGTTTTAGTACCTCGTGGAAGTGGACTTCTAAATATCTGTCCATTTGTGACTGGCTTTTTTCACTTAGCATAATGTCCTCCGTGTTCACCCATGGTGTTGCATACGGCAGGACTTCCTTTCTTTTTAGGACTGAATACTATGCCATCATGTGTAGACACCTCCTATTTGTTATCCATTCGCCTGTCCGTGGACCCTCAGTTGTTTCTACATCTTGGCTACTGTGAGTAATGCAGCAATGAACATGAGAGTGAGATGCCACTTTGAGATCCTGATTTCAATATTCTTGGAATAAATGCTCACGTGGAATTGCTGGATCATATGGTAGTTCTAGTTTTATTTGTTTTCATGAACTGCCATACTGTTTTCTGTAGTGGCCAGGCCGTTTCACATTCCTACCAGCAGCGGACAAGTGTTCCAGTTTCCCTACTTATGAGCTTCTTGGCGTCAGAGCCTGATTCTGGTTCTGTTTGCAGGTCCCTCAACACCTGGCATAGGAGTTGCACATCATATGCTTTGGAAAGGTGGATTAGTAATAATAATAATTCAGTGCTTGGATTGGGTGAGCCAGGACTGGATGAACAGTTTTTCTAGATGGATTCAAAGCTATTCTGTGTGTGTCCAAATGGAATCAACCTATGAACGAACCATCCTATTTGTGGGATGGTCCCAGTGAAGAAAACTACAGCATCTCCCTTCCTCTTGGCCTTCAAGAGTTCCTGTCTGGAACCTGGAAGCAGCCCTAGAGGACTGCACAGAGGTGGTGTTGCGAGCGCATGGGATTTAGCAAACTGCTCTGGGAAGGGAATTTCCTGGCTTCTCTGGAGACTTTTCAGCACTGGGGCCATAGAGGAGGGTCTGGGAGGATGAATGAGAGTGGACAGGGGCAGCACAGGAAGGTCCACGGTGGCATGGAAAGGACACTTGACTGAAAGCAGGGCCAGAGTCCGCTGTCTCAGAGAGGCTGGGCCTCCAGCCTGGCAGGTGTGGCTGGGCCCCAGTCGGCCTGCAAAGTCCCAGTCCTGTGTGACTCAGAATAAATTGCTTCCTGTCTTAGCTTCTCCTCTAAGAATGTTTGGGTATAGATATGGGGCTACTCTGCCTGTACGTGGTGGGTGCCCCCAGCCTGGGCAGCTTAAGACAAGAGACAGCCTGACGTGATGGAAAGGACTTGGGGGCTGGGAGTCACATTGTCCTGCATTCGGATCCTGACTCCGCCACTGACCTGGGTGGAAGACCCGGGCGAGACATGGAGCTCCTCAAAGATTCCGTTCCCCAGTGTGGTACAAATGTGAGTCATTGGCCCAACTGGGGCTGCATGAGGTTGAGATGAAGCTCAGGAAGGATGCCGAGTCCCTCTGAGTCCAAGCTCTGCCTCATCCTTCTCTGATATTGTGTCTTTTGCTCCAGGAAGATGGATGTCCCAGCTAGTCCAGGGCTTTCAGATGAGCTAAGACTTCCAGCAGGGACTCTGCTGCAGGCCTCCTGGGAAGTGTGGGCCAGTGAGGTCTGTCCTTTGGTCAGGAACAAGTGCCCTGGGGCAGTCTCCCTCCCAGGACAAGGACGCACCCATTTGAGAGATGGAAACATTGAGGCACAGGAAGGAAAAATGACTCACTTAGACTGCCTCAACTCTGTCTAGGTAGGTGAGTTACTCACATGAATGAAAGAACCACTGTTCACTCAAGGTAAACGTGAAAATTAGAGGCAAAAGTTCTTGCTCCACCTTCCCCCTCACATTTTACTTCCAACTTAGAAAAGTCTAGGTCGTCAACGGAGCCTCGCTGCTGTTCTTCTCTGCCTTGGAAGTTCGAGCCTCTGTGCTCCTCTACTTTTGTCTNGGGATGGGGTGGGAGATGGGACGGAGGTTCAAAAGGGAGGGGATATGAGATATATATATACCTATATTGCTGATTCATGTCAAGGTTTGACAGAAAACAAAAAAAAAATTCTATAAAGCAATTATCCTTCAATTTAAAAAAAAATTTAAGAAAAACTAAAAATAGAGCTACCATATGACCCAGCAATCTTAATCCTGGGAGGAAATCATAATTCCAAAAGACACATGCCCCCAGCGTTCATTGCAGCTCTGCTTACGATAGGGAGCCAGTGTTTCCCACAGGCCCTTCCTTCCAGCTCTGTGGGCTCTGGATAGGAAAGCAGGCCTGGGACTTAGCTCTGTGGCTTCCTAGCTGGGTGCTGTGGGGTGCATCAATTCTGTGCCTCAGTTTCCATCTCCATAAAGTGGGAGTAAAAACAACAACAGAATTAAAGTGGGCAAGATTTGGGAAATTCCTGTCAGAATGAAGATCAGTGAAAAGTAGTTTCTCAGCATCCTGCTTTGCTTCTGGGACCTCAGTTTCTTCCTTAAAAGGAAGACTTGGAGGATGTTTCTCTTTAATGCCAGTCAGGTTTGATATTCTGGAATTCAAAGCGATGAACATCAGTGGACTAGATATCTAAACACGTTTACATACACATGTGCTATATGACGCTGTGTGTGTGTGTGTGTGTGTGTGTGTGTGTGTGTTAGTCACTCAATCATGTCTGACTGTGACCCATAGACCGTAGCCCACCAGGTTCCTCTGTCCATGGGATTCTCCAGGCAAGCATACTAGAGTGGGTTGCCGTGCCCTTCTCCAGGGGATCTTTCTGACCCAGGGATTGAACCCTGGTCTCCTTCATTACAGGTAGATTCTTTCTAGTCTGAGCCACCAGGGAAGCCCTTGCTATATGATTTATAAATGTATACAGTTTAATCACTTTTATAAATTTAAGATATATGCAAAATTACATTTATTATAAACATGTAATGGATGACATCTTTTGTTGTGTTTTCTTCTTTTTTAAAAAAATGCATTTATTTATTTTTTGGCTGCACTGATTCTTTGCCGCTGTGGTGGGGTTACTCTAGTTGTGACAAGTGGGGGCTACTCTCTAGTTGTGATGCATGGGCTTCTCATGGCAGAGGCTCCTCTGGCTGCAGAGCATGAGCTCTAGGGCGCACAGGCTTCAGTAGTTGCTCTGCGGCATGGGGAAATCTTCCTGGATCAGGGATCAAACCTGTGTCCCCTGCCCTGGCAGGTGGATTCCTAACCACTGGCCCACCAGGGTAGTCCAGTTGTGTTTTCTTCTGATTGAAAAAGTATTATGTATTTGTTGAGAATGTTTTGGAAAATACAGGAAAAGAAAAAAAAAATTTAGCCACTCTTCCATATTTAATACTGCCTCTTGGATATTTAGTGAATTCCTCTCCCACCTTTTTTTTCCTATGAATGTACACAGATTAAAAAAAAAAAAAAAAAACATGTTTGGGGTTGTACTCTGCATCCTATTTTTCAACTCAAGCTGAGCTGTGGAAGCAGGACTCTGGGCAGGACTGTCGTCCCCATGCCCGAGAGGAAGCGGAGGCCGATGCTGCCACAGCTGTTCTGTGCCCGCTCCCGGCTCCTGCCTGGGTGGCTGGCTGCAGGCATCTGACCTTCGGATGTTCTGTGTCTCTGGCGGGCGCGCGTTTTTACACTAATTTTAGCCTAGCCTCTCAGGCCCACTGGCCTTAGGGACAGCGCATAATGGATGCCTTATGTAGACAGCTGCCAACCGTGCAGGAGGAAGCGTCCCACCTTAAAATGTTCCTCCTCGCCGGCCCGTCTTCTGCTCTCGGAGAACAAGCCGGCTCCCTGTTCCTTCTCTCACCAGGAAGGGGCCGATGTTGATGTTGCCAGCCCAGCAGGCCCGACCTGGCGGGCAGGTGGCCCAGCGAACGCATGAACGATCGCCTCTCTGGACAGGGCCACGTTTTCACAGGACAGGCTTGAGTTTGAGCTGAAACAGCTGAGAGAGACTTCTCAAGAAGTGCATGGGTGGTGAGTTTGCAGCAGGCTATCTGGAACATCTGTGGGCATGTAGAGAGAGCCTTCCAGACCCTCATGTTACTGTTTTACCTTCGTCAAATGTGTACAAACATACAATGTCCTCTGACACCCCATTTTGTCCTGATGGTAGCCCTGTGTATGAGGTAAGAGAATCCCCATTTTACATGCAAAGGAACTGAGGTTGAGATGGGGAAGTAATTTTGCTCAAAGTAATCCAGCATGTCAGCGGCAGGAACTAGACTGTGAACAGCAAGTCCAGGGTTCTTTCCATTCCCAGGCACCATATGGGTCACCAGTTCATCTGGGTTCATATCCATCTGCTCTGTGTTCTCTTAGGTTTGGTATTATTTTTGCAAAATGGAGATGCTTTAATTTTCACCTTAAAAACTATACATGTTTATTGTAAAGGCATATACAAAAATCCAGCTTTCTTTTAAGACATTACCAAAATATAAAATAATATATAAATATAAAATAATGCCACTCTCTAAAGTTTTGTTGGAAAATATAATTGTTTTAATTTAAAATAGGCAATTTATGTTAAGATGAAATACACACACACACACACACACACATATATACACACACACACATACTGGGTTGGTGTGTTTCTGAAGCACAAACCTGTTTGTGGGAGGCTCTTGCTTCAAAACATGGGACAGCTCCTTTAGTCCACAAGGTGAAGTCCACGTGCCATAGCCTGACATCTAACCTTCACAGCTTGGTACCTGCTGAATCGTCTCCCCACTTTCTCCCTATCTAGGCTCCCCCAGCACTTAGATATCTCTACCGTGGCACCAAGGTGGGGCTAGAACTTTCTGCACACTCTGCCTCCTGAGCAGAATGGAGCCACAAGGGAGGAAGCCAGTGGCTTACTCATCTCTACGTCCCTGGGGCCCACATGGGGTCAGACACAGTGCCAAGACAGTTGAATGTATCGATCCCCAACCCACAGTCCTTCATAAGAAACTGGAGCTTTGATCTAGGCTTAGAAGTGAGCCGAGACTGGCCCAGCAGCTGCCAGCTCCATAAGGAAGTGGCTGCTTGGCTGGACTCCCAGGAGAGGCCTGCAGGGCCAAGTCGAGAAACGTCAACCCTGGGCAGACTGGGAGGAGGAAAACGGAAGGGCGTCCCCAGATGTGTGCTGGAGACCAGCCCCTTCCCCCGTGGCAAATCTACCCCAGATCCCCTCCCCAGTCCCAGGGTGACAGCATAGCCAGTGGAACACATCCCCAGCCTGGACACTGGCTCTTAGACTGGAGTTCAATGCTCTTCAGGCACAGCCCATAGGCATCATTGCTGCTCTGGAGGAAAAAAGTTCTGGAGGGACTATCTTGACCAGTGAAGGCAGGACCCTCTCTCTCCGATGCCATGTGGGACTCTTCTTTGGGCCCCTTAGCCTCCCAAATTCTGGGCTCTGGACATTATTGTGGGAGAGGCCAGGCCCTTAGAGTTCCACAGCTTCAGCTCCTGCCAGTCTTGTCAAGTTACTAGATCAGGGCTCCATCTCTCCAAGCCTCAGTTTCTCCATCCACAAAATGAGACTAGTGATACCAACCTTTCAGAAGTTTTGTATCTTCCAGAAAAGTGCGAGCAGGCACTTCATGAATGCCTGTGATCCTCCTCCTGGAAAGTCCTCAAGGCCTTGAGAGCCTCCCTGAGGAGTGCCTAGGCTGCTCGGCAAGGGTGGAAGTCTCTGGGGAGAGGTGCTAGGGCAGGCTGCACTTGGCAGATCACCCTAGCAGCCACCGCTTTTCTGATTCTGGCGTGGTCTCAGGAATTTAGCTGAAGACAAAGCTTCTGTTTTCTCATGAAAGTCTATGGAAAAGTAGGGTTTTGTTTTTTGTGTTTTTTTTGATAGAAAATCTTCACTTTCAGTTTTCTAGAAATATGTCTTTCCTTCATTTGTTTTTTTTAAAAATAATTTTGTTCATTTATATTTGGCTGCATGGGGTCTTCATTGCTTTGTGTGGGCTTTTCTCTAAGTGGGGTGAGTGGGGGCTACTCCCTAGTTGCCATGCAGAGGCTTCTCATTACGGTGGTTTCTCATTACGGCGGCTTCTCTTTACGGCGGCTTCTCTTTACGGTGGCTTCTCTTTACGGCAGCTTCTCTTGTTGCAGAGCAAAAGCTCTAGAGGCACCATAGTTGCAGTGCACAGGCTCAGCAGTTGCGACATGTGGGCTTAGCTGCTCTCCAGCATATAGAATCTTCCTGGACCAGGGATCAAACTGGTGTTCCCTGCATTAGCAGGTAGACTCCTATCCACTGCACCACCAGGGGAGTCCTCATTCACTTCTCGATTCATTCATTTATTCATTCTGCAAATATCTCCATGGCCTTGACCATCTATCAACATATGGCGATAGGTGCACAAACAGGCCATGCAGGGACCCTGCCTTCCGAGAGCCCGCTGTCTCACTAATAACTGTCATCCGGGGTGAAAATGTAAGAATGACATGGGAAGTGTTGGGGGAAAGAGTGGTTGCTTCCTGCAGGGTGGGCTGGAACAGGGTCCTCGAAGAAGGTGGCATCAGAATGAGCCAGCTGGGAAAAGCATAGAGGGAAAAGACTCCAATCTCCAAAGACACAAAATTCCAGGAATAAACCTGGGAAGGTACTGTGAAATTCCAATTCCAATAAAATGAATCATTTCCATTAAATGATTATAAAGTATATCTGGAAAGATAAACTTGGAATAATAGCCTAGAAAAAAATCAGTGTTGGTAAATAGGCTTGTGGATCGATGGACAAGAACAGAGCACCCAAAAGTAGATGGAAGTGAGCACGGTGTTTAAAATTAAAGACAAAAAGGAAAATGATTCCTAACATACTATAAGACAACAAGTTAGCTATTTTAGGAGAAAAATAAAAGAATAAAACTAGATCCAAATCTCAGTCCTTGCATCAAAGTACTTCCAGGCTAAAGAAGAAGCATGGAACCAGAAAGGTATTAGAAAAAACAGTGAGGGAATATTTATGCCCTGTTGGGATGGAGAATGCCTCCTTAAATAGAAAACTAAACCAGAAATCATGAAATAGAATATCAATAATTAAAGACTCATGGGCAAAAAAAAAAAAAAAAGTCCCATAATAATCAGGGTTAAGGAATAATAAGGAACTAAGAAAAGTATGGATGGTGGGTGAACATTTGTCTGATGGGTAAAGGGTTCGTAGAACTAAGACAGAAGAGCTCATAAATCAGGGAAAGACAGATCAGTGGAAAAATGGGCAGAGCATGTGGATAAGCAGTTTGCAAAAGACAAAACACACGCCATGGCAAGCATATGAAGGGTAGATACCTGTAGTCAGAGGATGTGCATTAAAGAATCACGATGTACTTCTGGTTGCCTATTTCAAAGTGTGAGAATACCTAGGGGAGTGAGGAGTAGGACATGGGCACTGGAGGACTATTGGTGAATTGTGAATTGAATTTAACGATATGTATCAACATTTTCAAATATACATAGCCTTCAACTCATCAGCCCACTTCTAAACAGATATCCTAAGGAAACAGTCAAAAGTGCCTGGAATCGTACGTATAAGAAGAAAGCAGAGCATACTGGTTAGAAAGAGGCATCGGAAGTCAGAGAGACCTGGTTTTAAGCCCTGTGATCCTGTAAAGTTACTCAACTTCTCTAAGCATCAGATCCCTTATCTATAAAGTGGTTATAACAATAATAATACCACCTTCATAGGCTTGTTGTGAGATAATATTCAATGAGATAATACTTATAAAAACCATAGATATGATTTATATATGTATATGTAAATTTATATGTATACTTATTATAAATAAAGTTCAATGACATAATACTTATAAAACTCATAGCAGAATGCTGGGTAAGCACTGAATACCAGAGTGCATACCAGAGTAAGCACTGAATAAATGTCCAATACGACCGTTTATCATAGTGTTGTTTATCATAGTGAATGATCAGAAGCAATCAATTCGTCCATCAGTAGGTTAATAAGTACAGGAATGGTCACGGAAATGCAGCCATCTAGAGACCAGAAAGCTGCTTTTCGCATGATAGGACATGGTCTTTAATTTCTATTTATTTATTTGTTTTTGGCCATGCTGGGTGTTCACTGCTGCACGCAGCCCTTCGCTAGCTGCATGGGGCGGGGGACCGCTCTGTTGCAGTGCACGGGCTTCTCACTGGGCGGCTTCTCTCGTTACGGAGCACAGACTCTAGAGCACACGGGCTTCGACTGTTGCCACATGTGGGCTCAGTAGTTGCGTCTCGAGGGCTTAGTGGCCCTGCAGCACGTGGAATCTTCCCAGACCAGGAATCAAACCTGTGTCCCCTGCATTGGCAGGCGGATTCTTAACCACTGGACCACCAGGGATGTCCTGATTACTACTTTTTTTTTTTAGATTGTCAAAATAATGTGGAAAGTATGGTCCAAATGGTATACATCTGTGTATCTAGAAAAGTTCTGTTGATTCTTGTTATTCACAGTTGTTAAGTTCTATAAAGTTCCATAGACACTGACTCAGTGAGCACTGAACCATCGCTCCTAGGGGAAATATAACATTAGGTGCCTGGGAGCCTCTGGACATTTTTGTCAACCTGTCAATACATAACCTTGTTTTGTGTGTGTTTCTATCAAATACACTTTATTGAATATATATTTTTGAACTCTCTCTATATATATATATATATATAAATATTAAGACATTGAACTCAGGGCGAATAGCCCTTGCCTGGAGGAAGCTTATCTAACACAGGTGTTACCTCTATGAGGCACATCACAGTGAGATCACTGACAAAAAGCACAAAAATGGCACTAAACAGACTGTAAAAAGGACACTTGTTGACACTTGTTGAGCTGAAACAGGCAGTGCCACCTTTTTGACCTCAGCTGGGAACGTGCACATGGAGAGGCTCGAATCTTTTGCTCTGTGTGCGTCTGCAAGCGCACAAAGGCACAGTGAGTGTTGATTTCGAGATTATCAACCACCTTTAGTGAGTCAGTGAATTTGCAAATGTCCTTGAATAATGACAGTCAACTGTATCTTAAAAAGTTAGTCATGTTTTAAGAAAATATTTTTTTATTTATTTGGCTGTGTCAGGTCTTAGGTGCGGCATGTGGGATCTTTTGTTTCGGTACCTGGGAATCTTTTGTTGTGGTACTCAGGCTTTATCTAGTTGTGGCAAGTGGTTTAGTTGCTCTGAGGCGTGTAGATCTTAGTTCCCCTATCAGGGGTCAAAGCGGAGTCCCCTACATTGGAAGGGGGATTCTCAACCACTGCACCACCAAGGAAGTCCCTGGAAAGTCATGTTAATGCTAATTATCTGCGGGTCAGTGTGAAAGACAGGTTCCCTCTTTCTTCCTTGTACTTATAACGCTTCAACTTTTATGGTAGACATGTGTAAGTAAAATCAGGCAAAGCAGTAAACTTATTTTTTATTTTGGAAAGAAAACCTCTTCCCTGATGGCTTTCCATTGTCAAGATAAAAGCCAGATTCGGTAGAATAATAAAAACTGCTAATAATTTTAGATGTTTCTTACCAGGCACCCCATAGACTTCTAAGCCCTTTATATATATTAATTCATGTACTTCTCACCAAAAGAGATAGGTACTGTTATTATCCGCATTTTAAGGTGAGAAAACGGAGGCAAAGAGAGGCGGATAACATGCCCAAGGTCAGAGCTAGGGAGAAGCAGAGTTCAGATCAGAACCCAGGCAGTCTGTTTCCAGAATCCATGCTTTCAACCAAAATTCTGAGCATCTGCTCAATGCCTAGCCTGGCTCTGGGTTGCACAGATGCCCAGGAAAATCTGACCAAGGGACTTAGCAACAGGGGTGCAACAGCCCCCTAGGCTTAGAAGGGAGCCTTCCTGGCCCACCTGGGGGCTCAGAGAAAGTGGTATGCTTTAGCTTAGCACTCCATGCCCCCACAGTGTGGCTCCCCTTTCTTTCTCACCTTCTTACAGGCACACCCTCCCTCCTAACAGGGCATCCCACCCCGAGCCATATCCAACCACCCCCCCCTCTCTCAAGCCATCAGGAAGAACCAAGGGCTCCTTCTTCAGGTCACCCCTCCACTTAGGAACCACAAGGCCGTCGTCCCCACTCACCTGTCCATTTGCCCCCTCAAATGAACTTGTCTCCTTTCATCTATCCATAAAAGTGTGTTAAAGGAATAAATGAGCAAATATAGGCCAACTGGATTGTAGCACGGTTATGGTTGAAGGCTGCCAAGGCTCTGGAGGACTCTGGAGGGCTGAGCTGTCTGGCGTGGAGCCTCTGTGACCGCAGGATCGGGAGGCAGAGCTGACAGGACTGCTAGACCAACATTAGCCCAGGTGTTGTTTCTGCGGCTTCTGAAAAACCCCCACCCCAGTGGGGAAGACTAAGAAAGGTCCCATTCAGCTCCTCTTGGCATTTCCAAGGGAAAGGATGGGGTTTGGATTGGCTGGGCTGGGCACATCTTTTCTAAAATAGCTTCATGCATATTCAACTGCTCCCTGAAATAGTCGGGTGGCTATTTTAAGCGGCTTCTACTCAGATGCCCACACATAATGGCATCTACCTTGAGCGTGTAAACCAGCAAGAAGCAAAGAAAAGGGTATGAGAGGACAATGCTAGGACGCCTTTGATGGATTCCTACCACTCCTCCCCCACCCCTTGGTGTGTTTTCCTCTCAGGGACTCGCTTGCATGAAATTGAAAGTCATGGTTACTATGACGACTGACTGGAGGAGTTTTCCCATCCAGTGACCTCACCCACTGGATCTCAGAAGGCACAACTACACCAGAACGGCCATCACTTAAGGTGCAATAACTTAAGTCCATAACAGAAGTCCATTAGCTTCCTCCTAAGGGAATCCCTTAGTACCTGTTTCCTCTGGGTTTGCACAGTTCTAACAAGTTCCCAGCAGAATGGAAGTGGAGGCGGTGGGAGGGCAGGAGGTTGAGATTACAACAGACAACCAAGCTCTTAGGGTAAAGAGAGAACAGCTCTACAAAGGACACATTTATTAACAAATATGTACTGAAGCATCAGTGTGTACCCTGTGCTGTTTGCTGGGGAAATAAAGATAAATAAGACACAGGTCACAGGATGAACAGGTAAACAGTTGTGTTTATCTAAGCTCTACCTTTGTTTCCCCTGAAAAAGTTTCAAAAAAGAGGTTGGAAATGCAGTTAGAAGCGCTGAGTTCAAAAATACAATGTCACAGGCGCCACGGTTGAGGAAAGGACCCTGGCTTTGCAAAGGAAGGAAACAGATCTTCTGAGGAGGTTGGGAAGGTGAGGCTTGCGCAGAGGGACGGGAGCTCTTGGAAGGCAAGCAGGTGGTGGCCTCGCTATGAGGTGGCGGGCACAGCACGTGCAAAGGAAGAGAGCTGGGAAACAGCGGGTTTGTTTGGGGACTTCCCAGCTTCAGGCGGCCAGAGCCTGGTGCTGAGGGGTGGGGTGGGGCGGGGACAAGAGGAGGGCAGGCAGGGGGACTGTTGAGAGAAGAAGTGGGAGGCGCCTCAGAGCCTTGTCTCTGGGGCCTTGGAGACTGCTCTAGCAGAAGAACTCTCTGGGGCTGTTGCATGTTTGGGCAGAGATTCCCTACTCACTCCAGTCACATCTGAAGGTCTCCCTCTGTCATAACATAGTACAGTGATTGGAAGAAAATGAGATTATGTTAAAAGCTTCACAGGGAGAGATGCGGCTATTAAGAATGAGTTGAAAGGTCATTCCAGCATTTCAGGACACGTATCAGAATAATAAAATGAAGAGGGAGGCTGGAAGCCTGGGTCCCAGCAGGAGGGTGATGATGGGGAAGGACTGACTTGGGGCTCCAGGTCTCAGCTGGCTCAGCTGTATGTCAGGAAGAAGAAATGGCTTACCTATACAAGTCTGAATTTATGCTCACTGTGTTGCCCCATAGTTACCCAGAAAAGATTCTGCTTTGATTAGGGCACCCTGGGAATGGCAGGAAAGTGTGTGATAATACCTTTGAGAAAGATGGTCACTTGGAAGGGCTGGACAAGAGCAATAGATAAAATTGAAGGAAAAGAGTCCATGCTGCAGTCCATGGGGTTGCAAAGAGTCAGACAACATGACCTATCCAGTAAAAATTCACCACATGCTATTAATACATCTCAGTTGGCTTCTTTGAAGCCTACAGGAGCTATCAGCAAGAATCCAGGTGTCCAGAGGTGCTGCGTGTCCGTCCTTGTCCTGCCTTAAATTCCCCCAAGCGCATGCAACTTCTTTATTCCTCACTTGTCCATTCATTGCCTCATTCATTCATTCCCTTGGCACTACAGACTGAGAAACTATCAGCATAGACATTAGTTTCATTGCTGAATTTTCAGGGATCTGTGAAAGCCCTGAAGTTAAAAGAGAATGAATGTATGTTCTGCGTTCATTTTCTGAAGAGACAGTGCCTAGCTTTCAGCAGATTCTCAAAGGGGCAGGTGACCCACAAAAGGTTAAGAACCACTGATAGAGATGGAAATTGTTTCATTTTAGAATAATTGATTTCACCTTTTGGTAAACAAACAGGGCAAAGAAGTGCTAAATGAAATTCCTAGTTCTGTGCTGAGCTGTCTCAGATGATGACGTGACAATGGGGACTCCGCCGGTGTCCCCGGCATCACCGGGCACCCAGGGTGTGTGCCTACTGAAGCCGAACCAGGCCCAGAGGCCTTCCAAGCACCGAAGGAGAGCAGGATCCCCCGCTGAAGGCTTCTCTCGGTTTCTCTTTCTTTCCAACCACAGTGTCTCTGCAAGGCCCCTTTCCAGCCCACATTTGGCAGAACGAGGGAGGTCCTCCTGGTTTGGGTCGATTTAGAAAGCTGGAAGAATGTGAGAAAGGAGAAAGCCTATGAGCTGGAGTGGTAGAGGTCTGAGTACTGAATAAGACTTTGAAGGGAAGGTGCGGCAGAAAGGTATTGATCAGTGATAAGAGTCAGGCTGTGTCAACCTGGAAAGCCTCCAGTGACTTCCTGTCTCTGAGTAAAAGCCAGAGGTCTTATAAATGCCTCCACAGCCCCAGTGATGCAGCCACCAATAACTTCTAATACCCCATATCCTCTGGCCCCTGTACTGTTCTTCAAAGTGGCCTCAGGGCCTTTGTACTTGCTGTTTCCTCTGCTGGGAAACATGTACACAAGGTTCATGCCCTCATTTCCTTCAGGGCTTTACTGAAATGTAAAGAAGTCTTGGTAAAGACTTCTCTGGCCTCTATTTAAAACGGCCATGCCTCCTGCTGCCCCCATCCTATTCCCTGCTTCGTTTGTCTTCATGCACTCACATGCCATTGTCTGTATACTATTTCTGGTGCCAGGAACACCACTTGGCCCCTGCGTGCATGCTAAGTCGCTTCAGCCCTGTCTGACTCTTTGCTGCCCCGTGGACTGTAGCCCGCTAGGCTCCTCTGTCCATGTGATTCTCTAGGCAAGAATACTGGAGTGGATTGCCATGCCCTCCTCCAGGGGATCTTCCCGACCTAGGGATCAAACCTGCATCTCCTCCTCCTGCATTGGCAAGCGGGTTCTTTACCACTAGTGCCGCCTGGAAAGCCCACCCGGCCCATAGGAGATGCTAAATTAATGTTTGTGGAATGACTAAATTGATGCTTACTCTGCTCTGAGCTAGTTGTTTGAACATCCTATCATCTCATACCGGTCCTGTAGGAACTCTGCAGGGAGGGTTTGAGTCTCCCTCTTCCCAGGTGACAACCAGAGACTCATAGAAGCTTGGAACCACTTCCTGGCTCTGGGGTCTAAGAAACTCCTGCTCTCTGCTTGCTCTCCCCATCCCCCACCCCTGGAAGCCTTTGATACTGCTTTTCCCAGGGTTCCTTGAGTCAGACAAGAGGTAGGGTCTGATACTGCTTTTCCCAGGGTTCCTTGAGTCAGACAAGAGGCGGGGTCTGTACATGGTACAGTCAGTAGTTAAAAGGCCACAGCAAACTCTCACAATCCAGCTGTATGCAGGTCAGACAGTGTTTGGTATGTCCCAGAAGTGGCCAGTCATTCTTCTCAGGAGCAAAGTAAAAGAGAAAAGAAAACTTTGTAGGGCTTTTGATGAATCCCTACTCCTTGTTGTTTAATTGCTAACTCGTGACTCTTGGGATCCCATGGGCTGTAGCCCTCCAGGCTCCTCTGTCCATGGGATTCTCCAGGCAAGAATACTGGAATGGGTTGCCATTTCCTTCTCCAGGTATCTTCCTGACCCAGGGACTGAACGTGCGTCTCCTGCATTAGCAAGCAGATCCTTTACCACTAAGCCATCAGGGATGCCCCTGCTCCTTATTGCCATCCCACAATAGATCTTCAATATCAGCTCACTTTTCTGCAATAGATTACTTAAACAAGGACTTTGCTCTTTGAAAATATAGCCCAGAACCCAAAAGTAAGCCCAGAATGTGTCAAGATAGATATATATAAACCAGCTCTTTTGCTAGTAGTGGAATCTATCAGTATCTATTTTATTCATCACTTTGATACATGCCCAGCCTGTGGGAGTTGGGGGTATGGGAAGATGGTGAAACAGGACACAGGCTGCGTGGATGGAGGGAGAACCACACCACCAACCCCCACAGGCACCCTGTGCTGGTCTTTGAGAATAATAAATATGACACAGAATGACCCTTCAAGGGACTTGCAATCCAGCAAGCGAAACAGATGGAAAACAATTAAGCTTAAGTGTATTTATTTATTCAAATCCTCCTCTTGCTCCAACAAGAATTCTAGGTTGAAATAGGACATATGATATGATAATATGCTGCAGTTGAGGTGGGGATGGGCACTCACAAAGGAGGGGATGCTGTCTTCTCCCTGGGGAGTCAGGGGATCTTAGAGGTGGTGGTGATGGTCTGCTCGGTGACCCAGCAGGTGGCCCATGTGGCTGGAGCTTGGGGGCAGACTGTCCTCCATCCAACATCCAAGGCCTGTGCTGTGAGCCGGTCCTGCCCCTTGGGGAACTTCTAGTCCAGTGAAGCAGAGAGACTTGTGAGGTATTTACAGTCTGTTCCTCCTTGTTCTTGGAGGCCTGTTCTCAGCATATGGAAAGCCCCCAGGCTAAAGAAGCTGTGGCATTTTCTGTTGGTGACCAAGATAGACTCTCTGCGAGGCTTGGTTTTCCTGAACCCTGAGCTTCAGGCTGCACTGATCACAGTTCCAGTAGTTGTTCTGGTTGCAGGAAAAACACTATGAGTTCAGACAGCATGGTTTGCAAGCTTGGGGCATCTCACTTCCTCCTGTGTGAAGAGGGCCAGGAGAGAGCCAGTCTCCAGGCAGTGGATGGGGCCACAGAGGCTCAGAGACTCCCCGTCTCACTCTTAGGAAGTGGCAGAGCCAAGACTCTAGTCCTGGGGGAGGGGACAGAGGCCCTGCCCACGCAAGCCTGTAGCCAAGAGTGCAAACACCAGCAAAGGACACCTAACATCAAGATGCTGTAACTCGTGGGGAAACACTTGGGTCCTGGAATCAGATTGCACCAGATTCAAATTCTATCTCCACCACCCATGAGGTAGGTGCCCAGTCCTCCCTGAGCTTTGGGCATCTCTCCAGTTAAGTGAGAATAATTTATCTACTTCTCAGGCTTGCCATGAGAATTAAATGAGATGATGTGTGGCAATCTACCTAGCAAAGGCAGCAGTGACAGGGCTGCCAAGAATGGCTTAGTTTATGGCAGGCTTCATATGTTAGATCTCAGCTCATCCTCCAAGCAACTGACAAAGTAGGTGGGATCACTTTTTCTTAACAGATTTACAAAGAAACTGAGTTAACCAAAGCACCCAGAGACAGCAACCGATGTGCCCAGGATACTGGCTCCAGAGCTCCAGTTACGAAACACGAGGCTGTAATTCCTCCTGGTTTCATTTCATTCATGAGCCTTTGACCCACACAGGCTCGGCCACTCGCCAAGTCTGTGGAAGTGACCCCCTGACCTAGCAGAGGGAAGCACCACGGGAGTCCCTGGAGACCCCAGAGAGGTCAAGTGAGTCTCACCCTGGAGGAAATGGTCAGCAGCTGTGGCCTTGGGAAGGAAGGGCTAAAGGCCACGGACACCGGGCAGAGCCGCAAGGCCAAGGTGGTTGGTGGCTTTGGACGAACAGAGTGGTGACCTGGAATCCAGTGGGCTGGGCTTCCCTTCCCCACTTCCTTCCTGTGCCGACTGTCTTGCTGAGTCACCTCCAGGAAATCGGGTGGTGAGGTGGAGAGTGAGGAGCCTGGGTCCTCCTGCACCCTCGCAGTCGCCTCACCGCGTGACCCTGAGGCAACCACTTCCCCTTGCCCGGGCTCAGTTTCCACATTTGTCACACAGGAGGCCTGACTGCATCTCCCGAGTCAGGAAAAGGGCTTTTTCAGAAGACACTGCCTCCTGGAAGACTTTTTAGGACAAAGAGTCACTCAGCGGGTGATCAGTTAAGGATTGGGCAGGGACTGGATAATCACTGTGTGATTTAAAAATATATGTGTGTGTATAACTGAATCACTTTGCTGTATGCCTGAAACTAACACAACACTGTAAATCAACTATACTTCAGTTTTTAAAAAAAGAGGAACTTCCCTGGTGGTCCAGTGGTTAAGACTTCACCTTTCAAGCCAGGGGTGCAAGTTCAAGCCTTGGTTGAAGAGGTAAGATCCCACATGCCTCATGGCCAAAAAAAGCCAAAACGTGAAACAGAAGTGATATTGTAACAAATTCAGTAAAGACTTTTTAACAATAATCCACATTAAAGGTAAGTAAATAAAATAGAAAAAGAAAAAAGGGAGCCATGGGACCTCATGGAAACAGCCCTTGGTTCCCATACAACTCGCTGGGTTCTGCCATGGGGCCCACGTGTCATCCTCAGGTGCTGGGGCCAGGAGGGCAGCAGTGGGCAGACCCTCCAAACGCTGGCATGGTGATAGCCACACGGGGTACCAGCCACAAAGCTACTGAAGCCTCTTCTTCCTTAGCTCCATCCCTTGCCAGCCTTCTGTGGTTCATGCTTCTGAGTTTTTACTGAGTCTTAAAGCCTGGTGAAGGTCCAAGTAGTTCCTCCAGGACTCTTGTGTAGGTACAGTCTTGTAGGGAAATGCACGGCCGGAGTGGGCCTTCTCTCAGCTCCAAACAGAATCCCCTTGGAGCCCTGGGCCATGCAATAACCCTTTCACTCAGACTCAAAACAAGCTGCTTTGGCTAAAGTTCCAAACCTGTTGATGAGGCTTATCCCTAGCCTTCCCTGGTGGCTCAGATTGTAAAGAATCTACCTGCAATGCAGGAGACCTGGGTTCAACTCCTGGGTTGGGAAGATCCGCTGGAGAAGAGAATGGCTAACCACTCCAGTATTCTTGCCTGGAGAATCCCGGGGACTGGGGAGCCTGGCAGGCTTATCCCTAAGAACATCATTTTCTGAAATCAACTCATTTCTGCTAGCAGCAATTCTTAGCATAGCACAGCTCCTCCAGCATCTAAGATGCAAGGCTCTCTGTGGCCAAGAAGAGGGCCTGTGAGTTGAGAAGAGCTTATTCCAGGGCAGGAAATTAAAAGATGCTTACTCCTTGGAAGAAGAGTTATGACCAACCTAGATAGCATATTCAAAAGCAGAGACATTACTTTGCCAACAAAGGTTCATCTAGTCAAGGCTATGGTTTTTCCAGTGGTCATGTATGGATGTGAGAGTTGGACTGTGAAGAAAGCTGAGCACCGGAGAATTGATGATTTTGAACTGTGGTGTTGGAGAAGACTCTTGAGAGTCCCTTGGACTGCAAGGAGATCCAACCAGTCCATTCTAAGGGAGATCTGCCTTGGGTGTTCTTTGGAAGGAATGATGCTAAAGCTGAAACTCCAGTACTTTGGCCACCTCACACGAAGAGTTGACTCATTGGAAAAGACTTTGATGCTGGGAGGGATTGGGGGCAGGAGAAGAAGGGGACGACAGAGGATGAGATGGCTGGATGGCATCACGGACTCAATGGATGTGAGTTTGAGTGAACTCCGGGAGTTGGTGATGGACAGGGAGGCCTGGCGTGCTGCGATTCATGGGGTCGCAAAGAGTCAGACACGACTGAGCGACTGAACTGAACTGAGCTGAGGGACTGCCTGGGTAAATGACTGAGTAAGGTTATAGCATCCTACCTCACTGGAGATGGTGAAAGGACAAAGGAAGGGGGATTGTGGGGCATATGAACTCCAGAGATAAGGTTTTTTACCTGCAGACTGGAGTCCAGTTGGATGAGCATGGCTTTCGAGCCCCTTCTTGATGTGGCCTTGACCCCTGTGCCAGCCTCCGAGTGCAGGTTCCCTCTGTACTGAGGGTTTCAGCCTCACCACTGGGCTTGTGCAGTTCCCCATCCTGCTGTATCATCTCATGTTTCTGTGTCTTTGCGCATTTCTCTTTCACTGGACCACCACTTCCCCTTCTCTCTCTCATCTCCAACTGAGTCCTCCTCGTAAATTCTCATTTAAAACTCAAACTGGATGTCACTCCTTCCAAGATGTCTCTCCTTCCTAGATGTCTCTCCTGACCTCTCGCACCCCCGGGTGGTCCCTCTGTATGAATTTCTGTTGCTTCCTTTTCACCCTACTTTGTAGCTCTTTAGGTATATGTCTGCACAGCAACTTGAACACCAGACTGGGTCTTGGTGGCGTTTGTGTCCCAGGTTGAGCCCAGGATGGTGGATTCATTACTGAGGAAATTAATCCCCCAGAGCCTGTTATCAAGGTTCAGGGGCAGCGTGGTAGTACGGAGAGGCCTGGGGGGAGCTGGGACGAGTCCCTGACTCAGCCACAAACAGGTGGCACCCTTAGCCACCACCTGTCCCTAGCTGGGCTTCAGTTTCTGCCCTGAAAAGTGGATTGATTTCTCAGTCTCTCTAGAGCTGATGTTATATGGTGCTTCTGGGAAGTCTATAAGGCTGCTTTTACACTGCTCCCCAGGCTACCTATTTTAGGGCATCCTTCTCTTCATTCACTGAGCCCCTCATCCACTTTCCCAGTGCCCACTCAGGACCAGAACGATTCAGGTGCTGGGGGCACAGGGAGGAATCCGACTTGGTCCCTTCCCTGGAGAGGTCATGGCCTCCTTAGGCAGACAGAGCACACAGGCTGTGGGGGCCAGGAGACCAGCCGCGAGCCAGTGGTCAGAGAGGACTTCCTGGTGCGAGTGGGCCTGAATGACCCAGCGCATCGTGTTTCACCGCGAGCACAAAGCGTGTAAGCTACTGGGCATGGCCGATTGCGTGGACAGAAGGTGTGGCCTCAGCTGCTCCAGGGTGCCTGGGTGTGTCTGTGTGTGTGAGAGAAAGAGAGACCACAGTGGGGGTTGAGATGTAGGAAGGCCTGGGCTGGCACAAGTTTCCTCAACGCCCTTGGGAAAGAGCTTTCCAATTAAAGACCTGGTGGGTGGGGGCTGGGCTCCCCTGATTATGTAATAGCTCGGGAAATAGTGTCTGGGAGAGCCTGAGAGGGAAAACTGATGTGTCTGAGCCGGGCTCCACCTTTCCCAGAGGTGAGCTGGGAGCAGATTCGTAAATGAGCCGGATTTGCTGATAGTCAGAATATGCAAGCTGGGGCAGCCAGGCCATGTCAAGAAGAGCGTACACATCAGCCACAGGTTGTGACAATGGGATTCACATGGACTGAGACACAGGATCTCTCTCCTGGCTCGTCCTTTCTCAGGTGCCCCAGCCAGCTGGAGCCTCTGCCCACCCCATTAGGGTGGCCTCTGGGAACAGTGGGTGGGGAGAGGCCAACTCAGCACCAGCTCACGGCTGGCCCAGAAGATGTGTGCTGCGCGAGCTGTGTCCATGGCAGAAGGCAGTGTGAGGACTCCTGTCTCCTGTGGCTCCTAACCTGAGCCCAGGGTCAGGTGGGCAGGCGGCCTGAAGCAGGTGCGTGCCGGCTGAGCACTTCTGCTTTGCTTGCTGGGGGAGAGCACGTCACGATTTAGCATCATCACTTTGAATCACCACCTGGTTCCCAAGAAACAGCTCCCAAAGGCCATTGATAAAACACACAGGTCAGTGCTCAGCTACTGGGGGATGGGCAGGACTTCAGAGTTTTAAATATGGACTCTGAGCTTTGTTTTCCTCACTTGTAAAGTGGGAATAATATTAGTACTGCTTCCTGGGATGATTATTGTGAGGATTCAATACAGGTGAAATTTTGGCGCAGAGCTTGGCACATAGTAAGCACTCCATAATTGGTGCAGTGACTATTTCCATAAAAGGCAAGCTTCCGTGAAGGGTTTGTCCTTTTTGACCTATACTCTGCATACTGACATACTGTTTTAAGAGGTTGGAGTGGGGGTAAGCAACCAATATAAGAATGAAGTGGCACAAAGCCATTTCTGGGCAGAAGGGCAATTTGTACCTCCTGGACCAGCAGAAAAGACATCCCTTCTCTCCAGGCTGGGACTCAGACAGCCCGGCAGTCAGTTCAGAGAGAAATAAGATGGAACATGGCCTTGATCTATAGGCTGAGCCAGACCAGGTGACTGGGCTGAGACCCTGTACATTACATGCCTGGGCGTAGCTCAGTGCCCCACTGTTCCCGCCGTGCTGGCACTCTGAGGGACACCCTGCTGCAGTTAGAGTTTGGAAGGTGGGAATTAGAGCACGGGGCCAAGGCCAAGGCCAGAGTGACTGCTTTGTCACTGTGGACCTGTTCGACACTGAGGAGACCCGGTGGGTGGGGGGTCCCCTCCCCAGGCCAGAGAGGCACGGCCTGGTCTCTGGCCTGCTCCCTGAGGTGGCCTGCAGAGAAATGCTGGTGTCACAGCCCTGGCAGTCCAGGCCTGTGTGTGTGCTTCAAGTGTGACAGTCGGTGCCTGTTGGAAGGGGACGCAGCAGTCCTGGCCCCTCTCCCTTCACGGCAGCATCCAGACCTCATCGCCACGAGTATGAGGCCCGGGTGCCAGCCTCTCCATGAAGTGAGCTGGTCTCAAGTTGTGATGAGGGCAGCAGGACCAGCCTCAGGTCAGACCCCCAGGGAGATGCTCTGCCCCGCCCCCCAAGGCACTAAAATAAGACTGTGACAGGTGAGCCGAGCCAAGCCCAGGGCACCCACAGGGCGTGTGGCTTATGGTGAGAAAATTAATTCTAGCCCTCGGTGGAACTGGGTTTCCCACATCCTCCCAGTCTGGGGCAAGATGAGCTCGGCGAGGGGCGGGGTTGGACCTTCAGGTGCTGAGCCCAGAACCTGGGGCTGAGTGGTGCTAGGGAGGAAGGAGGGACACCCTGGTCTGCAGAGTGCCAGCGGAGCATCAGTGCCATGTGGGCTGGTCAGCTCCCTGCCGCTCCAGGGGTGCAGACTGTCCCCCACCCCCACCAGCCCCCTTCCTAAATGCCTGCAACTGGTCTCTGGACCACTAGGAGAAGGTGGGGAGACAGCAGCAACTCTCACTGCAAGTACAGGCACAAGAGTCCCAAGGCACCCAGCTGGGGAGACAGACTCTGTCTTTTCTCTGTTTGATAGCAGCCATGGTGCCAAGGCAGAAGTCCTGGTCTAGGGGTTCTGATAAATGAGTCCAAATCCAAGTTCTGTCTCATCCTGCTCTGGGCCCCTGGGTGTAAACTTTGGTTTCCAGAAGCTTCAGCTTCTCACCCACAAAATGAGGTGGAGTTCTAAAAGGTCCATATCACAGTAACTCTTGGACCCTCCAGAAATGGATACATGTCAAAGGAATGGGGGAGAGGCTTTGGAGAGGTGAAAAAATTAGCGGGAGAAAAAACAATATCCACCCAGCCTCAAGGATGCCTTCCCCACAAGGGTCTTTAACGTTCCAAATGCCTAGTCATGATATGAGGTCCCCTAACCAGGAGCCTCACGGTCCATCCCTGGTGAAGCATCTTCTCCCTGGGTCCCATACTACAAACACCTTACTTCATGGCCGGAAATGTCCTTTCCCCCCACTTTTGTTGTTTCTCTCTTTTGATTGCCAGACCCTGATCCTACAAATTCCTCTCTGCCCAGAAATCCAGCCCCAGCAGGAGCAGGGAGCAAGCCCTGGGGTGAGCTGGCACAGAAGCGGGCCTGATGCCTCCACTTTTACCTACCTCCCCTTTGCAATTAGAGATGACGTCTTGGCTGGAGGACTGTGTGATCTGAGTGGGCACAGACACCGGCATGCAGGGTCTCGGCAGCCCTAGGAACCTGGCCTCCGAGGGGTAGGATAGTTGTCACAGTCACTGTATCCAAGAGACATGGTATGTTCTGGCCCCTTGGGGCTGGGTTTTCTCTCAAGAGGGCTCGGCCGGGTGGGGGATGGGTGGGAGACAGTGGCCTTGCTCAGACTGCACGGTGCCTGCTCTGTGGTTACGGTTCCAGGGAAGAGGTGAGTGGGAGCAGAGTAGCAGGAGCAGGAGGCCACCCTGGGAAGAGGAAATGGACGAGGCCACATCTCTAGGCCCGCAGGAATTCCAAGCCCCTGGCCCAGAGCAGCTCAGCTAATTACAGTTTCCCGCTAGTTGGTGGGAACGAGGCTCCTAGGAGAGCACCAGCTTTGGCCAGCACTGGCAAAGGAGGGCAAGGTGGAACCGGAAGGTGGGGAGGGTCTGGTGGCTGGTGCCTAGGGCATCCTTGTAATCTGACCCCCAGGAAGGACCGGCCAGTACAGCCTCTGTGAGGAGGAGTATCCAGGTCCCAGCGGCCCAGGAGTGCAGCAGACACAGCTGCTTGCCAGGAACCAGCCGTGGGGATCTCGGGGAGTAAACAACCGAAGAGAATTGCCTTGCAAACCACATTCAGTGGAGATCTCCCCCACAGTCACGTCGCACAATGCAACCAAAATATTTATTCGGAGCAGCAGTTTTCAGAATTGTTCTTTGGAAGGAGACACAGATTGTCCAGCTTCCCAGACAGCCCAACCCAAAGGGGCATACCCTACCCTCACTCCAATAAAGCCGACAACCCATTAGATGGAGAATCAGGGTCAATTCAGCCTTTACAGAGCCCTGGACCATCCTTTCCCACCGTCCAGAGAAACTGGAAGCAGCTTAGACCCATGTGGAAGCCATGAACAGGCTCCTTGCCTTGGCAGCCTGTCACCACTCAGCTGGAGCTGCCACCGCTGTGGACACGTCTGAGTGCCCAGCATGTGAGGAAGGAGACCCATCAGCCAACCTTGTGTCCCCAGCAGTCGGCAGCCAGTGGCCCATGTCAGACGTTCACCAGATATTGAACTCTAGCCGGGAGGGTCTCGCACATGCCTCTCTTGTTTTACCCATGCTCAACACTACTTCCTATAAGTGGGACGTATAGAACTATCCTTCTAGAGACGACTTCTGGATTTGCCAGGTTCAGCTGATGTGTATGAAGGCTCTCCCAGTCAGAAACGCTGCTGGTTTGTTTTGTGTCTCATCATTCCTCATGGCAGCTTTCCACATAGGCATCGTTACCCATAGGGGAGGAAAGGTAAACTCTGAGAGCTTAAGAAACCAGCTCAGGATCACACAGTTAGTGCGTGCCAAAGCCGAGGTTAGAGCTGAGGTCTTTAATACCCTGTTCTAGTGTCCCTAATGCCCATCGCACCGTGGTGCTTCTCTGTTATTGTGTAGGCTTGTTGTGAAGATTGGACAGGATGGCACGCATGAGGCCTGTTAGAGTGGTACAGAGTTCTTCATGCACGCTCGTCTTCACTACTGCTGTCCTTATCAGAGACTGTTCGTTTAGTACTCTGGGATGACTTTGGACCTGGGTGTATTAGGCAGTGTTCTTTCAAAAGCAATAGATACAGAATTCCATCTGCCTTAAAAGATAAGAGAGTTGGGAGAGAGGAGGAAAGAGATTGGGTATTGCCTGACCGTCTCATTTTACTGGATGGATGAGTGGGTGGATGTCAGGCATGGCTAGATCCAGGAAGTGATACAATGTCATCAGGTCATCAGACTCCCATTTTCCCTACGTTTCCCATATTTACTCTTCCTCGTGCCGATCTCAGTCATATCTGTCGCCCCTGAGCTTCTTATTCCACATAGCATGACACAGTGGGAGGCAATGAGGGGTGATAGGCTTCTGGCCTTCACTATCCCAGCTGGTGACTCCAGATAGAAACATAACCTTTCCTCCAAGCGGTTACAGGGGGAGGAATCCCAGGGAGGTGCTCTGACTGGCCCTGCTTGGGTCATCTGACTGCTCTTGGTCCAGCAGACAATAGTGTTTGGCCAAGTAGGTAGGCCGCTGCCTGCCATGGACAGGGTGGTGGGGTCCTGTGATGGGGACCCCTGCCAAAATCACCACTGAACTTGAGGAAGACAGTTCCCTGAGGAGCTCTTACCAGGAGAAAGGGAGGAAAGGATGCCAGACAGACACCCAGCAGTGGTGCCTCTTACCCTGGGATTGGAAGAAAGAGCTGAGTTAATAATGTGATACAAAAATGGGAGTCACTCCGCACTGGCACATCCTTTGAATCTTGCCGATTAGGAAATAGGCTCAGAAGCATTCTGCGACCTTGTCACTCTCACGGTGAATTTCTGAAACAGCTAAGGCTGGAGCCTGGGTCCCTTATTCTTCCACCTCACCCAGCACGGGGAGGAGACTGAGGTCACTGTGACTCTCTCACCACCCCTGCCACCCTCAGGCCATGCTGGGAAAACCTGTGGGCCAGCAGCTACCGCGGCAGGTTCTGGGGATTTAGTGGTGAGAGAGCACACCCATCACCCAAATCATGGCACTTATATTTCGGAGAGGGAACTGGCTATCAGACAAAACCTTACGGGAATAAAAAGAAGTTACAAATGTTGATACTTGCTGGGCTCTGAAGAGGAAGCATGTGATGCTGAGCAAGCATATGCAGGGTATGAGAGTACACAGGTGTACTGGATGGACAAGTGGGTGAACATTAGGCATGTCTAGATCCAGGAAGTGACAGTATGTAGAGAGGGTGTATACTTGAACATAGGGTCAGGGAGAGCTTCCCTAGGGAGCTGATGTGCAAGGTGAAATTGGAAGTCTGGAGAGGAGTTAACTGGTGAAGAAGGGATGTTCTTCCTGAACATGTCAGGCGATGGACATGACATGTGCAAAGGCCTTGAGGCAGAGGAGACTGAAAGAATACCCCTATGCCTTGCGCAAAGTAAGGGGGAGATGAGGCAACAAAGGCAGGCAGGGTCCCTGAAGGAAGAAACATGCTCTTGGTCTCAAGAGCAAAGGGGGGCCACTGAGAAGATTTAAGTGGGACAGGCCTGGGGCCCATGAGGGATGTGGATTAAAACCTGGAAGAGAGAACATTCGGGGTTTTGGTGGGAGAACAGGATGCCCATGGGAAGATGGATCTCAGAGAGGCCTTCTAGGCAACTCGTGCCCAGAATTGCAAGAACCCTGTGTGCTTAAAAATAAGGCACAGAGGATGGAACCTCTGGTTGGGGAAAGGGGAATCTTTCTTCTTTTCTAATAAGAGTAGATTAAAGATGAGCTGTTTTCGTTACTGGCTCCCTTCTGCATTTTCACCTGTCAGTGGGTGTACACTGGGAATCTCCAGGAGGTCTGTGTAATAATCAGTTTTATCATGTTTCCCCAACATATTTGACCATCAGAAGGGCTGAGGGCAAAGACAGTCCCTAGAGGTACTTGGAAAGTGACTGATCTGATCCCAAGAGGAGGACACAGCCCTTGTGGCCTGTGGCCAGGTCAGCCTGGGATGAGACAAGTTATAAAGATACCTGGTAACAGGCCATTATAAGCAACCCATCAATAAACAGACCTTTCTGCAGACTTTCGAGAGAGTGCTGGGTATAGGAGGGTGAGGAAGCTCCAGAGTGGAGAGTCATACCCTCTCTGCCTCATCCATGAGCCCTTTCTCCTTTTCTGCCTGGTTCCTGCCCCGAGAATTTATTCCACATCCTTAGAATATCCTAAGCTTAAAATCAGCACCCCTAGAGCTCTGGGCAGGATGTAAGTATGTGTGCCATTGATGAGGCTAAAGTGTCACCTAAATAAATACATCAGCGTGAAGGCCTTTACCTACATCCACATGACAACGGTGTGAGTGAGGGATGGAGAAAAGAGAAAAGTGAGGATACCCCCTTCCTCTCTACCCACTGATACATTTAATGCTCATTTAACAAGCATTTGAAGCGAGACTGAGCACAAGGGACCTGGCCGTGCATGAGACAGACTTGGTGCCAGCCCTCTTGGTGCTGGGCCGGGCTTGTGTCTGTGTCGCATTTAATTCTCCTGACAAGCCTGCTTCTGGTTAAGCCCTGGCTGGTTTGAGGGAGGTGAGAGTAACAGTTTAGGACAAGGGTATTGGCCTACTGTTGGAGGGGCCTGCTTTAGGAATGCAGCATGTACTCTCGGAAGCCTTACCTTGACTCTGCACTTGGGTGTCCTTCTCTGGGGAAGAAAATCAACTCTGCCTTCCAGACAGAGTGAGGCTCCAGGGAGGTGCCACGCTCCTGGCATCCACCACAGTGTGCAGTGGCTTTCCTTTTCATTCTCTCTTTCCTGCCCTAGAACCAGACCTGGCAACTTCTGAGGGTCTAATTTTTCCCCTTGAGCATCACAGACCCTCTCCCCCCAGCTCAACACCACGTGCAATTTAGAGTCACAACCAAACCTGATATATTTGTATCTGGGGAGTCCCCCAAAACACCCTTCAACTTTAAGCAGCTGACACAATCAGGATTTGCTTTTTTTTTTTTTTTAACTTTCAGAGTTAAACTGGACCCAGGCGCCCGTTTTCGGTTTGGTTCAAGCAGTGAGGTACAGTGGGACCAGCCCTGGGCGTGTGACAAGGAAATCCAGGCTGCGGTCTGGTTTCCTGCCTGCCAGCTGTGTGGGGCACCCAGCCCTTCTGAGCCTCAGTTTCCCCTCCTGTGAAGTGGGGGTGGGAAAATTGAGTGAGGTACGGAAGCATTTATGAACGGAAACCTCACCTCAGAGTGCCTGACTCCCCGGCACTTCACAGCGTCTTCTCAGAAAGCACTTACAGTTTTCCCTCTTGGGAAACTGGCAACCCCTCTGCCTCCTGGCACCTGTGACCACCCATCTGGTCTCTGGGAGACCCCAGCCGCTCCCGGCCCAGCTGTTTGGCACTAACTGTCCTGTGGTTAGAGCAACAGGCCGGCCGTTCTGGGAAGCCTCTTTCTCAGGCTGGGACCCTAGGGCAGGACTGAGCCCTGTTTGGTGGCGGGGAAGGCAGAAGCTGGGGAGGGCAGAGGGGAGGGCCAGCTGTGGAGCTGCTAGGCGAGCGCTGTTTCATGTTTTTCAAACATCTCCAGGTCCACAAAGCTAAAAATGTGGTCTGGCCTTACATATCGTGTGTGTGTGTGTGTGTGTGTGTGTGTGTGTGTGTGTGTGTGTGTTCGTTCCTAGTACATTTCCTTCTAATTTTTTAAAACCATACGTAACGTCAGGGACATTTAATCCATATGGTTCTGATTCCTTAACACTTAAATCATCCAAATGTTGTTTTGTAGATTCTATTTGCAAATGTCTTTACATAAGCTCTTAACTCCTTCTTTCTCAAGGGCATCAAGGTAGGATCTCTGAGAGAGGCTTCCTTTAATGCCAGCTTTCCATTCTCCACCCAAGTTGGCCAGAGGTCTTGTGACCGCCTGTGCTCTGGGCACCGACTGCCCAGGCCCTGCCCTCAGGGCTGGGAGGATGCTGGTGGGAAAGGAAGAAGGACAGACTGGGATCCGTTCCCACCTCCACCACTTCCTGGCTATGTGATCAGTTGCTAGTTCACCTCATCAGAGCTTTTCTTCCTCACCTGCAAAAAGGGATACGTAATAAACATCTGAAAAGGTTGTTAGAGGACTTGGACAGGGAAGCACACAGTGCCCATAGCCTGGAGAGCATGGTTTGCTGGCCCATGTACCACGTCGCGTCGCTGAGGTTAGAGCAGGCCATATCAGACCGCAGGGTCCTTCTGTAGGAATCTCAGATGGCAGCACTGGGCGGCAAAGCTGAGTCCAGAGAAGCCGAGGGGGAACCTGCCCACGGGACTCGGGGGTTGAGGCAAGGACGGCACAGCGGCCACAGTGGCTGGGGAGTGGAGGAGGTACACGATGCCCGGAGATGCTCAGCCCAGCGCTCAGGCGGGAGTCGGCACGCCCAGCGTTCCCTGCATTTGGCGTGTGAGGGGGAGGTCGTCGGGGAGGACCCTACAGGCCATGACAAAAGGGACAAGGAAGGTGGCCCTCCCAGATTCGAAGGCCCTGGGTTTTGCCCCTGAAGGCTACCACACTCATCTCCTGGAGCCCAGGCTCCAGAGGCCCCTCCCAAGTCTCTTCCACACGCTCCACACGCAGGCACCAGCCCAATTCCTCAGCCTGGAGTTCCGTCCAGGGTCCCCAACACAGTGGAATCCCTACTTTCCCCTCCCTCTCTCCCTTGGGTCATTCCCAAACATTCAATGCTCTTCTGAGCTTTTGTTTCTTCACCTGTTTGCCCTGTGACGGTGGCCTTTTCCCCAGATAAATGCCTACCCATTCTTCAAAGTCCAACTTAAAAATCACCTCCTCTGAGGAGCCTTTCTGGGAAGATTTGCAAAACAATAGCACCTTCTTTAGTGCTTTTTCGGGTCCTGGTCTTTCTAGTCTGTATGTACTTGGGCTGAACCCTGGAGGGCCTGTGCTGGGAGCAGTGGGTGGAGGATGGCTAGGAAGCCTCAGGAGGTCGGCAGACCCACATGTGATGCGCCTGCTGGGAGGCAGACTGGAAATCCAAGATGGCACTCACGGGACTCCACGGCTGTCGGTGTGTGATGTGAGACCAGCAGGAGGACACAGAGCCCTGGTGTGGTGTAGCTCCTGGGGCCTCCCCATGGCAAGGGCCCATTGGCCAGCTCTGATCTGGACGCCACCCATGTCTGTACCTATAGAACAGAATTTGTTTCTCTGGCAATTCCAGACGGAGTGAATCCCAGACAGAGCTGAGTCTCCGGGACAGAAGAGCAGATGCTCCATCTAAAATTAGGCTGCTGACTGCGACTCCCATCTAGGCTGCGTGCATGGATCTGCTTCTTACATCTGTCATTGTGTAGTGGAGGCAAAGCGGAGCCCCTGCCTCCCTGTCGAGGCTGAGTGGCGATGTGACAGCCAGCCAGGGGCCAGCATCGTACAGTCTACCTGGAGTGCTTCCCGCCCCTTCTCTGGTTGACTCCTCCCACATCCCCTGAGAGGGCTGTGTCCCCTCGCAAACAGCCCTCAGGAGCTGGGTCTCTCTGACTTTGGTTCTGAATGCTTCCCCTAGGAGGTTAACCTGTCCAGTACCATCCCCACCAGGGAGAGTCCAAGCTGCTCTGGAACCCAACATCAAATTCCAGCAGCAAGAAAACAGGCCTATAGGGATGATGCAGGTAAAGTCACCAGCTGTCTGGCTGAAGCCGAGGAAGGTGATAATCAAGGAAAACCTCTTTGGGCCTCTTCTTTGTTGTTCCCTCCTCCTTACAGACATCCTCAAACTCTTTCATTGCCATCCCAAGCTGGGTCCTGCTATCTGGGAAGAGGGGTAACCACTGGAAACCTGCTGAGGGGGCCCAGCCCCCAGCCGTAGCCTTTATTTCTCCAAAAGCTACAGTTCTCACAGTGGCCCACAAGGCCTCATATATTCCTGATGCTCTCTCACCTCAGAGTCTGCATTGGCTGTTCTCTTTGCCTGTAAAGATCTTCCCTCAATATCTACAGGACTCAGCCTTCACCTGCTTCAAGTCACTGCTCAAACGCCACCGTCTCAGTGAGGCTTACTCTAACTACCCTATTTAAATTCACGGCCCATCTCCCACTCCTGCGTTCCTGATTCCCTAACTCTGTTCTACCCTGTCCTTTCCATAGTATATGCTTCCTGCTAACATGTTATATGATTCACTTATTTATTCAGTTTCTTTATTGTCTGGCTCTTCCTTCTAGAATGTAAGCTCTACAGAGCAGGGCTGTTTGTTTGTTTTGTTCCCCGAGGTGCTTATTCTTAAGTCCCCCGAATAGGCCCTAGCCTGTATTAGGTGTTCACTGAGCGTCCATTAGAGGCTGCATGTGTTCAGATGAGGCAGTGGCACCTGGACCCAGGGCTGCATCCTTCCTTGGCCCTTCTGCTGCTGGGGTACCTCTAGGCCCTCTTTGGGCCTTCATTTGTTCATCCAGCAACAGGGGTTGATGGCCCCTCTCCTGCCTCTTGTAGAGCCTTGATGATGACACAAAGGACCAGGTGTGATTGTGCCCAAATCTATCAAAAGTTACCCAGCAGACCCTGATCCTTGGAAAGATGGAAGGCAGGAGGAGAAGGGGACAACAGAAGATGAGATGGTTGGATGGCATCACAACTCAATGGACATGAGTTTGAGTGAGCTCTGGGAGTTGGTGATGGACAGGGAAGCCTGACATGCAGCAGTCCATGGGGTCGCAAAGAGTCGAACATAATTGAGCGACTGAACCGACCTGACCAAAATCAGTGTAAGGTGTCTGTTTTGTTCAGCTNTTTTTTTTTTTTTTAACTTTCAGAGTTAAACTGGACCCAGGCGCCCGTTTTCGGTTTGGTTCAAGCAGTGAGGTACAGTGGGACCAGCCCTGGGCGTGTGACAAGGAAATCCAGGCTGCGGTCTGGTTTCCTGCCTGCCAGCTGTGTGGGGCACCCAGCCCTTCTGAGCCTCAGTTTCCCCTCCTGTGAAGTGGGGGTGGGAAAATTGAGTGAGGTACGGAAGCATTTATGAACGGAAACCTCACCTCAGAGTGCCTGACTCCCCGGCACTTCACAGCGTCTTCTCAGAAAGCACTTACAGTTTTCCCTCTTGGGAAACTGGCAACCCCTCTGCCTCCTGGCACCTGTGACCACCCATCTGGTCTCTGGGAGACCCCAGCCGCTCCCGGCCCAGCTGTTTGGCACTAACTGTCCTGTGGTTAGAGCAACAGGCCGGCCGTTCTGGGAAGCCTCTTTCTCAGGCTGGGACCCTAGGGCAGGACTGAGCCCTGTTTGGTGGCGGGGAAGGCAGAAGCTGGGGAGGGCAGAGGGGAGGGCCAGCTGCGGAGCTGCTAGGCGAGCGCTGTTTCATGTTTTTCAAACATCTCCAGGTCCACAAAGCTAAAAATGTGGTCTGGCCTTACATATCGTGTGTGTGTGTGTGTGTGTGTGTGTGTGTTCGTTCCTAGTACATTTCCTTCTAATTTTTTAAAACCATACGTAACGTCAGGGACATTTAATCCATATGGTTCTGATTCCTTAACACTTAAATCATCCAAATGTTGTTTTGTAGATTCTATTTGCAAATGTCTTTACATAAGCTCTTAACTCCTTCTTTCTCAAGGGCATCAAGGTAGGATCTCTGAGAGAGGCTTCCTTTAATGCCAGCTTTCCATTCTCCACCCAAGTTGGCCAGAGGTCTTGTGACCGCCTGTGCTCTGGGCACCGATTGCCCAGGCCCTGCCCTCAGGGCTGGGAGGATGCTGGTGGGAAAGGAAGAAGGACAGACTGGGATCCGTTCCCACCTCCACCACTTCCTGGCTATGTGATCAGTTGCTAGTTCACCTCATCAGAGCTTTTCTTCCTCACCTGCAAAAAGGGATACGTAATAAACATCTGAAAAGGTTGTTAGAGGACTTGGACAGGGAAGCATACAGTGCCCATAGCCTGGAGAGCATGGTTTGCTGGCCCATGTACCACGTCGCGTCGCTGAGGTTAGAGCAGGCCATATCAGACCGCAGGGTCCTTCTGTAGGAATCTCAGATGGCAGCACTGGGCGGCAAAGCTGAGTCCAGAGAAGCCGAGGGGGAACCTGCCCACGGGACTCGGGGGTTGAGGCAAGGACGGCACAGCGGCCACAGTGGCTGGGGAGTGGAGGAGGTACACGATGCCCGGAGATGCTCAGCCCAGCGCTCAGGCGGGAGTCGGCACGCCCAGCGTTCCCTGCATTTGGCGTGTGAGGGGGAGGTCGTCGGGGAGGACCCTACAGGCCATGACAAAAGGGACAAGGAAGGTGGCCCTCCCAGATTCGAAAGCCCTGGGTTTTGCCCCTGAAGGCTACCACACTCATCTCCTGGAGCCCAGGCTCCAGAGGCCCCTCCCAAGTCTCTTCCACACGCTCCACACGCAGGCACCAGCCCAATTCCTCAGCCTGGAGTTCCGTCCAGGGTCCCCAACACAGTGGAATCCCTACTTTCCCCTCCCTCTCTCCCTTGGGTCATTCCCAAACATTCAATGCTCTTCTGAGCTTTTGTTTCTTCACCTGTTTGCCCTGTGATGGTGGCCTTTTCCCCAGATAAATGCCTACCCATTCTTCAAAGTCCAACTTAAAAATCACCTCCTCTGAGGAGCCTTTCTGGGAAGATTTGCAAAACAATAGCACCTTCTTTAGTGCTTTTTCGGGTCCTGGTCTTTCTAGTCTGTATGTACTTGGGCTGAACCCTGGAGGGCCTGTGCTGGGAGCAGTGGGTGGAGGATGGCTAGGAAGCCTCAGGAGGTCGGCAGACCCACATGTGATGCGCCTGCTGGGAGGCAGACTGGAAATCCAAGATGGCACTCACGGGACTCCACGGCTGTCGGTGTGTGATGTGAGACCAGCAGGAGGACACAGAGCCCTGGTGTGGTGTAGCTCCTGGGGCCTCCCCATGGCAAGGGCCCATTGGCCAGCTCTGATCTGGACGCCACCCATGTCTGTACCTATAGAACAGAATTTGTTTCTCTGGCAATTCCAGACGGAGTGAATCCCAGACAGAGCTGAGTCTCCGGGACAGAAGAGCAGATGCTCCATCTAAAATTAGGCTGCTGACTGCGACTCCCATCTAGGCTGCGTGCATGGATCTGCTTCTTACATCTGTCATTGTGTAGTGGAGGCAAAGCGGAGCCCCTGCCTCCCTGTCGAGGCTGAGTGGCGATGTGACAGCCAGCCAGGGGCCAGCATCGTACAGTCTACCTGGAGTGCTTCCCGCCCCTTCGCTGGTTGACTCCTCCCACATCCCCTGAGAGGGCTGTGTCCCCTCGCAAACAGCCCTCAGGAGCTGGGTCTCTCTGACTTTGGTTCTGAATGCTTCCCCTAGGAGGTTAACCTGTCCAGTACCATCCCCACCAGGGAGAGTCCAAGCTGCTCTGGAACCCAACATCAAATTCCAGCAGCAAGAAAACAGGCCTATAGGGATGATGCAGGTAAAGTCACCAGCTGTCTGGCTGAAGCCGAGGAAGGTGATAATCAAGGAAAACCTCTTTGGGCCTCTTCTTTGTTGTTCCCTCCTCCTTACAGACATCCTCAAACTCTTTCATTGCCATCCCAAGCTGGGTCCTGCTATCTGGGAAGAGGGGTAACCACTGGAAACCTGCTGAGGGGGCCCAGCCCCCAGCCGTAGCCTTTATTTCTCCAAAAGCTACAGTTCTCACAGTGGCCCACAAGGCCTCATATATTCCTGATGCTCTCTCACCTCAGAGTCTGCATTGGCTGTTCTCTTTGCCTGTAAAGATCTTCCCTCAATATCTACAGGACTCAGCCTTCACCTGCTTCAAGTCACTGCTCAAACGCCACCGTCTCAGTGAGGCTTACTCTAACTACCCTATTTAAATTCACGGCCCATCTCCCACCCCTGCGTTCCTGATTCCCTAACTCTGTTCTACCCTGTCCTTTCCATAGTATATGCTTCCTGCTAACATGTTATATGATTCACTTATTTATTCAGTTTCTTTATTGTCTGGCTCTTCCTTCTAGAATGTAAGCTCTACAGAGCAGGGCTGTTTGTTTGTTTTGTTCCCCGAGGTGCTTATTCTTAAGTCCCCCGAATAGGCCCTAGCCTGTATTAGGTGTTCACTGAGCGTCCATTAGAGGCTGCATGTGTTCAGATGAGGCAGTGGCACCTGGACCCAGGGCTGCATCCTTCCTTGGCCCTTCTGCTGCTGGGGTACCTCTAGGCCCTCTTTGGGCCTTCATTTGTTCATCCAGCAACAGGGGTTGATGGCCCCTCTCCTGCCTCTTGTAGAGCCTTGGTGATGACACAAAGGACCAGGTGTGATTGTGCCCAAATCTATCAAAAGTTACCCAGCAGACCCTGATCCTTGGAAAGATGGAAGGCAGGAGGAGAAGGGGACAACAGAAGATGAGATGGTTGGATGGCATCACAACTCAATGGACATGAGTTTGAGTGAGCTCTGGGAGTTGGTGATGGACAGGGAAGCCTGACATGCAGCAGTCCATGGGGTCGCAAAGAGTCGAACATAATTGAGCGACTGAACCGACCTGACCAAAATCAGTGTAAGGTGTCTGTTTTGTTCAGCTAGTACACGGAGAACCCACTGGGCTCTAGGCCCATACTGAGTGCTGGGAGTCCTCAGAGGAGTGCCAGCTTGTGTCCCCAGCTGCAAAGAAGCTCTCCTAGGCTAATTAGGCCAACTCCAATGTGAGGAAGGTAGGAAATGCCCATTTATTAGAGAGTTGTTGGACAAAGAGAAGCAATGTGGGACCCTCCTGAGATTTGGGAAATTTATACCTTCACCTTCTGTATTAGAGTTCTCTAGAGAATCAGAAAATAAGATATACACACACATATACACACACACACANCCCAAGGCCCCCTGCTCACCACGAGGCGGCCCTTTGGATTCTATCCTGTTTTGTAAATTGTTGTAACTGCCAAGACGGTGTCTAAAGAAAACATCTTACATATACTGATGAGATGAGAAAACCTCAAGCACATGTCTGTGGACCACTGTTTTACAACAAGCCAATTTTCACACTGTGTTAACTTAAAAAGGAAGATGCAGATGCAGGTGGGAATTTGCCAACCCCAAAACCCAAGCTCTTCTGTTCCAGGTGGCTTTTCACCAGAGCGCGGGGGGCTCTGAGGGACACAGGAGGGAGCCTGGGCCGCAGGGGACACCGCCTCGGCACCTCGCCCACCCTGAGGCTCAGAGCTGGGGGGGACACCCCACAACGGCCCCCCCAGAGCGCTGCCACCACACTGTGGACAGAACCCCCGGCTGACCGAGCTCTATAATCAAGGCAATCTCGGAACCAAAAACTCCGGAAGCAGACCTGAGGTCAGTTCTCCTCCTGTGGAACACTCAGACTTCTCTGAGGACAAGACAGGTCCTCAGAGGAGCCCAGTTTCTGGGGCGCTGGGCTCGGGCGCACCCACCGGATCTCTTTGTTGATGGCGTCCAGCTGCTCCTGAAGCATCATGGCCAGAGTCTGGGCATCGGCCTGCCCGCTGGGCGACAGCAGAGCGGCCGAGCTGAAGAGGGCGTCCCTGTCGCCCTCGCCGTCAGACACATCCACGTCGCTCTCGAACGCCTGGGCCACGTTGGCCAGCACGCTGGCCTGCTGCGCACGCTCCCAGTCCTGCTCATTCAGTGTCTGCACCTGGGCACGAGAGGACCATAGCTCGTCAGCGACATTCAAGGCGGCTCACGGAATCAGGAACGGAACATGAGTTTACATGGAAGCCCTGACTGTGGATGAACGGGCCATGCTTATAAGCCACTGCCATCTCTTAAGCGAGCAGGACTGAAGAAACGGGCAGGAGAATCCAGTTCCTAGACAGCCTGGTGACATTCAGGTCTTAGCGTGGACGGGAGGCAATCCCATGAGGTTATTCCCAGGGGTGGGCTGACGGAGTCAGATGAAAACCGAACATTAAAAAAATACACCCACGCCACCATCAGCCAGGCCGAAGGAAAAGGAGAAAAAGCCATCCCTCAGCTCCGCAGCGGCTGGGTCCCCCTCGCGGTCGTCACTGGTGCTCGTTCACCCGTCCTCGCGGGTTCTCAGCTACACCCACGCCACCATCAGCCAGGCCGAAGGAAAAGGAGAAAAAGCCGTCCCTCAGCTCCACAGCGGCTGGGTCCCCCTCGCGGTCGTCACTGGTGCTCGTTCATCCGTCCTCCGGGTTCCCAGCCCTCCGTTTCCAGGCTTGTCTGAGCACACACAGACAGGAGCGAGCGGCGGCAGCCAGGGGCTGGGAGGGCCCGCCCCCCGCGCTCTCCTCCCGGGGCGCGGGCACTCGGGCTGTCCTGGGGGACGGCCCCTTGCATCGCAAGGTGGCTCTGTCATCAGGGACGCACAGAGAGTGCCTGCTGGGCCCCGAGCCACCCGCCCCCTCCCACGGCTCACACCCTTCTCTGCCTACAGGTTCACCCCCATCAGCCCGGGCAGCACGCCCGGAGTCGCACCTCGGGAACCAGCAGATCGCTCCTCCAGGGCTGCCTGCAGCGCCCACCGCGGGTCTCTGAGAGCTCCCGGGAGCGGCCTCTACTGTCCCCCTCCCCGCCCAGTCTCTGCAAGCAGGCGGGGTGCCCACCCCGCAGGGCAGCTCCCGGGGGCTCCAAGGACCCCGTGTTACCAAGCCCCACTCGGCCAGCACGTCTCTGCCTCGGCTCCAGGCCCGCCCTCCCTGGGGCTCTTCCTCAGTCTTGTGCCCTTCTCAACCTCGGAACGTGGGGCGCCCTCTGGCTGCACCCCTGCACCCTATCTCTCCCCACGGGCACCTGGCTGGTGACTCTGTCTTGCCCGTGCCTTTAAACACCATCTGCATGCCCACAAGCCCAGTCCACCGTGAGCTGAGTGAGTCCTCTCCTGGACGCAGGCCGCAACACTCAGCTGCTGACCAGACACAGCCCCTGGACGGGCCTGTCCACCTCCACGGGGCAGAGGCCCGGCTCCGAGCCCCTGCCTGGCAGCCCTCCTCAACGCAGGAAGCGGGTGCCGGCCTTGAGCCGCCCAGGCCTGAGCCCGGGCCCTCCCTGAGCCAGGCCTGCCCCCCCCGGTCCCCGCTGGCTGACACGACCCCTGATCCATCTCCGACTGGCAGCTTCTCTTCCTGCCTCCGGGTCTCTGGTTCAAGGTCACCCTCCTGGTGTCACCTCGCTGGCCACCCTGTTCACACGCGATCGTCCCCTCCTCCTCGGACAGCTCGGCCACTCTGGTCTCCTTTCCCTGCTCATTACTGTCCGACAGGCTGCACAGGATTAAAAAGGGGTCCACAAATCCTTCAATCCTCCTCCCTTCAAGAGGCAGAAGGGGCGACTCCTGCTCAGCCTGAGCGAGGCAGGACTTTGCAGCTCACGCTCGAAAACAGAAGTGAAGGTATACGGCTTCTGAACCAGGGCACAGAAGGCCCTGGGCTACACCCCACGCTCTCGCTCTCGGAGGGCGTTTCGAGGAAGCCAGGCCACGCAGAGGCCCGCATAGCAGGGACCGGGGCCTGTCCCCAGCAGCCAGGTGAGTCTGAAAGCCTGCCGTCCAGCCCCGGGGGGCCTTCCCAAATCTGTGCCCTCAGGAGGCCCCAAGCCAGGCCCGCCTGCAACAGTGACAGAAACTGTGGGCCGCGCCCGCTCACGGCGAGGTTACCAAGCTCTGCCATGACTAGCTGTGCAGCAGCGGATAAAGAACGCACACAGTCTTAAAGTCGCTGCTGGAGTCCTAGTTTCAACGATGTCTGGCCTAAACTAGCTGCCCGCTGAATGTGGAAGCTCAAAACACAGAGACATATGGAAAAATACACGCTGTGAATGAGGCGGAAATATGAAGGCGCTTAAACTTCCAACGAGAATCTTCTCACGAAAGCATGAGGCATGTGTGGATCCATTCACTCGTAGGACAGTTTCAAAACTCGTAGGGCTAATTAGCACTGTGCCGGGTCTCCCAGGAAGCCACACATTATCAAAATTGGTTCCTTAAAAAAAAAAGCCTTAAAAGTAAACTCTTAGCCAGAAAAAGGGAAATGGGAAGACAAAACGACCTATCAACACCTGGTTCCAAAACCATGTCAGCACCACGGTGTCAGGGGCGGGGGCCTCACAAGGTGCCCATCAGGGACAGGCAGGGGGTTGGGGGGGTCCTCACCTTAGATGGCTCGTCACGCAGCGCTGCCAGACGGCCTTTCTGGGGGCGCCGCAGCACCGCCGCGCCACTGAAGGAGTCTGCCGGCCCGTCGGCTACAGGGAGCCTGAAGTCCGGGACACTGCCCAGGTGCGGTCGGCTGGAACACACGGGAGAAGGGAGTGCTGTTAGAGAAGAGAGCTCACTCTGTCAGTCGACCCAGAGCCTATCCATCTGGAAAACTGGCAATTTCACAGAAAAGGGGCTGCGGGGCGGGCTCTGCCCTCCTGGCTCCAACAGCAGCAGGCCGCCCGCTGCCCTGAGAACACTCAGGTCTCAGCGCCGCCAGCTGGGCAGCTCCCGTATGTGGGGAAGGCAGTGCTACGGTGAGGGTGTGGCTGGCTGCCTGGTGCTCGGGGCCGAGGTCTCCCAGAGCCCACCCTCAGGCCCCGGGGCGGGGCTGCACCTGCTCCGCCGGCTCCTGGGCACCTGCAGCCCCTCCGGCCCGTGCCTGCTCTGCCCTCCACCTCCCACGTGACGTCCATGGACCACAAACACCCGTCTCCCTGGAACACTGCACTGAGCACTTCCTACGTCGCCTCAGACAGCCCACGGCACAAAGCCCTCGGACCTACAGCTCGGACCTGAGCGCATGGGTGTGTCCCAGGAGACGTGAGTCTGGAACCTCCCCGAGCCACCCCTGTCTTCCCTCCCATCTCCCCTCCCTCCTAACCGAACCGCTCCTCTCCCTGCTCAACTTCTACCGCAGCACACTGGGGAATCAGGTGGAAGCTACGACAGAGTCCTGCTTGGGACTGTGGACACTCGTGGGTCCTGTGAAGGCCACAGAGGCCTCTGGATGGGATGCCCCCACCGTCACCTCCCAGTCGTCACCTCCCAGTCCTCCGAAGGTCACAGGGGCCTCCGGGATGGGATGCCTCCACCGTCACCTCCCAGGCCCCTCGCGGAGTGCAGCCTCCACGGCTCTCCCCCTGCTCACCTGAGGCTCCTTCCTCCGGGAGAAGGTCTCCGAGACAAGGTGCCCAATCCCACTGGGAGGCCCTGCCAGATACACTGAGCCCGCCCTGCCTCTGAGCCAGGCTTCAGTCCCCACTCCCCCCCGCCTGGGCCAGCCCACCCTGCCCGGAAGCCAGCCTCAAGGCCCCATCTGTGCTGCCAAGTCACTGGTCCCTGGAGAGCTGCCTCCTGGAGACACCCCTCCCTTGCCCAGCCGCTGCGGTCCCCGTCTTCAGAGCACAGCGGCCCCTCCTGCCCCCCGGCTGCCTCCTCTTCTCATCTCTCTCACTGACACGCAGGGGACTGGTAACCAGGCTTCTCCCTCTGAACCCCCAGCCGCGCCAGGCCTTCGGGTTCCAGCACCAGCACCCACCTCGTTGCCCAAAGTCCACAGAGCAGGAGGCCATGTCCTCCTCCTCTTCCTCCGCTGTCCACACAGTCCTCCTCACACTCGCCTCATCCACCCCGGGAGCAGGGGCCGCCCCCTCTGACAGCACCACGCCCTCACCCTGGAGGAGCTCTGCAGACAAGGCCGGCCATGTCCCCATCCGTCCCACAGGGCACACGCTTCCCTTGACCTCTACCCGCCGTGGTTTCGGACACAGGGCCAGTTTCTGGCTCTGCCTTTGTCTACAATGATGTCCCTTTTCTCTAGAAGGCTGGGCGGGGGCCCTGGACCGCAAGGATCCCCTAAGCACACAAACGCAAAAATATGCATGCGGACTCCAAACAGTCTCCTAAATCAGGATTCAAGCAAGAGTCGATTTCCTACAGATGAATGAATGTCACCAGTTAAGCACTTTAAGAACCTTTGCTAAAGTTTAACTCTCACTTGTGACCATTTTCCATGAAGAAGCCAAAGAAAAATCTAAATACTTAGTAAGATTTACTGCCCCTATAACAAGAAGTAATAAAAAATCAGGATGCTTAGTAATCTGCTCGCCTCATTCCCAAGCTAGGTGACTCCTCCCACCACAGCCAACGGCGAATCACGTCTCAGTCTCCATTCACGTAAAAAAGACTACAGGTCACTAACCTTCTGCGACTCTTCAGAAACATCAGTGTCAGTCTGTCAGGCCCCTCAAATGAATACACCCAAATGTCAACTGGTCGGCCCCCCACTTCCAAAGCTCCACCTGTGGTTTTGAGTTTTGTCAGTACTGTGACCACCACTCCGTGGTACCAAGTTCGGCCCTAAGGAACGATGCTCATCTCTTCCCTCTCGCTGGCCACGCAGCGACAGGCTCCCTGAGGTGCGATCATGAGCCACACCCAGTCATACTGTCCACACACCGACAGGCCCTTGCCACACTCGACAGCGCGGAGGGGAGCTGCCCGGGGCGCCCTACCCGTGGTGAAGGGGAGCCCCTCGCAGCCTCGTCTGCTCCAGTTCGGCTCTCAGGGTTTCCAGGTTTAGAATCAGCTGGTCCTACGAAACAGCAAATGACAGCCTGCACCGCTTGCTTTCCGGACGTAAAATGACTTGCACCAGAATGTGCATGACCGGTGACGTTAGTAGGTATCAACTCCAAACATTTTAACTCTGAGAAAATGTTCTCTAAGAGTCCCATAGCAAATATAAACACTCAGAACAGTATTAACCCTTATAAACCATAATGAAGAGGAAGCTCCATCTCAGGTGTAGGAAAACTTCTGGAGGAAACATGGCAAGCCATTACCAGCGATGGCGTCTGCAGAGAGAAGGTGGACTTGGGGCGGGGGCTGGCGGAGGGCAGGACTTACTCTGCTGCCCTCACTCCTCTCATTGCTTTACACCATCTCCACGAAGCTCACACTCACTCCCGGGCATTCCTCACTCATTCCTCTGCACCCCACTTCACTTCCTCACAGGGTAAAACAAATCACATGGGTCAAGTTTCCGAGTCACACAACTCAACCCGGCAGCTCTGTGCTGTTGGCCACGGCAGTCACACGCCTCGTGCAGCCACGGACAGGCTGGTGCGAAGCTCGATGTGGAAATCACACAGGAGATTTCAAGACTCATGGTGAAAAACAGGACGTAAAGCAGCCTGTTCGTTTTTAGGAAATTTTAGACTGTGTGTGTGGCTCGTATCATCTTTCTGACAGACAGCACTGTGCACGTGAAAGGCTCGTGATTTGCCTCAGCTTTCGATTGAACCCGGAAAGGACTACTCAGAATTCTGAACCACACAGGATGGCCACACATGCTAAATCCACCTATAATGCAAATACATTCAATGTTCACAGCCAGAAATGCTATACACGATGCAGCAGTGGGCGAGCCGTAAAGAAAATGTAACTCGACCTCCGCTGAGCATCTGTAGTAATTCAGATGGATTCCAGCTCAATTTGGCTCTTAACAAATTTCTGAACGATTTAGACATGTACCTTGTCGTTTTGCATTTCTTCTAATTGCTTTTTTGCATTTTCAACTTCCCGTAGAAGAGAATTCTGAAAAAGATACAAAGAGTGCTTTGGTGTCAATTGTTACAGATGCTGCGTGGACTGCGGGACAGCTACACTCCTGTCTGAAAGCATAAAGCCCCTTGGGGTGAGCAGCAGGCCTCATGCCCAACGTGAAGTGCCGGCACGAGGCCAGATGACAACTCTTAACACTGACTTGCACACAGACAATCCTCTCCTTCCCTGACTGATCTTCTAGATACAAGGAGGCCAGCTCGCTGGGGTAAGTGAAACTGCTTTAAACTTGCTTTCAGCTTTTGCAGTTCAGTGGTCACGCAGGAAACTGGTGCAGGTTTCACATGCAAAATTCAAACCTAAGACAAAACTATCCCCACCTCAGGGCCAGCCCACAGGTCAGGGTGAAGTGAGGGGCCTTCCCTGTGTGGACTCTAGTGAAGTGTGTGCGTCATCTTGGGTTTTGTGGGGGAAAAAACGTGCCGCAGAACTTATAGTGACCACTGGTCTCTCTCAGACGAGCGCCGCCCAAATGCCGACCCCAGGGAAGGCTCTGCACCTCGTCTTCAGGGCGCCGGTGCAGCTGGGACAGGTCGTCACCGATCCTGAACCAGAGTGTTGCCCACTGAGCTGCTCTGACAGCGGTTCTCAGACATTTTCCAAAGCAAACGAAGAGAAGGCTGGCGCTGGATTGTGAGAAGGCTTGCTTCCAGCTGACTCAGTCCTTCCCATCACACCATATAAAGTTGCTGAACTAAACTCATTGATCGGCCGCTTCACGCAGGGCTCCTATGTCGTGGTGGCCCCGCGCCACGCAGGATCTTAGCTCCCCAACCAGGGATCAAACCTGCGTCCCTGAGCTTGCGAGGCAGACTCTCAACCACCGGACCGCCAGGAAAGGCCCAGAAATAAACTTCCAAGAAAGAAAGGAAGGGATGAGGGCGGACCTAGAGGAAAGTCCTAGCACGGGGGCTGCAACCCGGGGCCATTGGTGGATCCGGCTCACTGATGCTTTCCTAAGCGCTGAGGGCACACGGCCATGTCTGTTCCTTACACACTGCCTGTGGATGCCGTCACGCTTGCTGAGAAGCATGACATGCCGCTACTCGATGATCCGTGCCAGTAAAGACACTACTGTGGGGCCCTCTGTGGGAACAGTTTTCCAACTCCTCTCCTGGAGATTCCCCGCGCCCACCCCACCC
>SJYV01021496.1:420536-434369 GCA_006410875.1 Neotragus pygmaeus | reverse complement strand
CGCCTCTTGGTAAAGCGGCTGCGGGGCCGGCTCACCTTATCCTCCAGAGCAGCCATTCTCTCTTTCAGGTGAAGCTGAAGCCTCTCGTTTGATTCAGACAGAAGCTTATCCACGGTATCTGATAAGCGCTTATTGTGTTCTTCATTCATTTTTTCTCTCTGCCTTGCCTAAAACAGGAAAAACAAAAGCGCATTAACTTCAAGAGCAAGTACGGTCATTCTTTTAAGAGCACCAGGGAGCCGAGACGTGAGCAGCCTGTGCCCTGGCTCCCGAGGCGGTCCCTCCCACGGCCACCTCTGGAGGGCTCGAGCGTCACCAGAGCAGATGGGCAGGTACAGAGGGAGGCAGGGACTTCCCTGGTCAAAGGTCACTCCCAATGCTTCTCTTGGGCAGAGCACCTGGGGGACCTTACTGTCAGCAGCTGTTACCTGTCGGAGGGGCTCGGGGAGCAAGCAGATTTACACTCAGAAACAAGCAGACTTTAAAGGGGTTGGCTTACACACATGTTGGTGGAGGAATTCCTCAATGTATAAACAGAAGCCTGAGTCTGGATTAAGCAGGTGAAATGAATTCAATTTATAAAGCAAAAGGTGAGAAAATTCATTTTGGAAGAAAAGCAAGTAGAGATAGACTTTCACATGTTTCTTTACATCCAACATCACTTGAATTCTTTGTAACGATTGCTGTTGTTGAGTCACTCAGTCGTGTCCGACTCTCTGTGACCCCGTGGACTGCAGCATGCCAGGCTTCCCTGCCCTTCACTGCTTCCCAGAGTCTGCTCAAACTCACATCCACTGAGTCGGTGATGCCATCCAACCGATTGTCCTGTCGTACCTTCTCCTGCCCTCAATCTTTCCCAGCATCAGGGTCTTATCCAATGTGTCAGTTCTTCGCATCAGGTATTGGAAAAAGTATTGGCCAAAGTACTGGAGCTTCAGCTTTAGCATCAGTCCTTCCAACAAATATTCAGGACTGATTTCCCTCAGGATTGATTGGTTTGATCTCCATGAAGTCCAGGGGACTCTCAACAGTCTTCTCCAACATCTCAGTTCAAAAGCATCAATTCTTTGGCACTCAGCCTTCCTTATGGTCCAGGTCTCACATCCATACATGACCACTGGAGAAACCACAGCTTTGACTAGGTGGGCCTGACGGCCAAGTCACATCTCTGCTATTTAATATTCTCTCTAGGTTGGTCACAGCTTTTCTTCCAATGATAATTCATATTCAGTTCAGTTCAGTTGTTCAGTCCTGTCTGACTGTGCGACCCCACGGACTGCAGCACGCCAGGCTTCCCTGGCCATCACCAACTCCCAGAACTTGCTCAAACTCATGTCCATTGAGTTGGTGATGCCATCCAACCATCTCATCCTCTGTCATCCACTCTCTTCCTGCCTTCAATCTTTCCCAGCATCAGGGTCCTTTCCAATATGATAATTCATATAAAAAAACTAGAAGTAATTACCTCAAGCAATTTTTCAATGTAAAAACAAAGCAGGCAAGTCTGTTTTATATAATGAACATCAATTTCATGGTTTAAAAAGCTGTTTTAGGATCTACTGTATAAAAAAAAAAATGGAGAGAAGACAGAAGAATGATGTATTTGAGGCTGGCCCTAAGCTGGAAATCGCTGAAGCTAATTGATGAGTCATGGGTATTTATTATACTACTCCTTCCACTTTGGGGCATGTTTCAAGTTTTCCATCATAAAAAAGTAAAAACCAGATTATTTTCTGTTAAAACAGAACCTCCTCTAGCAACACAAGTCAAAAGCATCAGTTCTGGCCTTGCAGACGCCGCCACCCCGGAGCCTCCCCTGCAGTCCAGCCACGGTCAACCCCACCGTGTTCTTCGACATCGCTGCCGACGGCGAGCCCTTGGGCTGCGCCTCCTTCGAGCTGTTTGCAGACAAAGTTCCAAAGACAGCAAAAAACTTTCGAGCTCTAAGCACTGGAGAGAAAGGATTTGGTTATAAAGGTTCCTGCTTTCACAGAATGATTCCGGGATTTATGTGCCAGGGCGGTGACTTCACACGCCGTAATGGTACTGGTGGCAAGTCCATCTATGGCGAGAAATTTGATGATGAGAATTCCATTCTGAAGCATACAGGTCCTGGCATCTTGTCCATGGCAAATGCTGGCCCCCACACAAACGGTTCCTGGTTTCTCACCTGCACTGCCAAGACTGAGTGGTTGGATGGCAAGCATGTGGTCTTTGGCAAAGTGAAAGAGGGCATGAATATTGTGGAAGCCACGGAGCGCTTTGGGTCCAGGAATGGCAAGACCAGCAAGAAGATCACCATTGCTGACTGTGGACAAATCTAAAAAATTTGACTTGTGTTTTACTTAAAAAAAAAAAAAGGCATCAGTTCTTCAGCGTTCAGCCTTCTTTATGGTCCAACTCTCACATCCATATGTGACGAGTGGAAAAAAAACGATAGCTTTGACTATATGGACCCTTGTCAGCAAAGTGATNAAAAATTTGACTTGTGTTTTACTTAAAAAAAAAAAAAGGCATCAGTTCTTCAGCGTTCAGCCTTCTTTATGGTCCAACTCTCACATCCATATGTGACGAGTGGAAAAAAAACGATAGCTTTGACTATATGGACCCTTGTCAGCAAAGTGATGTCATTACTTTTTAATATGCTGTCTAGGTTTGTCACAGCTTTCTAAGGAGCAAGGAGTTTTTAATCTCATGGCTGCAGTCACCATCTGCAGTGATTTTTGAGCCCAAGAAAATAAAACCTGTCACAGATTCCACATTAAGACATCAGTATTCAAATACTTTTAAAGCAAAACAAAAGTCTACTTTGAACTGGCTTAGTCACAAACAGCATCCCGATCTCAAAAAAAACTAGACACAGTTCTGAAAGCAAGGAAGTGCACCTCTGAGCAGCAGTTCTGAAACCAAGGAAGCGCACCCCTGATCGGGAGACACTGGGCTCTCTGCTAAGGCGCGGAGGGCGCCTCACCGCGGGTCTCAGGATGGGGGCCAGAATCTCTGCCCCTGGGAACCCGCGTGTGAGGCTCTGCAGTCCAGGCCCAAGAACACAGGCACGGTGGGGACAGTACTGGCGCCTGAGGCTGGACCTGGGAGCCCCCTCCGCTTCCTGGATGGTCCACGTCGTCGTGAGGCCAAGCCCTGCGGGCAAGCTCTCAGGACCCGGGGATGCGGGCCTCCACGGTCGCCCTTCCCGGACATGCCTTCTGTCTCTGCACAGCTGCGGTTCCCCTCCTGTCCAGGAGCAGCCATCCTACACACGTGTCTGGACCTGCATGGAGGACTCCAACTCCAGCGCCTCCTCCAAGGCAAGCAGGCTGCACATCTGGGCGCCATACCTTCAGTTTCATGGGCCCCGGACTGGCACCTCAGGTGTGTCTGAGGGGCACTCTAAAGGCCACCTGTACCCCGAGCAGCTCCCCCGACTGGCTGCTCAGAGCAACAAGCAGTCTCCTTGAGTGTGGGGATCCCCTGGCCCCTGCCCACTGCCTATGGGTGACCACCTCGGGCCCTGCTCCTGAGGAGGTGGGTGCCCGGGTCAGCAGACGGGGCCACACACGCACACACTCGACAGCAGAGAAGGGAGCGGCAGAGAAAGGTGGTGCCGGCCCAGACGCGGCCTCCCCATCAGCTCACGCACCCGCTGCAGCTCCTGGTTCTTCTCCTCCAGCTGGGCCTCCATCTGCCGCAGCCTCTCCTCGATGTTGCCATGTCTCTCTTCCGCCTGTCAGCCAAGAACAGGGTCAGTCCCGCGCACAGCGCCCCGTCCTGACGGCAGGCGGGCTATGACCACAGGGGCGGCAAGCATGCTCTGTGTGGACCATGGGCCTGGGTTTGCAGGTGGCACGCCCACACGCCTGCGCACGTTGCCTGCGTGGCTTCGCATGTGACACGTGAGTGACAGAAGGTGCTGGTGACTGGCTCGTGAGAGGAGACATGCTCCCCACCACCCCGGGCCCCGCACCCACGGCCGCTGCACCCCCTCCTTGGACTGCATGTGGCGAGCCAGCGTGGCAGCAGCAAGCGCAGGACGCGCGAGGCACACGCTCTACCTTTCTAACCTGGGATGGAAGCTCAAACCGTGTAGCCTCCTTAGTGGCAGAGCTTCCAGAAGACAAAAGGTCGGACTACAGGGCCACCCGGGGACGGACAGCAGAGATGCCCGGGGAGAGGGGAAACCAAGCCTCGAGAGGCAGGTCACAGCAGAAGGGCGCCCCCTGGTGGCTGCTGTGACCCTGCTCTGAGAGGGTCTGCGAGCACCAGACCCGCCCGCCCCTCAGCCGCTCACGGAGCTCGGGCACAGGCCCGCCGGACTCTCCACGCCCAGTCAGTGCCCACCCAGCGGGGGCAACACCTCTCCCGCCAGAAGGACGGGGTGGCTGGCCGGCTGGCAGTGGGATGATGCCCCCAGCAGTGCCACATCCCCAGGACGCGGCCTCTCACCCGCGGGCTCCCTGGGACGGCGAGCTGGGAGTGGGGCTCATGCCTCGCTGTGACCTTCAACAAGTGTGTGAATAAAGACTCACTGCTGCTGCTGCTACCGCTAAGTCGCTTCAGTCGTGCCCGACTCTGTGCGACCCCATAGACGGCAGCCCACCAGGCTCCCCCACCCCTGGGATTCTCCAGGCAAGANCAATCCCTGGGTCAGGAAGATCCCCTGGAGAAGGAAATGGCAATCCACTCCAGTACTTTTGCCTGGAGAATTCCATGGACAGAGGAGCCTGGCAGGCTACAGTCCATGGGATCGCAAAGAGTCGGACACAAATGACTGAGGGAATAACTTTCTTTCATATAAAGTACAGACACACACTGAGACTTATTATAAGGATTGACTGGGTGATTATGGACCCAATCTCAATGAGGCTTACTCTACTGAGGAGCCCCGAGATCTGCTGTTGGCAACTTGGAGACCCAGGAGAGCTGCTGGTATGTTTCAGTCTGAAAGCCTCTAGGCTGGAGACTCAAAAAGAGCTGATGTTTCAGTCTAAGTCCAAAGGCTGGAGGAAACCAGTGTCCCAATTCAATCAGTCAGGCAGCCGAGGAGTTTCCTCTTCCTCAGCCTTTTTGTTCTATTCAGATTTTCAGTGAATTGAATGAGGCCCCCCACATTGGAGAGGACAATCCGCTCCTCCCAGTCTGTTGAGTTGAATGTTAATCTCATCCAGAAACAGCCCTATAGAAACACCCTGATGTTCGGCCAAATTCTGGGCACCCCAGAATTTGATGGCCCAGCCAATCTAACACATAAAATTAACCATCCCATCATCCTCCCCACTTCCAGATTGCTGTTGACCATTCACCCCAAGCTCAGAACCAGCCACCAAATCCATGTGCCCACTTTTCCTCCCCCAGTTCCCCAGCTCTTCTGCTGCCCTTGAAGACACTGCCTCTGCTCCCACACTCCCCTGACTCAGCTCCTTCTATGTGGCATCTACTAGGTGCCCCAGGATACTTGCTGGGATTCTCATTCAGTCAGATTCAGGGTAGGGTTGAGAGTGGACTGCACAAAGTCCACAGGAAGTCCTGGGGAAGACAGTCCTCAGAGGGCTCATTTTCAGGCTAGAAGGAGCATGGCTGATTGCTTTAAAAGTCTGGCACTCCCAAGGGGTCAGCAGGGCTCCGTCCACACACCCAGGCAGGATAGAAGCTGCTGCCGTGTTCCCCAGGTCTGGGAGGTATGGAAGGAAGCCGTCCAGGGACTGTATGTCAAGCACTGCCAGGCAGAGACCCCTGGAGCTCTTCCAACCTAGTGGGGGTATGAGACACAAATGCTTTGTTATTATATGATAGATGCTCTGATGATGCGTGCAAAGCAAGTTACAGGAACATGGAGGGAGGTGGTCTTTTGATTCTACTGAAGGTAGGAGCTGATCAGAAGAAAAATTTAAAAACAGAACATTTGGAGGAGGCCTTATAGGAGGAGTTCACTAAATAGTCAAGGAGAGTTAAGAGGAGAGCTGAAGGGAAAGGGTGGGTGGCAGTCTAGAGGAAGAAGGAAGGGCATTCCAGATAGAGGGGGCAGAATGAGCCAAGGCATGGGATGTGAACATTCCTGTTGCATTTAGGGAACTAGTGAATGACCTAGACCAGGCTAGGCTCTCCTTGCAGGCGGACTCCAAGACCAAAGGATGAAGGTTTGGGGTTCTCACCACCTGCCCTGAGAGATAAGAAAGACCACAACGAGAGGGAGCCTGAACAGAGGTGAAGTGAGACCATTTCTAGATTTCTTTATAGCTGTTAGGTGGAGGCTTTCATCTAACAAAAATTAGCTTTCAGGACAGGCCCCACTCTTTCTTATATGTATCTCTCTTTCCCATCCCTTCTGCACAATCCGTTGCTTTTATTCACTGTTATTGCAATTATTTTCTGAGTGTGCAAGTCCTCTCGGGAACCAGACTGGCAGAGGCATAGGCCCCATCAGACCTCACTGGTCCTGCCTGGGGGCTCCTTCTTGACCACCCCCTGCCCATCCCCAGGCCCTCAGACTCTGCTGGCCATATAGGCTGGATAAAATTCACACAAGGGGAGATGTTTTTATGGCAATCCCAGAACTTCCCTATCCTTCTTGCTGCTCCTGAAACTTTTTCTTGTCAGACCTGTTACAGTTTATCTTGTCTTAATGTTTATGGGGCCTGATTAAATTCTCATTTCCTCCCTTCCCTCACTTTATGAGCTACTATCAATGACTGAGTCTCATGTGTCAGGATACCCTCCAAAGAGCTTGAATGGAGGTGGTGGGAGGGGCTCCCTTTACTGAGCATCTACTACAGCCAGCTACTTGATACTCACAATGCACTGACTCCTTTAATTTCATCAGCTCTCATTTGCTCTTCATTATCCTTCCCTGTGATGCGTTATCCTCTCCGTTTTACCGCTGTCAAAACTGAGACTCAGGGGAGTTAAGCAGCTAGTAAGTGTCAGAGCCAGGACCTGCACACAGACTGTCTTAATCCAAGCCTCAGAAGCTGATGCTCTCCTGATGTACCTCCCATTGGCAGACATGAAGCCGTACTCAGAGTAAATAGTGCTTGTTATTGATGATCTTGCAAGTTGGCCTCTAGGCTTGGGGAAAACCTGTTCTCACAGCTGCCAGGGGGAGTGACTAATCTGATTTCCTGGAACCAAAGGCCCCACCCTCCCCACCTGGGATTCAATGGGCCCGGCAGGAGTCCCCAGAAATGCTGGTGGAAAGCCAGAATGAGGCAGACCTGGGGTTCAGATTGAGCCAAAGCCTCAGTCTGAAGTGTAGGAAAACAGGACATTTTTGTCATCTGGGGGAGACTGGTCAGTGGCCTGGAGGCCATGTGGCCTCTTGTAGTTGCCTACTGGACAGGATGGCCAGTGGCACAGAAGTCTATCCTGGGCGTGCTCTGCATACCTGTGCCATTCCTAACACCAAATAAGACGTGGTTGTGCATGGAGTTGCAGAAACTAAAGGGGCAACAGATACATCACTGAAATGACTGCATATTATGGGACGCAAGCCAGAACATCTGTTCCAAATGCTGGAGATTCACGGAGAAGGAAGCAGCCAGTGCCACCTGGAGGACCCAGGAGGCTTTCGCAAGGGAAGCGGCCCCTGAGCTGACCTGGAAGGCTGGACGGGAGCCAGCCAGGCAATATGAATGAGGGGAACAGTACTGAGGACTGAATGCACAAAATGCACTCGGCAGGTTCAGAAACAGTGAGCAGTTCGGTATGACGGGAGCATGGGGCTTGTGCAGAGAGAGGGAGGCTTGGGCAGGTGAACTGAAGCTGTTAAAAGAGGCGCTAATAGACAGGGTAAGTCCCCAGAAATGCCGGTGGAAAGCCAGAATGAGGCAGACCTGGGGTTCAGATTGAGCCAAAGCCCCAGTCTGAAGTGTAGGAAAACAGGACATTTTTGTCATCTGGGGGAGACTGGCCCCCCAGCCTGGGGGACCCACTTGAATTTGTCTTAGAGAGTTCTGCCTATGTAGAGAATGGTTGCAGAGGGCAGGGGGAGGGCAGAAGATGGGCAGGGGGACCGGGCAGAAGGCTGTTGTAACTGGGAGGTGATGGTGGCCTGGACTAGGGCAGCAAGAATGGAGAAGGGATTCTGGCTCAAGCTTGGGATGATGGGTGTCCCCACTGGTGAAGATAAACAACATGGGAGGAGCAGGATTCTGGGTCACAATATAAAGTAATCATTACTTCCATTTATTGAGCACCTGCTAGGTGCTGGGTACTCCATCAAGAGCTCCACTGAGATTTCTTGTCACATCTTCACAGCAATTCTTTAGGATAAGGAAGTCAAAATCAGTAACATCATGTAACACGCCCAAGATCGCACAGTAAGTGTGGCTGGGAACTGAACCAGATCCATGTGGCTCTGAGGCCCATGCTGTTACCCACAGCATCAGATGAAGGATGAAATGAATGCCTGACTGAGACAGGAAGCTGGAATCACAGCTCTCAGGCTGGGAAGGGAGGTTGGGGCTGAGTCCTCTGGGACCCCAGAGGTGATCTCCATAAACTGTAAGAGTCCCTCAGCCTCTGTCCCAGGAGAGAGATGGCTACCTCTGTGAGAAGTGAGGACTGATGTAACAGATCTATCAAGAGAGCACCTGGCAAACACACTCACACACCAACAAACAGAAAACGATGCAAAGCATGCGAGTCCAGGGAACTGGAGCCATAGAGGAAAGGAGGTGGAGAAGGGGTGGCTGGTAAGTGAGTACAAAACCCAAACGTAAAGTACCTGGAGAGCCTCCCGGGCGGGTTGNAAACACACTCACACACCAACAAACAGAAAACGATGCAAAGCATGCGAGTCCAGGGAACTGGAGCCATAGAGGAAAGGAGGTGGAGAAGGGGTGGCTGGTAAGTGAGTACAAAACCCAAACGTAAAGTACCTGGAGAGCCTCCCGGGCGGGTTGCTTAGCTCCACCTTGAAAGCTCTCCCAAGACCATGGCGGTCCCCAACCTTTTGGAATCTTGGTGTGTTCCAAAACTGTATCTGTAATTTGGTTGTTAGGAGTTGGAAGGAAAATTTCACAGAGACAGCCTCTTAGATGACAGATCCGATGCCAACCATCTCCTCTGCTCCAATCTCTTTTAGTCTATAAATTCTCTACAGCGTGATATTGGCTTCACAGCAGAACCAAGCCCAGTGTGTGTGTGTGTGTGTGTGTGTGTGTGTGTGTGTGTGTGTGTATGTGTGTGTAGTGTACTGTTTCTATGGAAACAAGCATTCAGCAATCTAGCCTGGGACACCTGGACCACAATCTCCCTGAATTGTAGCCCCAGAAGTAGAATAAATCTTATCTCTCACCTCATATGCCCCTGCTCTGCCCCAGGCTTGGCAAACAGTGCTACAGCATTTAGCAAGTTGCACTGGGATGATCTGTTTACCTGCTAGTCTCCATCCTTGGATGGAGCTCCTAGCACACAGGTTTGTGTGAGTGTTGCACGTTCCCAGAACAGAGAAGGAGCCTGATTCATGTCTGAGGAATGAAGGAATGTAGGAAAGCCCCCAGGGCCAAGCTCTGGGGATTTCTCAAGACCTGGCCCAGCTATATGCAGGGGAAGGGCTGACAGGAAGGAACTGGCACCTGGCACCACCTGCCTTCTCACCTGGGGCCCGTCCAGCTGCAAGGTGGGAAAGGTGCCTGGGGCCCCAGGGTAGGGGCGATGGCTCACAGAGCAGAGTTGGGCTCGGGCTTCTTGCCTTGAAGCAGCGCTGCCTGCCTGCATCCCATATCCCTGAGCTCTGAGTCTGGAGCCTTGAAGGCCTTCTGGCCTTCGGTGAGAACTGGCACCAAACTGGGATGGAGGCTGAATCTCAAGACAGGAGACTGGGAGCTTTGGTTGAAGGAGAAGCTGAGTGAGGGCTTCTGGGTCAACACTCCTGGCTTGGAGGATGGCTACCAGGTGGGAAGTGTGACCTGGTGGGTAAAAAGCAGGGTCTTTGGGGGAGTTCCAGAAAATCCAGAGTGACTGTGTCTGGCACAATGAAAGTACTAAATAAAACATTTTTCTCATGCTTCCTTTCTACTTTGCTATAGCCAGTCTGGACTATATGTTTGAAGGTTGGGATGGGAATGTCCCAGCCTGCCTCGATGGGGCGGTGCAGAAGTTTACTGAGAGAAGGGTGGAGAAGACAAATCCCAAGTCACAGAAAATTGGAACAAAGGAGCAGTCCAAGGAAAAGGCCTTGGCAGGGCAGCCTCTGCAGGGCTGGCACACTGGCCCACTTCCTAAGCATCCAGTCCAGTCTGAGAACCCACCTAGCCAGGATCCTAGCCAGGGCCTCTGAACCTCAGTTGCAGGTCTGAATTGGATCTTTCTGCCACTCCTATGGTTAGTTTATCTTTCCATTTGCTTCCCTCCGCCCTCCAGGATCATTCATTCACTTAACAAACGTTTGTAGACTTCTTAGTCTTGGCAGGAGAGAAGAACCAAGATGGAAAGTTCCTGGCAGCTTCCAAACTGGAAAGAGAGAAGCTCTCTCTCAGCTGACTGCAGCTTGGGGTGATGGGCACGTCTCTAGAGGCGGGAAGCATTGAGCTGCCAGTGGCAACAAAGGAGGGTGATTAAATCCACTGGGAGCTTTTGGTGGGGTCAGAGCCACCCCTCAAAGATGGAGAGGGTACTCATCCTGGGGTAGGAACAAGCCTGTCACCTGAGCCTTTCTGCCTGTGACAAAATGTCACCCCTCTAGGCATATGAATTATAACAAGACACCCACTTGCTCCCACCTAGAGTTGCTCCCAGCCAGAGACAGTAAGCTGGGCCGAGAGGGAAGGACAGGAGTGGAGTGAGGGGCAAAGTCTTATTCCACAGATACCCTGTCTCACTTGCCCTAATTAAGAGGAAGACTATCAAAGGCAGGCTTGATTCGGGGTGCAAAGGACACAGGACTGGTAGGGCATTTCAGACAGAGGAAAATCTAGGCAGAGACCCCCCCAAAAGTGAATGCTGGTGGAAGGTTGAAGAGAGTGTTGGAAAAGGACACGGAGGTTGAACTATGGGAGCTGCAGCTGGTTGAGGGGCCTTGCGCGCCAGATCAGAGAGTGTGGTCCTTCCCTTTGGAGCTTTGTCAGAAAGAGGATGACCCAATTGGAGCTGAGATGGAGCTCTGGGCGCTACTGGAAGATGGGGAGGGGACTGAAGTGGCGGTGATCAACAGAACAGCTGGGAGCCTTGGCAACAGGCCAGCGGGTGTGCAGTTGCATGCATGAGTGCGCAGGCACAGTGAGTGTCCAGCTGTGATCACACCTCCCTCCACCCCCTGCAAGCCGTGGAGCTGTGGTTTCCTCCTGCAGGCACCTAGGAGTGAGGTTCCCCTGTGGAAGCTGCCATCCGTCTACTAAAGCTGGTGGTCTGGGAGGGGCTTGTTTGCTCTACCCTGGCTTTGGAGGGAGGGAAGAGGCTCTGCTGAAAGCTGCTGTATGAGGAAGGCACAGAAATCCCCAGGGCCACTAGCTTGTCCCCTGGGCCTAGAGGAAGCCCACTCCCTGTGACAGGCAGGGCCTTGAATTTAGGCCATCACTGCAGAGCCAGAGGAAACCGGGAGCCTCCAAGGCCTTTGTGGAAGCCCTGACCAGCTTTGCCCAGGTCGGCTTGTCAGTCACCCCGTGGGTCCTTGAACTTCTGTGACCTGGAGAGGGAGCGCCTCTTCAGAAGGCACTCTAAGCACTCAGGCTGCCTGACTCTTGTCCTGACTTTGGCCCCAGGCCCCACAACCTCCTGAGGCTATTCCTGGGGACCAGAGGCCAGCCGTGGAGCCAGCCAAGCCCAGGGTCAGCCCAGGGTCAGCGGAGCTGACCCCCAGCTAGTCCCCTGACGAGTCAGAACCTCAGTGTGCCAGATCCAGTGTGCCGCATCTGTAAAATACAGGTCCTGGTGGCCAGTTCTGCTCCCTCGGGAAGCAGGCCAGCGGGGGCCCTGGTGGGCGCTGGTGCAAAGGTAGACCAGAGCGACTCAGGTCCCAAGCCTTGGAATCCGGTAGCTTGTGCAAAGTCAGGCCACTGAGAAGCCCCGGGGAGCCCCCATCCNCGCTACCACTTCCCTACTGGAGTTTTGATTCAATGCTGTGGAGCTTGCAGAAAGCCTAGAGCAGTGCTGGATGCATAGAAAGTGTTAGTTGTTATTCTTATGATGAAAATTCCATCAATCAACTAAAAATGCAGCCAAGTTTTAAAAAAAAGTGCAAAGATGTGAACAGGTAGTTCAGAAAAGTGAAAATAGCTCATAAACATATAATTGATGCTCTACCTACTAAAAAACAAAAGATTATAAATTAAAATGGTTAGAGATGGCAAAAATGTGAAAAAATAGAAACAAGCTAGTGCTGGCAACGGTCAAGGGCACTTTGAGCCTAATTTGGTGTCAGTGAAAATGATAAAGGCCCGTATTCAGGTTTGATCCCTGGGTTGGGAAGTTCCCCTGGAGAAGGAAAATGGCAACCCACTCCAGTCTTCTTGCCTGGAAAATCCCATTGACAGAGGAGTCTGATGGGCTATGGTCCATGGGGTCACAAAGAGTTAGACACAACTGAGCACACAGGCACAAATGTATATGTATATATCTGTACACACACACACACATATAAAGGCTGTTCCCTTGCACATTGTTTGCAATGGAGAGAACTTGGAAATGACCTCAGTGTCCAGCATTGGCAATGCTTAAGAAAATTATGGTGAATCTGCACCACGGAATACTTTTCGGACATTTAAAAAGAAAGAAGTGAATCTGTAGGTCCTGAAATGGGAGGACGTTTACAACATATTCTTAACTGGAAAAAAGGTTTTCCGTGTGATATGTGTTACCTGATCCCATTTTTATGCAGAAATTGCTTAACAGTTGTATATATGTGTGCGTGTGTAGATGAGATTCAAGTGTTCATGGAAACGACATGGGAAAACACCAGGGAACTCTTAGTGGTACTTTTATCTGGGGAGGAGAAATTGGGAGGGTAAAAGGTGACTGGTCCACGTTTTACTTGATGTACTTATGTATTTTTTTAAAAAGTTATTTTTGAACAAAGAGAGCAAAAAAGAAAGCCCAGGAAAATAAAGAGCAAAGACTAATCTTTGTAGCACAGGATTATTGAGAAGATGAAATGAGGTCATGCTTGGCAAACATCTAACATGGTGTCTGATGCTTACTAAGTACCCAACAAATGCTTCTATCCCTGCATAGACTCTGTGCCACCCCTGCCCCTCCAAGTCCATTCTGGTGTTTTCTGCAAACCATGAGCTCAGTTAACACACAATGGGGATCACAGGTTGCACAGCACACAGGGCGCTGTGTGCACCACCCCGGGACCCCTGGTCTGGGGACCCCAGCCTGTCTCATTTCCTAGTCATCCCCTGGGTCCTTTCTTCTTGGTCTTCTTGTGAAAGGCTGCTTTCCGTCACTGGTTGCTACCGGCCATACCTCCTGTCTCCTGGAAGCATCCTCACCGCCTCGCAGCATGGGGCTGGCTTTGTCACCGAGCACATCCCAAGGGTGAATCTAGTCACCTGAGTCAGGTCTGCTCACAGGCTCGTTTCTTCTCTGTCTCCTCTCACGGCCAGGCTTTCCCACCCTGAGGCGGGTGTGCGGGCTTTCCTGGGTCCCTTCCCCCACTAGCTTCCACCTGGCTCTGATGAATTCCATCATGCCTGCTTAAAATCATTTTACTTCCAATTTGCTAATTTAATTCTAGTCTTACAGAATTTTGGCAACCCTGCCAAATTGGGTGCCAGATGCAGATTTAATGAGCATATTTTCAGTTCTTTCTTTCCTGTCTGCATGAAGATGCTGAAGAGACCAGGCTGTGGAATGAGTCCCTTGGGGGCCCCCGGGATCACCCCTCCCTACCTTTGA
>SJYV01021496.1:382390-414592 GCA_006410875.1 Neotragus pygmaeus | reverse complement strand
TCTCCAGCCAGGTCTCTCCCGTCTGACAGGAAGCATTCAAGTCTGCTCCTCGGGGAAGGGAGTTATTGCGTCATCTTCTCAGTCCTAGAATCCTCAACCTAGTTCCCATCATTTGGGCTTCACAGGAAGTGTATTTGAAGAAAATTACTTATTTCCTCCAGCCCATGTCTTCCAGCAGCCATGTGCAGCTCAACAGATGTTCACAGATCCCTGTCTTCTACAAACACACATTGAGCACTTTCTAGACCGGTTTCTCCAAGCGTGGTCTGTAGAGTACCTGCAGTGGAATTACCGTAGAGGTGGAGGGGGCAAGGAAACGCATATTCCTGGGTCCTGCCCCACAGCTGTAGCATCACCGGCCTGCATTCCGCCACAGAGGGAATGCTTGTGCTTCCAGCATTACCACGTGCTGTCTCATTTCAAACTCCTACCGACCCCTGACCGAGACACGGTAGTCTCCAAGAGTTAAGACTCAGAAAAGTCCATCTTCCCTGTGTGGGTGGCTCAGTATCCACAGTGGCGAGTATCAAAGCGGGATGTGACTTGGCTTGAGGCTTTTGGTTCGAAGTGAAGGACTCTTGCCGTCGTGGGTAGCGGTGTCTCGGGGCCGAGAGCTGTCATTCTCCACCATGACGGGTTCCCCGCAGGCCTGTCTCTGTCCTCATGCTTCCACACATGCCCTGCTTCACAGGAGAGGGAACGGAGACCGCGATCTCACCACCCAGCCAGCAAGTCTGCCACGTCGTCAAAGCAGGGCCACAACCCACACCACGTCTGACTGTAAATTCTGTGCCAGGAGGGCAGGGGGCTGAGGGGAAGAAAATGGATGATCCACCCCCCCACCAGGACCAGAAGAAATGTGGACCTCTCTGGTGTCAGCTCAGAGGCTTGCCCTGCTTCTGGGCAAGTCGCCTCTATTCCTGAGCCTTGGGCTGGTCATCAATATGGGACAGGGTTGGCTACAGTCAGTGATTTCCAGTGGCACCTCCCTCGCCCTCACTTCTCCATGGCCCCAATAAAATCTTATTTAATATGTACAGAGAGGCAAAACTGAAGGTGCCAGGAGTGGCTCAGAGCTCTCTAGGAGGCAGCCTGGGACATCTCATGTCGCATTAGCATGCATCACCTGGGTGCTTCCTCTGCTCACCCCACCCCTCGATGTGACAGGTGGCTACAGCCTAGGTTTGAGGTCTGGCACCTTGGGCTCAGACTGGGCCCCACCACTTTCTGGCTTTGTGACCTTGGCAAATTGTTCCCCTTCTTTGAGTCTCAGTTTCTTCTCTGCAGAGTGGGGGGAATAGTGCTTGAGTTGAGGTGAGGATAAAATGAACTAGTGCATACAGATTGCTTAGCATCATGCCTTGCAGGTAGAAGGTGTGGTGACTTTTGTTTTCCTTTGACAGGATAGGACCTACCACATGAGAAATTAACCAGCATGGCCGAGACTTCCCAGGGCCCTAAAAATACCATGTCGTATGAGTGAGTGGTGTGGATGCTGAGGCCTGCATATTTACGGGTCTATATATTTCAGCAAAATGTTGAGCCCATGAAGGGGGTGAGCCCTTCTAAGAGGGGAAACTCCCTGTGGGGGTGAGGGGCAGGGTTTCGATCAAGATTCCCAAGTGGGAGTCGTGGGGCAGGAACGCAGAGCAGCCTGGCGGGGCTCGCCCCAGAGCAGAGGCCGGGCTGGTGTGAGTAGCCACTTGCCTCTGTGGACCTGGCTATCTTGGGGGCAGGGCCCAGCCCCATCCCGGAGGCCTGAAGATGGGCCCAGATCGGAGCACCATGGGCTTCAGGCCCAAGGGGGTGCCCAGTGGCTCATGGCAAGAGGTCAGAGAAGGAAAGATTGGGACACTGCAGGGAGGGGCCTGCTGGAACCTCCTGTGCCCACGGTGCCACGGGGTGGGGACTGAGTATGAGTGAGTGGCTCTGAGGAGGGGATGTTTTCCATCTCAGTGGGGCTATTTCTGGCTCTGCTTCTGCAGTCACTGTGGAAACTGCACGTGCCCGGTTCAGTGCAGAAACATGACGAGTTTTTCAGGGGTGATGTACACTAACCAGCCGGCCAGGAAGCTGCTGCCACCGCTGGCAGGGTGTGTGTGTCTGCCTGCCTCTCCCCTCCCCTTCTCCTTCTCTCTCGGCCTAGGCCGCCCTTCTCCTGGAGCTGTATTCAGGGGAGATGTGTTCCTTGCAGCATGATAGGTAGGTAGACAGAATAATGACCTATAGAGGATGTCCCTCCTCATCTCTGTGCACGTGTGTGCTCAGTCGTGTCCGACTCTTTGCAACCCCGTGGACTGTAGCCCACCAGGCTCTTCTGTCCATGGGATTCTTCAGGCAAGAATACTGGAGGGGGTACTGGAGTGGGTTGCCATTTCCTCNATGTCCCTCCTCATCTCTGTGCACGTGTGTGCTCAGTCGTGTCCGACTCTTTGCAACCCCGTGGACTGTAGCCCACCAGGCTCTTCTGTCCATGGGATTCTTCAGGCAAGAATACTGGAGGGGGTACTGGAGTGGGTTGCCATTTCCTCTTCCAGGGATCGGAACCACATTTCCTGCAGCTCCTGCATTGTCAGGTGGATTCTTTACCACTGAGCCACCCTGGGAAGCCCTTTCTCATCCTAGAACCTGTGGATACATCATTCTACCTGGCAAAGAGGCATTAGGGGACCTTTCTGACCCAAGGATCGAACCTGGGTTCTCCCACATTGCAGGCAGATTCTTCACTGTCTGAGCCACCACTTATATTTCCACATGGAAATATAACTGCTAATTAGCTGCATTTTGGGTAGGGAGATTTTCCTGGCTTCCCTGGGGGCTCAGACAGTGAAGAATCTGCCTGCAATGTGGGAGAACCCAGGTTCGATCCTTGGGTCAGAAAGATCCCCTGAAGAAGGGAAATGCTGCCCACTCCACTATTCTTGCCTGGAAATTTTCATGGGCAGAGGAACCTGGTAGGCACAGTCCATGGGGTTGCAGAGAGCCGGACATGACTAAGTGACTGACACACACACCCCACCTGAGCCCAGTGCTATCACAAAGGGCTTTAGGTGTGGAAAGGGAAACCAGAGACTCAGTGTCAGGGATGTGATGGGAGGAAGGCTCCACTGCCCTGGCTGGCTTTGAGGATGGAGGAGGGGGCTGTGATACCAGGAGTATAGGCAGACCCCAGAAGCTGGAAAGGGTGAGCAAGTGGACTCTCCCAAGAAGCTCCAAAAGAAACAAAGCCTGCTAGCACCTTGACTGTAGCCCAGTGGTCCATTTTGGACTTGTGACCTCCAGAACTGGACGAGTATACATTTGTGCTTTTTAAGCCGCTGATGGGTGCGTGTTACAGTGGCCCCAGGCAGTGACCCAGGAGGCTAACAGAGCCTATCATGGGGAGAGGTCCTCAGAGAGGAAAGCTGCAGGCATGATCTTATGTTTTCTTGGGGTCTGATCATTGCCTGTTGCCTCACTCTGGACGCAGGTCCCCTCTGGCTAGCTTGCTCTCTGAGGGGAAGTGACCTCAGTAAGCACCCAGCTCTTCAGACCCCAGAGTCAGGTCTCCTGCAAGCGATGTGCAGATGCCCATCTGTTCAGTCCAGAATGCCACCCCGTGTCCCTCCATAAGCCCTCCGGTTCCTGAAGGCCCCCTGTCCTGTCTTCTCTAACTGACTTCTCCTTCCTTTGACGTTACTGCCACTCATGGGTTTTCCTGGTGGCTCAGATGGTCGAGAATCCATATGCAGTGCAGGAGACCCAGGTTCAATCCCTGGGTCGGGAAGATCCCCTGGAGATGGAAATGGCAACCCACTCCAGTATTCTTGCCTGGAGAATCCCATGGACAGNGACTGATCTCCTTTAGAATGGACTGGTTGGATCTCCTTGCAGTCCAAGGGACTCTCAAGAGTCTTCTCCAACACAGTTCAAAAGCATCAATTCTTTGGCGCTCAGCCTTCTTCACATTAATTTAAATGTCATTTTAGTCAGTTGTTAGTAATTTTATTTAAAATGAAATGAAACGTAAAATTTCAGTTCTTCAGTTGCACGAACCACACTGCGGGTGCTCAATGGCCCAAGTGGCTAGTGGCTGCTACTTCCCAGCTATGTAATGTTAGTTAACTTTCCTAACCTAACCTCTCGGAGCCTGTCTTCTTCCTCATTTACAGAACTGTGGATTATAACAGCTATTTAAGTATTGTCACGAAGATTAAATGAAATAGTGTAAATAAAAGTGTTTAACAGAGTGCCCGACTCATGGTAAATACACAACTGGGGTTATGTTTTCCCTTCCCTTTCTGGAAGATGATGGCTAAGCCTACAGATTTGGGGGTAGACTGCTTGGTTCAAGTCATACTCTGTCTCTTACTGGCTGTGTGATATTGGGTACAGTCTGAGAGACATCTTCCCAAGTGACAGGAAGTGTGGACTCGTGACAGTTTAAGTCTGAGTATACCACTTTTTTTTTAGCAGAAATAGGACCTATTGGCAAAAATCACTTTGTAGGACTCCATTTTCACTGCTTATGTTAAGGATAAACACTTGTTAGTTAATAATACAGTAACAATTTGAGAATAATGGTAACTAGTACTAAAGTTATCACTCAATTAGGGAATGAAACAAGTTAAGCAGGGTTATGGTTTGTTTATACCTGTATGGTCAGCTCTGTTTTAATCTGCACCAACAGTGACACCTCATACCATTTCCTATGAGTTTACACTTTTTGAACTTAATCATATACATTTCAGGCCTGTGGTGTTATCTCTTCTATAACAGATCATCTGTTTCGTTTTCATTTATTTTATCACCCAAGCCAATACGCAATGTTTTTGAAAGAAGCAGCCAAGTATATGTTCTTTATACCTCAAATGGTTCCTAGCATAGTCTCGCACTTGTTGCAGAAGAAAAGGGGGCGGGGGGGGGGTGGGAGAAAGGAAAAATGGGAGCAGCTTGTGTTTGTGCTAGAAATCTGNTTCACTGTTATGTGGCAGCTTGGATGGGGGGCGGGGGTAGTTTTGGGGGAGAATGGATCCATGTGTATGTATGGCTGAGTCCTTTTGCTGTTTACCTGAAACTATCAGAAATTATCATAGCAGTGTTCATCAGCTATACTCCAATACAAAGTGAAAAGTTTTGAAAAAAAAGAGAATGAGTGACTTCTGCCTGTTGAAATCAGTTGTGTCCCTTACTAGTAGAAGCTGTGTTCTGTGCCGCGTGTTGAAAGGGCCCAGACTTGAACACAGGATGCCCGGGGTTCAGTCCTGGTTGTGGTGCCCGGGACCTTTGGCCCTGGCCAGATCACTTCCCTCCTTCCTCACAAACGGGCTGCAGGTAAACAGGGCTGGTGTGAAAGCCTCTGACAACACTGCTGTCTCGGTGAGTGTGGCGATCAGTGTTGTTTTTCTATCCCAGGCAGAGTCCAGCAGGAATAGCCCCCCTCCCCACTGTGGCATATGTCTCCACCCTGCCTGGAGCCCTTCTCCACTAGATTTAGACACTTCCTGCACTCCTGGCCCTGGGGGAGCCCGCACAAAACATAGAGAACCAGGATCAGGACGTAGGTGAGGCGAGTGAGCTGCCCAGGCTGCAAAGTTTCCAGAGATCCTCACCTTCAGCATCAGGCGAATGAGGCAGGGACAGCTAACCCCACCCTCCCTTAATAGACAAGGAAACTGAGGCCTCGCTCAAGGGCACACGGGGGCTGGTGTAGAGCTGGGACCAGAACGCAAGCCTCTCACCTTCAGCTCCAGGGCAGGTCCACTCTGCTTCCAATTAAATGCACCAGAGAGTGGCTGAATGACTTTATTACTCCAACACCCATCTATGGAGAACTTATTTTGTGTTAATAGGATGCTAGGGTCTGGGCTTCAGCTTGAGAACAAGACAAACAGAGTCTGGTCCTTCCCTGAGAATGTATATTCTGTGAGGAAAGGATAATGAGTTAGGACTTTAATTACCATGGTGGTGAATGCTATGCAGGGACTGACTGGAAGTTGTGAGCTGTGGATGGTTGTACAGATTGCGTACTGCACGACTGCACATAGCGGTCCTTCCATGGGGCCTCCAATACGGAGTTTACAGTATAATTTGGAAGACCGGACCAGTATATCTGTAAAGCACCAGTACAAGATCATGGATGGCAAATGGGAGCAGCAGGCTGGAAGAAGGGACCAGAAGCGCAGCCCTTGTTCCTTCTTCCCCAGGGCTCTGGGCCTTTTCTCCCACCTTGTCTGATAATCAGATCACATGCAGTCAAGCTCTCACTGGGAGTCTCAGGGGAGGAACCCTGCATCCAGAGGGCCTGGAAGACCAGGAGGATTGAGGTATTGCCCGATCTTGGGGGGCAGAGATTCTGTTGTCCTGGACAGGGTTCAAAGGCATGGAGGCCTGTGATAGCAGGTGGGATTGGAATCTTCAGAAATAAAGGTTTCTCTGCTTGGAAGAGTTGTCTGTCCAGCTCTCAGCATCATCTGTTTTCTAGAATAGCGGGCCTGGAAGGGGCCTGGCTTCTAGAAATTCAGCGTCTCCCTCCACCAGCGTCCTGCATGGCCTTGTACTCCACGCATCTTTGAATGTGTCCACATGTGTGAAGGAAGCACATGGAAAAGCATGCACCTGGTGTTGCTTTCCTAAACCGTCCTGGCTGGCTGTCGGGCGAGGCCAGCTCCCTGGCAGCCGTGCTGTGACATCCCGGGGGCCAGCGCCACTCCTTCCCCACACAAGTTGGGGAACTTTAACCATCTCCTCACCTCTCTGAGCCTCACTTAATGCGTTAGATGAGAGTGAGAAAGACCCATCTCACCAAACTGTTAAATTCAAAAGGAAGAACCGATGTGTGCAAGGGTGTTTTAAATCCCTGGTTTATATGGACACAGAAATTGCCACCCAGTGAGGCCTTTCCTTCAAGAATCAGAGGACCATATAATGTATTTCCAGAGTGAGAGATCCATCCTGCCTACGTCTCAGGACGCTGAGAAAGGCACATGGTTTTCTCTGCTTGTTTTCCTTTAACTGGGAAGAGTTATTCTGACTAGTAAATAAATCAACTCCTTGTCAGGGAGTTGAAACAGAAGGGGACCTCAGAGGTGGGCCTGTTCTAATCTTTGAGGGGAAACTGGGGGCTTGGGGGGAACATGGCTTCTCCTTGGTCCCATGGCCAGTTAAAGGCAGAGCTGAAGTCCTGCCCACCTCCTGTGCGCCCCACACCCTCCCCTACATTCTGGGAGTTTAGCTGTTTAAAGAATGGGTGGGTAGACTCAGACTGGCAGGGTGGGCCCCGTGAGGAGTAAGAGGACTAGAAAGTGGGCACAGTCCGGACAGGAGAGCTCAGGCTGGGCAGGAGGGAGCAGCAGCATGGACAGTCTCGGTTCTGAGGAGCCAGAGGCGGGGCACCCTTTGGGTTCTCCTCCTCCTGGAAGTGCCCCNTGGGTAGACTCAGCCTGGCAGGGTGGGCCCCGTGAGGAGTAAGAGGACTAGAAAGTGGGCACAGTCTGGACAGGAGAGCTCAGGCTGGGCAGGAGGGGGGCAGCAGCATGGACAGTCTCGGTTCTGAGGAGCCAGAGGCGGGGCACCCTTTAGGTTCTCCTCCTCCTGGAAGTGCCCCAAAGCCTCAGCCCAGCTCCAGGTTCCCAGGATGTGCAGCCGCCACAAAGGCAAGCCTTAGGCTGTCCAGGGTCTGGGGCTGCAGCATAGACGGAGGTACTGGGGACCCTGGGAAAGTCCTTTGGTCTCGGTGGACCCTGGGCCTGCTGGTTTGGCAGAGTCACCTGTTGCTTGTCCTGGNGATGTGCAGCCGCCACAAAGGCAAGCCTTAGGCTGTCCAGGGTCTGGGGCTGCAGCATAGACGGAGGTACTGGGGACCCTGGGAAAGTCCTTTGGTCTCGGTGGACCCTGGGCCTGCTGGTTTGGCAGAGTCACCTGTTGCTTGTCCTGGAAAGTGAGTTCCTGAATGTGATGATGTCAGGGGCAACACCCTGGAAGGCAGGCCAGTAGGGGTTGTTTACTGGCTGTTTCTCATCACTCATTCACTCAGCACACCGAGCGCTGTGCTAACAAGCAAGGAGGTACACAGATGGTACACATTGTTCTTACCCTAAAGGCACTCGCTGTCTGCGGGGAAGACGGACTTACAGGAAGATAATATCACAGCGTAATGGAGTCAGTGTTGCACCACAGCTCTGGGTGGAGGGTCAGTGGCAAGAGAGGAACAGGTTCCAGCCCAGTGCCTAGCTATTGGAAGGGCTAAGGGAAAAGGAGGCATTGCCAGGGCTTACTTAGCTTTCAAAGGATGGGTGGGAGTGTGCCTGGCGGAGAGGGGAGGGTGAACCTTCCTGAACAGAATTTGGAACCTGGGTAGAAGGTGGCATGTCCAGGTATTAGGTAGCTGAAGAGTAAGGAGTGAGCAAGAGTGGCATGTGATGAGTGACGCTGGAAGGTCATGGTCACCATATGGAGAAGAGGGGCCGACACTTTCTTAAGGAATCTGGATTTCTAAGGGTGGTCAGCAAGCATCAGAGGTGGTTGTAGCACACCGTGATACCCTATACTCTGCAGTGTAGGAACACCACTCTGCATGGCGTGGAGAGTAGAGCTGGGGCAGTGGATGCACAGGAGCCAGGGGCCTGAGAGACTCTTACGGAGTGAATTCACTGGGAACCTGGGGAATATCGGGGGTGTGGGAAAGGAAGAAGTCAGCATGGCTCCTGGACTACTCAGATGCCTCGTGGGGTCCCTGTGCCGAGGTTCAGGGTCCCATCCAGGGCGATGGACTGCTTACCTGGGACTCAGCAGTGGAACGAGGGCTGGGCTGGAGCTGTGAGCCCATGGAGGTCCTGATTGATGGCTTGTCCGCTGGTTCCCTCAAGAAGAACACATGGATGCTGTGGAGTTGTTGATTCATCTTCACCAGCACACCTACACCCAGGGGCGGTCAAGTGAGAGAACTCAGAGTATATCTTCTCATTCATTCTCGTGAATGATGCTCAAAGCTCTGTGTGTGATACAAAGATGAATCACACACATTCTAGTCCTGTCCCCAAAGGTTGTGTGGTTGGTGAGTGATGCTGACAAGCATTTGTATCAGTATTAATATTCCACAAGCACAGGGAAGAAAAGGGAAAGGCCACAGGAAAGGGACCACGTGCTGTAAATGAGAAGTCATTTCTGGCCAGAGAGGGAAGGGCATGGAGGGCTTCGTGGAGGAGGTGGCATATGAGCTAGGCTCACTTGGGTGATTGTGGTTGTATTTGGCCACAGTGAAATGGAGAAGAGCGTTTCAAACAGACAGAGCTGTACAGAAACAGACAAACTGTGAGCATAATAGTTTGGCTGGAGCAGGGGTTGTCTAGGAGAGCATTGATGTCAGGGGCAACCAGGCTATTAGTGGAGGAGATCCCAAGTATAGACTTTATAGGAAGAACCACTGAGAACTTTGGGACAGGAAAGGGCATGGTAAGAGCTGAGTGTTGCGACAATTTATGACCTTATGGAGAGGGTGACAGTTCAGAAGCTGCAACGTATTGGTCCAGAGGAGGGGATGACCACTGAGGTCTTTACAAGGTGATGGAAAAAGAGGACTCTATCCATATTTATTGACTTTCATTGAGGCTTTAGGCTGGGCATTGTTCTAAGCACTTTATGTGGATAAACTGAGTCTCCCCTTAGTCCATCAGGTGCTACAGTTTTTCCTGTTTTACACATTAGTTCACTGAGACTCAGAGATGTTAGGTCAGTAACCTATCTCTAGGAAGATCACACAGCGAGGATGTGGAGGAGACAGAGATTCAAACTTGGGGCCTGTCCTCTTAAATTCCACCTTAGAAATAGCTTCCCAAGGGGACTGAGCCAATGAAGGGTGGCCCAGCTGGGGGTGAGACAGGTCCTCCCACCTGTCAGACCCCCAGCCCCGGACCGGTGGGGGTCTCTGGCTCTGAGGGTTGACCCTGGCGCTCCCCATCCCTCTGTGGGGGGCAGGGCGAAGCCCGGGCTTGGGCGTTATTTGGTTCACCGATTCGAAACAGCCTACATATATAGGTGGTGACAATGTAAATAACTGATGCAATGGAAACTTTCTATGGAAAAAGGTACCCGCTCTAACAGCCACAAAGTCCAAAAAAAGGAACAGGAGAGCAGACCCGGAGGGCCCTGTAGCAAACAGCTTCCTTTGGCGCAGCCTTTCTGTTGGCCCGGGCTCCTGAGCCGGTGGGGGGAGGGGATCAGCAGCACCGGGCTGATGGAGAGCTAGACCAGAAGCTCGGCCCCATCCCTGGAGGGTCTGGGGTCATCAGGCTTTCCCTCTTAGCTCAGTGGGCAGCCATGTGGATGCAGAAAGCAATAATTGCTCCAGATACACACCCTGCTTTTCTTTCTGCCCCGAGGGCCTTGATTGTGATGCCTCCCCACTGTGGGCCAGTGGCTGGGGTGTCACAGTCCCCAGGTCTCCCAGGGCCTCAGCCTGCTTTTCTTTTTCCCTCCTGTGCCATCCCTGTCAATAAGTTGCCATAGTTTTGGAATCTGAAATCATCTTAACTTAGTACACAAAATCACTGTCAGTATAAGTAAAGCTAAAAGATCGGTAATAAGCGAAAGAGGAAGAAGAGAAGGTCATTCTTTGGAAAGTTTATTCAGTTCTTACACCCACCCGGGCTATGCACTATTGCTCCCATTTTAGAGATGAGAAGACTAAGACTTAAAATGTTAAGTGACCTGCCTGAAGCCACACCGCAACAGAGACCAGAGAACCAGGTACCTGGTTCTAGTCTAACACCAAAGCCTAGGGCTCTCTCTCAGCCGTGCAGGACCGTCCACATGCCTGCCTGCGTTTCCTCAGCTGTCAGGTGGTAGCATCAGTGTGAGAGTAAGGTGATAGGACTAACACTGGCCCATGGTAGGCATTTAACAAATGCGAGTTTCCTTCCCTGCCCCTTTTTTCTGTCTCTGCAGACTAGAGGTATGTGATGAGCCTTCCAGGTGGGGAGAAGGTGGGAAACAGCCCAAGTTTGGGGCTCCTTGAGAGAAAGGGTAGTCATCACTGATTTTCTGGCCCAGCTTCCCTACTAGTTGGAGAATACCCTGGGGCAGGAGCCAGTCCTTCTTCACCTTTGCACCCTGGGGTCTAGCCCAGTGACAGGGAGTGTCTTGTCCAAGGTGGCTGGATGCAGTTGGCCCTCGAGTGTGGACCAGTACAATGGGCTGTCTATTGTACCCAGCTGCAGGAGACTTCCGGTGAAAGAGGGCCTCCACTAGGTGTGGCCTGGTATGGCAGGAAACGAGCCCTTTACCCCTCTACCCCTGGCAGCTCTCAACACCCCAACCTCACGTGCAGTCCCTGGGGTTTCATCTGCACCTCCTCTTCCTGCCACACTTTATTCTCCCAGACTCCTGGGCTGGGGGTCCTCCACATGCATTCAGTNGTCTCCAAAGGGATTTGCTGAATTCTCTTTTGCACTGTGTAGAATGAGAGGCTAAGGCCATGCTGAACAGCTCCCAGCCTTTCAAGGATCACTGGAGTAGTTAAATCAGACCCTTCCTTTACAGATAGAGAAGCTCCAGCAAATTTACTCAACTTTAGAAATGCGTCTGCAGGATGTAATGTATGTATGTGTAGATGTGCGTGTGTATGTGTGTGTGTTTAAGTAAACATGACATTAATATGAACACACACACTGTTCTAAATATTTATGAGATCCCAGATGCTAAGGAACCTCCTCACTGAAGCTCCACTCAGGGCCAACACAGAGGGCCCTCTGGGCTGTGGGCTGCTACAGTGCTAATGGTTTTCTTCTCCCCAGCCTTCATCTGCTGTTGGAGTCCCTACTTCCTCTTCGACATTTTAGACAATTTCAGCCTCCTCCCAAACACTAAGGAGCGTTTCTACGCCTCTGTGATCATTCAGAACCTGCCTGCCTTGAACAGTGCCATCAACCCCCTCATCTACTGTATTTTCAGCAACTCCATATGCTTCCCCTGCAGGTAAGGGGTATTCAGACATGGGGAAGCCCACTGCACTCACCTCCAACCTGTGTCTTCCTCATGCTAGAGCTCCCTGGAGGGTTGTAGATGAGAAACTGAGAGTCAAAAAGTTTCTGCTAGTGTGACAGATTCAAATCCAGGCCCCCCAGCCATGGCTCATGCTTTCTCCTATACCACATCACCTCCTATAGCAATCATTCTAATCGAGCCACATACAGACGATCCTTATTTTAGTTCCAAGCTTCTCCCCATGAGTTGGCTCAATACCATGCCACGGAGATAGCAGGACACAAAGAATGATCATTTTACAGATAAACAAATTAAGGCTCACAGGTTAAGTGACATTATTGAGATTATGTGAATAATCAGTTACAGAGCTGAAATGAGATCCTTCCCACAATGACTCAGCCTGCTGTTTTTCAGCTGTTTTACTGCACAATCTACAGGGGGCAGGTGGAAAAATCCGTAGGGGATGGACTCATAGTAGAATTGTTTCAGGCTTGGGTTTGATGCCCTCCATTGAATCTCTCTTCCATCAGTTGACAAGATCTTTCAAGTCCTTCTAGAATTATGGATGGATGGTAGCATTTCTCAATGATCGTAAATATCATTGATATGTTCGAATGGCTACCATCCCTCACCTGCTTTGCCTCTGGCCTCTCACCCATCAGCCCCTTCCTGCCCTCCCCTTTCCTCTTGTCTCCATGATAGAATTGCAGAATGGTTCCAGGCTTGGGTTTGATCCTGCCATTGTTGATTCATAGCTACATGTGACCTAGGGAAAGTGATTTGACTTCCATAAACCTCCATTTCCTCACATGTAAAAAGGGGCTAATAGCAGTAGCAGTGCCTATATCTTAGCCAGTGCTGTCTCTGTCACTGGGCTCTGGTGCTGATCAGTAGGAAGGAGGGCTATGAGTGGTGGGGAAGTATGGTGGGGGCTATTACATTAAAAGTGCTTAGCACAATGCCTGATGCTTAATAAGTTCTTCACAAGTGTTAGCTCCTAACAGTTAAATTATTCACGACAAATGATTGTTCCTCTTTGTTCTTTCTTTAGGGAGCAAAGATCACGGGATTCCAGAATGACATGTCGGGAGAGAACTGAGAAGCATGAGATGCAGGTTCTGTCCAAGCCAGAATTCATGTAGATCATGGGGCAGTGGTAGCGCTGGGCTGAGCCCCATCAACTCTCCTGTGTTCCCATTAGCACCTTGGGCCTGTGTATAAAGCCTGAGCCAACTTCTCTGCCCTGTACCTTTATCACCTGGGGATGCACAAGGCAAACATCCTGAAGAGTGTGTGTCACCTGCCTCAGCAAGTATTGGCCAATAGGAGGTTACAAACTATTCATACCAGCCAGGAAAGATACCCCTTCTTTCCCTACCACTCCTAGCTGCCCTTCTCACTGGTCAGCACCAGAATCAATGGACAGAGACATTGCTGGCCCAGGACCCAGGCTTGGACAAGCAGAGAGGATTGACTAACAAAGCATGTTTGTACATATTCTTATAATTACAATTTAAGAAGTAAATAAAAGGCTTACCTGGGCCTAGATTTTCCTCCCATTTTTGGATTCAAGTTTCAGTAGCTGTGGCCAAAGAGATGTTTGTCCTTGAAATGTCAACAAATAATAAATTCATTTCCAGGCATTGAGGCTTTGTGTCTCCTCTGCAGATGGCCATGGTTGGCAGATGGATGTGTTGGCAGCAGCCAACCTCACAGTCCCATTGTATCGACAGATGATTTGCAGAAAGAACATAAGTGCTGGCCCTCCAGAGCAAAATCGAAATTGAGGGGTACTTTATCTGGTAGGAAAAGAAATAGTGCAAAAAGTCACGGGGCTCTGACCTCCAGGCTCTGAGAGTTGGCACCTGGGGCTCACACATGTCTTTCTGGCTCTCTGAAGGCTCCTCCGTTTGCATTCCACAATTAGGCCACTCTGGGTTCCATGTCTCATACCTCAGGTACACTTCTCTCTCTATAGTTGGGAGCTGAATGCCTGTGGCTTTTCCAGGCATGATGTTTCTATAATATCTTTATCATTTTTGCACATTTTAGCCATTGTCTATCTAACACCTTGGCTGGGAAGCGCTCGTGGGCTTTATTTTGACAAGTCTGGAGTTTGATATATATAAGCATAATCCAAGTGAAATATGACTAAATGTTTTCTAATCAATTTTTGCCATCAGATTTTTCCATAAGTGGAAGTGGAATAATTTAATTTGATTATATATACATCCCCACCCACAGCTCTAGGATGTGCGTGAGCTCCTTATTTTTAGCCTCACATACATTCTTGACATTAAAATCTCCTTGGCAAAATCCTCCTTCCCAAAATTATCCTGAGCTTAAGTCTTTTTTCGTCTACTGCTAGTGGAGTTATTATTTTAATAGCACTCCATTCCTCATTATGGTGTCAACCCAAAGACTTCATGCTTAAGGTCACAGTGGCATTTTTCCCATAAGCTCTCTTTTTAATTCCATCTGACCTTAAGAAAAGTATCTCTTAGGTAGAAATCAGACTCCTCAGTTACCATCTCTCTTAGAATTACTTTCTGAATTTGAGGAGACTGAATAATCTAGTTGTACATCTACAGAACAGTATTGAAGGCTGCCTTCCTTTCTGTCCAACCAGCTAAATGTGAGCAAACCTGGAAGCTTTGAGTGGTTGAGAAGTGCTTTTCGACATTTCACTTTAAATCAAGATGTGCTACAGAAGACCCACATAATCATTGCTAAAATAACTGTCTGCATGGGAGCCGATTAACACTGCAAAATCTGGTGGCTGCCCTTCCTACATGGCAAAAGGGGAGGCCTGGGTTCTTTTGACAGATGCTCTGGTTTGAGAAAGACATTACATGCCTACCTCATCCATCAATAGATCTGAAAGTTAAGGAGAGAGTCAAGTGAGGGTCTTTGTGGGCTTTAAAAACTGTGAATGTGATTTTGTAGTTATTGTAGTGCTGAGACTCCTATTCCCAGTGAAGACTGGAAATCAGTAAGACAGTGGTACAGGCTNCCAGTGTCCTGGATTTTGGGGGTTTCTTATTGATTTACAGACCACCATAACAGAAATAAAAATGAAAATAACAATGATCCATCCCGCAGTTCCCTGCCCCAAGCAGATCAGACCGCTTATCCACGTGCCGGCCCTGTCTGCAGACTCACAGTGGCGGACAGGCTGCGTGTCAGGAGGGCAGCCGCGGCCTCAGAGCTGGTCTTGTCCACTTCCTCTGGGGTCAGGGTGTGAGGCCCCTTGCTGGAATCCCAGGCCCCCAGGCTTCCCTGCCAGCCCTTAGAGAGTGGCTTTGTTGTGCTCTAGTGAGGCTGGCCCCTGTGGGCATCTGGGGTTTTTCTTTAACTCTTCATCAGCTGAACTTCCCCTGCAGGGATGCACCTCCAGTGCCCAGGCCGGATGCGGGGCGCCTTCCACCTGCCAGCAGAGGCTATGCTCTGATGCTTTGGTTCCACAAGGAGGGTGAGGAGGGGAGAGGATGGGCCTCCCTCCTTGTGGTTTTGGGTGGGGCCGGCGGAAGAGCTGGCCCTGGTCGTTCCTACCCTGGGTGGATGCCACCTTGCAGATGGGCCCCTCTTGCCCTAGGAAGACCTGCCTTGTTCAGCTGCTTTCTAAAAGGAAGACAGTTTTATATCATCTTAAAATTACAATTGTTAAATTCTAAAATCGCCAGTCTCAGTTTGATGCAGGATACAGGATGCTTGGGGCTGGTGCGCTGGGATGACCTAGAGGGATGGTATGGGGAGGGAGGTGGGAGGGGGGTTCAGGATTGGGAACACGTGTACACCCGTGGTGGATTCATGTTGAAGTATGGCAAAACCAATACAATATTGTAAAGTAAAAAAAAAAAATAATAATANGTGCGCTGGGATGACCTAGAGGGATGGTATGGGGAGGGAGGTGGGAGGGGGGTTCAGGATTGGGAACACGTGTACACCCGTGGTGGATTCATGTTGAAGTATGGCAAAACCAATACAATATTGTAAAGTAAAAAAAATAATAATAATAATAAAGAAAAACAAAGGAAAAGAGTATAAGAATGTGTAAGGAAGAAAATGCATGGTCTGAGCCCCATTCATGCAGTCTCACCCCTAGGATGTGCTGACAACTTCATCCTGCAGGCCCTCTGCAGCATTAACAGCTACACAGATATGCGTCTGTCTGTGATGCTGCTTTCCCCCTTTTTGCACACCATCACATTGGTGCAGTCATAAAGAATCTGCCTGACGATGCAGGAGACACAGGAGATGCAGGTTCAGTCCCTGGGTAGGGAAGATCCCCTGGAGTGGGAAACGGCAACCAGCTCCAGTGTTCCCATCTGGAAAATTCAATGGACAAAGGAGCCTGGCAAACTACAGTCCACGGGGTCGCAAAGAGTCAGACACGGCTGAGCATGCACACATGCGCACTGAGGGAAAGTGTGTGGCAGCTAAGTGTGTAGGCTCTGGAGTGAGACAGGAACCAAGGTTCACCACCTGTCAGGTCTCTTTTCCCCACGAAGTCTCATGTGGAAAGTGGGACCAGCAATAGTGCCTTCCATCCAGCAGGCTGTGACAAGTAAGGGAGGTCACCTAATACTCAACACATAAAGTCACGATGAATTTCTGTTATCAGAGTATGTATTTATTTTTAATTAAGAAAAAATATTGTCCCATTATTATACCATTGGGTGGATTTATCATCATTTGCTTATTAGACCAATTCCTTGCTGACGGATATTAAGGTCATTTCCATGTTCACCGATAAAAATGCCACCATGATGTGTGCATCTGGGTCAGATGATTTGTGTGTATTTGTGTGCGTGCACTTGTGAAGCTGCTGGATCAACATAAACTGTGATCACTGCTTTTCTCCAACACTGGATGGTAGCAGTCATTTTCCTCTTTGCCAGTCAAATGGGCAAAAGGTGATATTGACTTTTAATGTATATCTTTTGATTATTAATGAGGCCAAGCATCTTTGCATATATTTATTACACATTTTAATTTCTTGAATAATGATCTGTTTATTTCCTCTCTCCATTTCATTAGCTGTTTATCTTATTGTTTTATGGGTGCTTTTTGCATATTATAGATATTGACCCTGTTTTATGTATGTTGCAGACATTTATCTGTCATTTACTTGGTAACCGTCAGCAGGGTTAGATGTAGTACTCAATTTTTGTGTGTGTAGTTAATTTTGTTAATCTCTTCCTTTAAGAGCACTGAGATCTGCTTCAGGCTTTGAATGTTATTCTCCAACATGAAATTATACAAATATTCTTATAGTTTTGGTGTTTTCATGGATTTGCTTATATATTTTGTTTTTGTCTTTAATTCTGTTGTAAGTGTGGTGTGTGTACTCTATTTAAAATAGAATCCTCCATCCTCCCTCATCTGTATCCCACTTTATTGTCACACCTTTTATTTTGCCTACACGTTTCTTTTCTGCTCATCTGCCCTGGCCAGACCCTCAGCTCCTCCAAAGGCAGAGACCTTTTCTGTTTCGTTCATTGCTGCATATGTAGTGCCAGGGAACAGTGCCTAACATAGAGTAGGCACTAAGTAAATATTGGTCAAACGAATATACAACCAGCCAGTTGTCACCATTATCTTATTTAAATACTCCCTTCTTTCTCACTAATTTGGAATTCCATCTTTGGTAGCCTTTCCTGTTTCTTCGATTGTTATTGGCCTTTCCAGATTGTCTCCCTCTTCTTTAGTAATTATAAATTACAATTTATAATTTTGTAAAAAGTCATCAGTTTTCAAATTCCTTGACATCAAATTATGCATTTAAACTTAAAATAATTTCTCTTCAATTCCCTTAAGTTTAAAGCCATATTAATATACGTGTTAATAATGTCTTTCTTAGTGCTTATTTGTGATTTCACTGTTCACTGCTAGTCAGATTAGCCCGTGGTTTGTCTGTGTTGTTTGTCTCAGAGAACCAGTTTCTTTCATTGTGGTCGCTGTACTTTTCTCATTCATTCGTTTTTGCTTTCAACTTTATTCATTTCTTCCTTCTAGGTTATTTTGCTTTATTTTATTATTTTTCAGCTTCTTGGATTAGATGCTTAATTCATTCAGTTTCAGTCTTCCTTCGTCTATTGTGAAAGCATTGAAGGTTTAAATGCAGCTTTGGTTACATTCCACAGGTTTTTAAAGTAGGATTCTCAATCTCGTATGTTTATAAATATTCTGCACTTTCAGTTTTGCTCTCCTCTTTGGCTCAGATTCAGTTAGCAAAGCGCTTTAAAGTTGCCCCGTGTAATTTGCTTTCTTATTTGCCACTTGTTAGTTTCTTCTTCTATTGTATTGAGAACTGACTTTGTGACATCTATGTTGGAATTTGAGATTTTCTAGTAGTCTAGTACAAGAACATTGAAGAAAACGATGTTTTGTTTCTTGAGTATATATGAAGTTAAGCTTATTATCTGCAAATCCTCTGTATTTTTCGTATATAAGGTGACTTGTACCATCAAATCTTGAGTCATGAGCTTGTTTCGTTTTTGTTTTGCCTTCTCTTTGTAGCGCTAAGAGTGTGTTATTTCATATACTTTATGGTTCTGTTGTCCAGGGTGAAGGTAAAGGTTCATGATTTTTGTTTCTTCTTGGAGAAAGACGCATTAGCAATATAAAATGCCCCATTTTATTCTAACATATTTGCATTTTGTCGGATATCGACACTGACTTACCTGCATTCTTTTCGTTACTGTTTTGCCTGTTGATGTCTTTTTACTGTTTCTTTGATTTCAACCTTTATTAATTTGTATAAATAGCGTATGGCCAGATTTTTTTTCCCTACATAATCTCTTGTCTTAAAGTAATTTAATTTGTTTACATTCTTGGTATTTATGATGTTTCGTCCTACTTTATATCTTTTGTTTATTATACTTTTCCTTTCTTGTTTTCTTTTCCCTTTACCAACTCTTGCTGGATTAATTGAATTTATCCCCCCTCCCCCACAGTGGTTTAAAAAGTTCTGTATCTTATCGTCTTTCTAGAAATGGTTCAGTTCAGTTCATTTCAGTTCAGGTCAGTTGCTCAGTCGTGTCTGACTCTTTGCGACCCCATGAATCGCAGCACACCACGCCTCCCCATCCATCACCAACTCCCGGAGTTCACTCAGACTCATGTCCATCGAGTCGGTGATGCCATCCAGCCATCTCATCCTCTGTCGTCCCCTTCTCCTCCTGCCCCCAATCCCTCCCAGGTTGCCCTTAAATAAAAAACTAAAACCCGTGTTTCTATGTCAATGTCAAGAATTCAATGTTGTCTAGTTTCCAACAAGATGAGACCAATATTACCCACATTTGTTTAGATTCGACTGTACATTTTTCTGCTCTTACTGTTCATCATTGTTTTCCTGCATATCCTGCCTTGACCTTTCTTGAATTACTTATTCTGATACAGTTTTTATTTTGTTGGAGTAATTCCTTGAGTAATTTTTTTTTTTAAAGAAAAGATAAGTGGGTGGCATACTATTTTTAGTGCTTCTCTGTTTGGCTTTGAGACTCGGCTGAGAAACTGTTCTCAGGGTTTGTAACTGCTTCCCCTCAATCTCTGTAGTCTTGGCTCTGTTGCCCTCTAGCAGTTAATGATGTGGATGTCAAGCCCAAAGTCAAGTTGATTCTCAAATTTTGTATAGACGCTGTTGGAGAGGAAGCTGAGTTCATCACTCACGGGGAACTTCTCTTCTATAGCGTCTTGGCATGTCTGGAGGAAAGAGGCAAGATCGGGATTTGTTGACGCTGGGAAGTCTCTAAAACAGGTATGTCAACGTGGGGCTTGGCTAGGATCGTGTAAGGAATACACTAAAGCAGTCTCAGACCGGTGGAAACAGTGAGGAGGAATGTTGAGATGAGGCAAGAGAATCAGAGAAGAGCTGATGGAGCCTTCAGCACGTTTCTGTAACGAACAGTCAATCCATCTGCCAGGGCTGGAGTCTCGTGGAAGTAAGTCGTGCTCACGAAGGCAGTAAGGTGTCTGGGCTGGTTTCGGTCCCCAGCCCTGTGCCCCAGCTTTGGTGTTTCTGGCAGCTGGAAGCGTTCCCTCATTATCCTTGGCTCTCAGGAGTCCCCTCCTCCCCGCCCTGTGCTGGCTCCACTGCCTCTGGGCCAGTTCCCTAGCTGTTCGGCAGGTGGGCCTTCCCTTGTCCATGTTGGGCGAGACTGACTGAGCTCTGATTAGATTCTCTGTCCTTCCTACTCACCTGCTTTTCCTCAGACTAGCTGGCCAGCTGATGCTGCCATGGATCTGTTCTTTCTTGTACATGTCTCCTTTGTTTCAGTGGTGTTTGGGGGAGAGGAGGTAGATGGATGAGCCAAGTTCGCGATACAGAACCTCAGGGGTGTGTAACATTCCCGGTGACCCCGATGCAGGTGCGTCCACCTCTCCCACTGGTCACCAGAGGCCAGAGTGGCATTGAGGTGATGCTGAATGAGGCAGAGGAGAGCTGTGGTTCAGTCCTCCCACCTCACCCCATCTTCTCCTCCAGCCACACCCTTGGGCCTGACCGCATTACCTCACTGACTAAAAAGGTTCAGTGACCTCACTCCTCTACAAGATCAAGGCCAGACTATCACATATACCAAGGTCTTTCCCTCCCAACTCTCCCCTCACGAGTTATCACTGCCCCTCACCTCTAACCAGAGGGACAGAGCGCAATTTCTTGAACGTTCAGTCAGTTTGGGGGCACGCGCTTTGTTTGAAACGCCCTCTCTCTCACACATTCGACATCGTCAGGACTGACTGCTCCTTCCTTTACACCTTGACTGCATAGCAGCTTAGAACCAGGGATGCTATAGTGCATTCCTTTGACTTCTTGCCCCTCCCACGTCCTTACCCCCAGCTGTGATCCCCTTGAAGGGAGGGACCGAATCTTTGCTGTCTTTAATCTCCAGGATCTGCTGCCCAGCCTGGCCCCAAGCAGGCACTGAATGCACATGAGTTAAGTGAATGAACAGCCAAATCAGGTTCTAAGGAGAATTGTTCTATGCTGACTGTGTGTGACACACCATGCCAGCTCTAAGGGTAGGGGGATGAATCAGACGGCCCGCCCCAGGTGTATGCTCTGTGTGTGTGTGTGTGTGTGTGTGTGTGTGTGTGTGTGTGTGTTTACACGTGCATGCATGCTCAGTTGCTCAGTACTCTCCCACTCTTTGACTCCATGGACTATAGTCTGCCAAGCTCCTCTGTCTATGGGATTTTTCAGGCAAGAATATAGAGTGGGTTGGCATGCCACCCTCCAGGGGGTCTTCCTGACCCAGGGATTGAACCTACATCTCCTGTGACTCCTGCATTGGCAGGCAGGATCTTTACCTCTGTGCTGTCTGGGAAGCTCTACCAAGGCTTTTAAGACTCCTGGAATCTGTAGGCATGGAGGGTACTGTTACATATTCCGAGAGGCCAGTAAATGTGCTGTGGGTATTCTGGGGAGGCAGGGCTTGAGTCCAGTTTGGGGTGAGCTGGCTGAGCTTTCTGAGAAAGGTGGGGAGGATTTGGCCAGGTAGACATGGTTATGGGGAGGGGAGTAGATGTGAACTGAACAAGGTTCAGAGGTCGGGGAGCCTGGTCTCTGTTTACGGGATAACGTGCTCTGAGACCTTGGTGTTTCTATACTGGGAGGGATAGAGCTAGCTCTTTTTATTAATAATTTGAGATCTATTGGAGGGCGTGAGGTCAGATCTGGGGATGGTAGAAAAATGTGAAGTCGTGAAAAGTTTAGATGACTTGGACAACAGAATCAGGAAAGACTAGACAGGAGCCACGGCACAAGTTCCATTACACTGCTGTGTGGTGGTGTGATGCTGCTCTGGAGTGTGGGATGGGGCTGGCTGGATTTGAGAGCAGTGGGTAAAGCAGGGAGGGGACAGCAGAGGGGCTTCGGTTAGCCGTGCTTTCATAGGAATCAGCAGTAGGATGTAGTTGCCAAAGCATGAGCTCTCCCAAAGCTGTGTCAATAAAAACGTGGTGCCTGAAAGAAGGAAGGTGACAGAGCCCCAGACCTGCATGCAGGTTACCTCAGACCTAGACTACTAGAATAATGAAATGGTATCCATAGTTTGACATGGACTGAGCCATGCGCCAGGCATTGGTCCAGACCTTTCAGGTGTATGGAATCATTAATCCCCTGGGAGGTACTTGTCATTCTTAGCCCCTCTTATCAGGCACAGCAAGGCTCAGCAATGTCGCAAAATAGAGGTAATGAGGCGAAGGCCTTAAGTAAAACCCAGGTATCCCAGCCCTAAGAGCCAGGATACCCGTTCTCAGTTGCCAGTCCACATCGCCTCCAGCAGACACACCGGAGTACAGAGTGGTGACTCTAGATTCAGCTAGAATGCCTAGGCTTTCTAGACCTTGAAACACGTTCCTCTGCATGTTCTTGTTTGATTCCTAAATCAGCCTGGTAAGCTGGTTATTAAAAACTGGTGCAGTAAACGTTGCCTCCCTTGGCCCTCGGTGCTCTGTTCTGTTTGGTGATTTGGGGAATACAATGAGCCCTTATGTCTGTGATTGTGTTTAATTCTCACCCAGGCCCCACTGTGAGTCACTTCTGCAGGTTGTCTTGGTTTTCTCTTGCTGTGTAACAAATTACCTCCAACCCAGTGGCCAAAAACAAGCCTTCTTTGTAAGCTCGAAGTCCTATCGTTCTGAAGTCTGGCACAGAGTGGCTGGGTCCTCTGCTCAGGGCTGCGATCAGGGTATTTGTAACCTGAGTTCTCATCTGGAGGCTCAGAGGGAAATTTCACTTTTCCAGACTCATTCACTTGTTTGAATCCATGTCCTAGGGAGTTGCCTGGGTTCAGCAAGGGGTTGCTTTCAGCTCCAAGAGGCTGCCCTCGGGTCCTTACCAGATGGCCTCCTCCATCTGCAAGTCAGCAAGTGCATGGCGAATCCTTTCCCTGATTCTAAGCCCTATGACTTCCTCTTTTGTGACCAACCAGAGACAACTCTGCTTTTAAAGGATTTTCTCAGTTAGGTCAAGCCCATGGAATAATCTCCCTATTTTAAGGTCAAGTGTGCCTATAACAGAACCTAACTGTAAGAGTAAGATCCGTCATATTCACAGTCCTGAGGATCATGCAGGATGTGTTCCCCAGGGAGATGGGAAACCTAAGGACCATCTTAGAATTCTGCCTGCTTGCTGATGAAGAAATAGAGGCTCTGAGAAGTTTGGTGTCTGATACAAGGTAGAACATGGTAGGCACCGGGGCTAACACCATCTCCCCAGGCCACCTGGGAGTCTGCCCCTGCCCCAAGACAAGCAGGCTGGGAGGAGCCGGGGGCCTGGCCACCTGGGACCAGGCGGACATTGTTCTATGTGTAAAGAAGTTGACCGGGCAACTCTTTGATCATGTTTCTTGACCATCCCCTGCAGGATTCGAAACACGAACCCGGCAGCCTCCAACTAGTTCATGGAGGAGCCTCGAGAGATACTGGCCAGGCGAGCTCTCCCTTGCAGAGGGAAGAACAGAGTGTGAGAGGAGGCAGCTGCCACAGGAGTGGACATGAACGCTGGTTTTCAAAGAGAACAGCGTTTTAGTTTTGGTCATCGCAAGTGGTGCCTTCAACACAGGTAGGAAATGGGTGGTCCTCAAATACGCTTGCTGGGGGCTCCACGTGGTCTTTCTTGCCTGAGCTTGCTAGAGCCCTTCCTCTTTATAACGGATGATGGTGATGATGGTGGTGACGGTGACAAAATGGATGATGGTGGTGATGAGGTTTGATGATGAAGCCTCCCTTGAGCCTCTGTGAAAGCTGGACCTCCTTGGGACTTCCTTGGTCAGGAGTACAGGAGAAACCTTGAAAATCAACACTCTTTTGCTCCACACACTGTCTCCCCTGAGATGCAGTTCTGTCTCTCCAGCCCCTCAGTTGCCAGTCTGTCCTCAGCAACAACTCCTCTTAAGGGACCACAGCCTCCCTACGTACCAGCCTCACTGTATCTCCTGCTGCCAGAGCTCCACCCACTTCTCTGTGCCCCCCGCCCCCGATGGCTCTTGCCTAAAAATCCCCCTGCATAGTCAGAGGATCACAACAGAGCAGGGTCTTTCAGGGTCCTCCTGAATGTGAAGAAATGAAAGGATATTGGGTTCTCGGTTTGGCCTGCATATGAGAATCTCCTGGAGTTTTTAAAAATTCCAATGGCAGGGCCCCACCTTCAGAGAGATGACTAAATGGGCCTGGGAAAGGCCCCAGCATGGCCAGGCGCGCTCTCTCTCTCTCTCTCTCTTTCTATATATATATATATCTCCATTTAATTCATTTTTAGCTCTTCAGGTATGAGTTGTGATTTCAGGTTATAAGTTCAGGCTGTGGTTCAGTTTAGGTGTGTAGTGTTAGAAGATCTTTGGGTCAGGAATATAAATTTTTGGATGTTTTGTCTGGCTGTGGAGTACATCAGAATCATCCAGGGAGAAGGAGAGGGAGGGAGGGAGTGCCTGGGTTTAAAAAAAAAAAAAGGGAGAAAATAGATTTCTTGGCCCAGCCAGACATGCTCTCTGCATCAGGCTCTTGGGGGCTGGGGACACTGGGATCTGTATTTTTATGTTGATCTAGCCAAGGTCTGGGTACTTGGGGCCTCTCTCTGGGGCCCCTGGAGATGTCTGTCCTGTATTTGGGCCTGTGGGCTCAGCTGTGAGTCCTAGCTGGTGCTTCCCAGCTTGATGTGCCATGAGCGGTGCTCTTTCCCTTCCTCTAGGCAGAAGTTTTCCCACCTACAGAGAGGAGGATAGGGCCTCTGGCAACCCTCAGAAACACCTGCCTGAACTGTGAGGGGCCTAGGCCTGAGCCTTTGCAGACACCTCAGCAGTGCCACGTTGACCTCCTAGACCCAGATAGACTATGATCAGGGTTCTCCAGCAGAGGTGGAAGAATCGTTCCCCGGACTCTCAGGAAGGGTGCCCTGGCCTGTAAGCCTCAGTTTGAGGGGATATATAAATGTGGAACTTAATAGTGAAGGCTCTGGATCTTCCCAAGTTCAAATCACAGCTTCAGCGTTTACTGGTTTGGGAGGCAGGTCGCTTAGTTTCTGCCTCGTGTTTCTTGCTTGGAAGATAGGAGAGTCGTGGCCCTTGCCACACAGGGCTGCTGGGGAGGTACCGGTGAGGCCCTGGAATGTTGCCAGATGCCTAGCTAGGGCTCCCCAGGATGGGCAGCCCTCCAGCTCATGCAGGCAGGCTGCTGCCACTGCGCCCTCCTCACTGTAGCCCTGTGATGAGTCAGCCTGGCTCTGCCACCTGGCCCCAGTGCCTGAGTTCCTCAGAGAGAGTCAGGGTGAAATTAAGGGCCGATGCTGCACACAGGACCTGGGCACATCGCAGACAAGATATAATCCTGCAGAAACCCCAGTGAGGCTGGTTCTATTGCCTCTTGTGTACAGCTAAGGAAGCTGAGCACAGAGAGGTCCAGCAACTTAGACAGTCACACATCTAGCAAGGAGCAGAGCCTCTGGCTACAAAAGGTACAGTACTTTCTTCTCCACTAACATGCTTCCTGAAGAATGGCAGTAACAGCTTCAAGGTTGACTCCTGCCCCAGGGATATCTGTGTTTTAATAGGAATCAGTAGTACCATAATACATACGAATGGGTCCCCCTTCCTCGGCATCCTGGGATACCTTGTGATGCCTTGATTTAACAATTGTCTCCTTTCATATCCATCGCAGTTAGCTGTACATGGTCTGCTCCACTGACAGTCTCAGGGCAGGGTCTGGATTTAGGCAGCTTGGTGTACAGTAGATATCTAAACTAAGCTGGAAATAGAAACTTCTCAGGGTTGCAGGCAGAGATACGGGGATACTGTCGTGGAGAATGCAGATGGAGAATCCTCCCCAGACCTGGCACTAGCCCTCTCCTGCTTTACTCTCACACTCTCTTTTTCTGTCCACGGAGTCCCTGCCAGCTGCATGGAAGAATCTTTAGGAGATGGGACTGACCCAGAGGGAAACGAGCTATCAGTTCCAGCGAGAAATCTGGTCCAGCCCTTCCCGTCCTCCTTCTGGGGAATACAAGCACATGTGACTGACTGATGGGGCACTGACTCAGTGCTTCTGGAGAGTCCAGGCACACAGGGCCCACTGCTGGCACAGCTTCCCCCAGCCACCAGCAGGGAAGCTAGAATACCTGGCATCTGAGTGAGGCGGAGGGCTCAGGCCCAGGCTGGCAGCGGTGCCAGGCAGGAGCCAACCATGTGCCAGCCTTCAGTGGCCTTGCAGAATCCCTCATGCCGGAGGCAGAGAGGGGTGGTGGGGGGCATGGGGGTTGGTAATTAGCACCATTTGAAGCTTGGAAATGAATATGTTGCATTACATATTTGTGGAGTCCTGGCCCCTCACATTTAGTACAGTCCTGGACTGGGGCTCTCTCCAGAATAAATGTGATTTCTGAATGAGTGATTAGAGGGTGAATCTAATTTGGAAATGGGTATGAAAGCATTTTCTCAGCAGCAAAGCTTTCTGCTAGTAGTTTTCAAGCTTTTAGGGTTTTAGAAGCCATTTAAAAAAGTCAAATCCTGCACGGAATGCCAAGTTAAAGTGGTAGTTTATTAACACCCATTTATTTTCTAAGTTCAGAATTTTAACATCTATTTATTATGAGCATCCATTAACAGAGCAATGATTCAGCTTTGATGCATAAAAACATTAGAAGCTCAGGGTCTAGATCAGGCATCAGCAAACTACAGCCTATGGACCTAACCCAGGCTGCTGCCTGATTTGTGTAAATGAAATCTTTCTGGAACACCGCCATGCCATTCATTTAAACATTATTTATGGCGACTTTCCCACTCTAATGGCAGAGTTGAAGAGCTGTGACAAAGACTGTCTGTCCCACAAAGCCAAANGTTTGATGATGAAGCCTCCCTTGAGCCTCTGTGAAAGCTGGACCTCCTTGGGACTTCCTTGGTCAGGAGTACAGGAGAAACCTTGAAAATCAACACTCTTTTGCTCCACACACTGTCTCCCCTGAGATGCAGTTCTGTCTCTCCAGCCCCTCAGTTGCCAGTCTGTCCTCAGCAACAACTCCTCTTAAGGGACCACAGCCTCCCTACGTACCAGCCTCACTGTATCTCCTGCTGCCAGAGCTCCACCCACTTCTCTGTGCCCCCCGCCCCCGATGGCTCTTGCCTAAAAATCCCCCTGCATAGTCAGAGGATCACAACAGAGCAGGGTCTTTCAGGGTCCTCCTGAATGTGAAGAAATGAAAGGATATTGGGTTCTCGGTTTGGCCTGCATATGAGAATCTCCTGGAGTTTTTAAAAATTCCAATGGCAGGGCCCCACCTTCAGAGAGATGACTAAATGGGCCTGGGAAAGGCCCCAGCATGGCCAGGCGCGCTCTCTCTCTCTCTCTCTCTTTCTATATATATATATATCTCCATTTAATTCATTTTTAGCTCTTCAGGTATGAGTTGTGATTTCAGGTTATAAGTTCAGCCTGTGGTTCAGTTTAGGTGTGTAGTGTTAGAAGATCTTTGGGTCAGGAATATAAATTTTTGGATGTTTTGTCTGGCTGTGGAGTACATCAGAATCATCCAGGGAGAAGGAGAGGGAGGGAGGGAGTGCCTGGGTTTTAAAAAAAAAAAGGGAGAAAATAGTTTTCCCACCTACAGAGAGGAGGATAGGGCCTCTGGCAACCCTCAGAAACACCTGCCTGAACTGTGAGGGGCCTAGGCCTGAGCCTTTGCATACACCTCAGCAGTGCCACGTTGACCTCCTAGACCCAGATAGACTATGATCAGGGTTCTCCAGCAGAGGTGGAAGAATCGTTCCCCGGACTCTCAGGAAGGGTGCCCTGGCCTGTAAGCCTCAGTTTGAGGGGATATATAAATGTGGAACTTAATAGTGGAGGCTCTGGATCTTCCCAAGTTCAAATCACAGCTTCAGCGTTTACTGGTTTGGGAGGCAGGTCGCTTAGTTTCTGCCTCGTGTTTCTTGCTTGGAAGATAGGAGAGTCGTGGCCCTTGCCACACAGGGCTGCTGGGGAGGTACCGGTGAGGCCCTGGAATGTTGCCAGATGCCTAGCTAGGGCTCCCCAGGATGGGCAGCCCTCCAGCTCATGCAGGCAGGCTGCTGCCACTGCGCCCTCCTCACTGTAGCCCTGTGATGAGTCAGCCCGGCTCTGCCACCTGGCCCCAGTGCCTGAGTTCCTCAGAGAGAGTCAGGGTGAAATTAAGGGCCGACGCTGCACACAGGACCTGGGCACATCGCAGACAAGATGTAGTCCTGCAGAAACCCCGGTGAGACTGGTTCTATTGCCTCTTGTGTACAGCTAAGGAAGCTGAGCACAGAGAGGTCCAGCAACTTAAAGACAGTCACACATCTAGCAAGGAGCAGAGCCTCTGGCTACAAAAGGTACAGTACTTTCTTCTCCACTAACATGCTTCCTGAAGAATGGCAGTAACAGCTTCAAGGTTGACTCCTGCCCCAGGGATATCTGTGTTTTAATAGGAATCAGTAGTACCATAATACATACGAATGGGTCCCCCTTCCTCGGCATCCTGGGATACCTTGTGATGCCTTGATTTAACAATTGTCTCCTTTCATATCCATCGCAGTTAGCTGTACATGGTCTGCTCCACTGACAGTCTCAGGGCAGGGTCTGAATTTAGGCAGCTTGGTGTACAGTAGATATCTAAACTAAGCTGGAAATAGAAACTTCTCAGGGTTGCAGGCAGAGATACGGGGACACTGTCATGGAGAATGCAGATGGAGAATCCTCCCCAGACCTGGCACTAGCCCTCTCCTGCTTTACTCTCACACTCTCTTTTTCTGTCCACGGAGTCCCTGCCAGCTGCATGGAAGAATCTTTAGGAGATGGGACTGACCCAGAGGGAAACGAGCTATCAGTTCCAGCGAGAAATCTGGTCCAGCCCTTCCCGTCCTCCTTCTGGGGAATACAAGCACATGTGACTGACTGATGGGGCACTGACTCAGTGCTTCTGGAGAGTCCAGGCACACAGGGCCCACTGCTGGCACAGCTTCCCCCAGCCACCAGCAGGGAAGCTAGAATACCTGGCATCTGAGTGAGGCGGAGGGCTCAGGCCCAGGCTGGCAGCGGTGCCAGGCAGGAGCCAACCATGTGCCAGCCTTCAGTGGCCTTGCAGAATCCCTCATGCCGGAGGCAGAGAGGGGTGGTGGGGGGCATGGGGGTTGGTAATTAGCACCATTTGAAGCTTGGAAATGAATATGTTGCATTACATATTTGTGGAGTCCTGGCCCCTCACATTTAGTACAGTCCTGGACTGGGGCTCTCTCCAGAATAAATGTGATTTCTGAATGAGTGATTAGAGGGTGAATCTAATTTGGAAATGGGTATGAAAGCATTTTCTCAGCAGCAAAGCTTTCTGCTAGTAGTTTTCAAGCTTTTAGGGTTTTAGAAGCCATTTAAAAAAGTCAAATCCTGCACGGAATGCCAAGTTAAAGTGGTAGTTTATTAACACCCATTTATTTTCTAAGTTCAGAATTTTAACATCTATTTATTATGAGCATCCATTAACAGAGCAATGATTCAGCTTTGATGCATAAAAACATTAGAAGCTCAGGGTCTAGATCAGGCATCAGCAAACTACAGCCTATGGACCTAACCCAGGCTGCTGCCTGATTTGTGTAAATGAAATCTTTCTGGAACACCGCCATGCCATTCATTTAAACATTATTTATGGCGACTTTCCCACTCTAATGGCAGAGTTGAAGAGCTGTGACAAAGACTGTCTGTCCCACAAAGCCAAAAATATTTACTCTTTGACCCTGTATAGAAGAAGTTTTCTGGTGTCTGTTCTAGATGGTCGTTGAATCGGTGTATCAGCTGTAACATCCAGGATCACTTTGTCTTTTTTTTTGTTTCATTTGGCTTGGTTGCATGGTATTAAGAAAGTTCTAAATCATGTCAATAAAACGATGTGAATTGGTAACAGATTTGTCACAGCCGACCGTGCAGCCCAGGATGGGCCTTTAGTTTAATGTTATGTGGACATTTGGGGAGGAAGAGACGGGAATTCTGGTTTGCATCACCAACAGTATCAAACATTTGCTTGAATTCCTTCTTCTTACAACACTCAGGAAGCATACAGTCATTTGTGACATCTTCGTGGTAATCCATGTAATCCATTCTCATATCACTGAAAGCTTTAGCATGTACTTGTTTGTGTGGTTTTACAGAGGTGTGTATCGTCCTGAATTTCAAAAACAACAACATAAAGATGCCCAGTCAAGAGCTCCAATCTTTCTAGTTGAAGACACATTTCAATCCTGAAGTTCCAGATCCACCAAGATCTGCACAAACCACATTCAGCTGGCCACACCTGTTGTTAAGTGTGCCACTGAACGCCTTTGGATGTGCAGGTCCATTTTCCCTAACAGTTTTAACAGGAGTCAAACTATATTTTTAGGATAAAATTGTCACATGACATTTGAAGAACCTCTGAAACCCCTCTGCAGAACACAATTTGAAAACCGGTCCTTTGGCAAATATTGATGGTTCTCTTTTCTGTGCTGAAGGACAACGGTGGAGCCAAGGATGCTGAGGGTTGGGGTTGGAAGGCTGAGGAGAAAGTAGTGAAAGATGGCAGAGGACAGAAGCGAGGTGATGCTGTCAATGGCGGAGAGGCTCATGGGGCAGGGGAGGAGCATCAGTAATGGAAAAAGTACTTGGGGAACACAGAGAAGTCCCAGGAGCCCCTGCTGAAGCTGGGAGGTGTCTCCTAACAATTGATGACCTAAACACAGCTCTCCAGGGCTGCTCTGAAAGCTTCCAGCCGTCGGCTTGGAAGGAAAGGTCCAGAAGATTAAAATATGCTCCAAGTAATGGTAGGGGAGGATGTGGAAGGCACATAGAAATTGCTTCTAATCATCATGCTGAGGACCTTTGAGGCCAGTCAGCAGATCAAGACAGGGGAAGGGAGCAAGGGAGATGAAAAGGGGTGACAGAGGGGTCCTCTGGGTCAGCTCACTAAATCAGTGTATGCAGGAGGCAGATGCAGGAGGCAGACAGAGCCTGCTGGGCTGCTGTCCATGGGGTCGCACAGTCAGACACGACTGAAGTGACTTAGCAGCAGTAGCAGCAGCAGACACGTGAGCATGGGCGATACTTGCCAGTGACCTGAATGGGGACAGATGTGAAGGCCCCAAGGAGGGGGTGACTGGGGTTGGACAGTGGCTTTGGGCATTCGAGGCAAAGCCCACACAGCCAGGAATAAAACCCAGGAGTTCCAGCTCCCAGGCCCCCTGCCTTCCCTTGGTGGGCACAGAGAAGGGAGGGGCAGGCTGGTGGCTTTGGGAGGCTGTGGGCTGGAGAAGGCCTCTTACAGATAAAAAAGCATGAGTTCTTTCTGAGGTTTTGCTGCTCACCCCATAGAAAAAGAACATTTTTAGAATTTAAAAGGATGACCTCATTTTTTTTCTTATTTACATAGCCCTGTTTGTTTATATAGCCCTTTAAAAATAGCCAGCGTGTGCTAAGCTTAGTGCTCTCTCCCACCACCAGCGGCAGAGCCACTGTGTGGGGAGCAACACCTTTTCATCTAAGAGAGGGGCAGCCTTGTTTCCGAGGACAGATGGGAGCAAAACGGGACAGGTAGGAAGTTTCGTGGTTTTTCGTGTCGCTCTTCCAAAATAGCCACACGCCTGCCTCCCACTTCCTGCCTGACTCGACTCAGATCGATTTTCTCCTGCCGAGGACTTGTGTTCTATGCATTCTCAGCTAAGCTTGAAGGGATCCATCAACAAGCAAACAGGCTGGAGCCCAGATACCTTGAGCCTGGCGTTTTGCATCCCAGCTCTGCTGCTTCCCAGCTGTGTGACTTCGGGCAAGCTGCTCCACCTCTCTGTGCCGTCCATGAGATGGGGATAACACCGCCGGCAGTGGCTGTGTAGATTAAGTGAGGGAGTGCATGTGAAAGGCCTAACCTGAGGCAGGCACGCAGCAACTGGTAATAACCCTCCTAATCAACAACAGCAGCTGTGATAGCCATCCCCTCACCTGGTCAGCTCGTTACAGCAGCCCTCCAGCTGTCTTCCCCTCCTGCTGGCTTGTCTGCTCCAGCCCATCCCTGTGCTAGCCCAGAGTAACACAAAGATGAAGCACCAATCTGACCAGGCTGCCTCTTGCTTAAAATCCACCCACAGTTTTCAACCACTGTGGCCGGGATCCTCAGAACTTTCTCAAAATGGCCAGATGTAAATCTTTTAAGCTCGGCTGCCCGTACAGCCTTTTTCAGCTACTCATCTTCACCACTGTAGCGCGAAAGCAGCC
>SJYV01021496.1:343688-380469 GCA_006410875.1 Neotragus pygmaeus | reverse complement strand
CTGCAGTGACGCTTCAGTCTTTGTAGATGCTCAATAAGCATTTGTGTTTGAACACAAATATCTGTGAGACAGATGGGTACCCTCGGGGAGCTTAGGGGCTGGTTAGGAAGCTAGAATGTGAGCTGGTGAAAAGCCAGCCAGGGTACTGATTACAAATCAGAGAAAGGAGAAGGCATTTGAGTCGGACCTTACAGTGTAGACAAAAGACTATCAGAGATAGGGAGGTCAGGAAGGTTTTCTGTGCTGGGGAAATGGCAGGAGAAGATCAGACTCAGTTTTGGATTCGGGGTGATGAATGGACAGACCAGTAGGGTGAGGGTCTGATCAGGGGCTGGGGTGGGTCGTGAAGGAGTTTGGACTTTCTCCTGTGAGCCAGAATTTCCCTAAGTGTGATCCATAGCTCACTCTCTCTACTCGAACAGAATTTCCTGGGCAATTACTTTAAAATGCAGCCTCTGGGATTCTGTCTCAGACTGGAGGCTAGGAGCTGCAGGGGGGTTAAGGCCCTGGTCTGTGAGAGGCTGCAGCATGTTTTGGGGTGATGGTCATAAACTGATGATCTTCACATGGACATCACCTNTGGCCTGGTCTGCTGAATGTTCTAGAAAGGCCACCTGGCTACGTATGAAGACCACACTGAGGGAAGCCAGGTTAGCATGGCAGGCTGGTGCTATCATCAAGAGATGTGTATAAGAGACAGATCTTCACATGGACATCACCTGCGGGTATCACTGCCAGGCTGAGGAGAGGCCAGGTAGGAATTCTTATCTTCTCCCAAAGCAGAGGAGGATACCCAAGCTCAGACACAGCAAATGACTTGCCCAAGGTCACACTGCAAATTACTTGCAGATACGGACCTGACTAGTTTTGGAACATGGCCTGGGGTGGTCCTAGAGGTTTCACAGAGGAAGGAGGACTCATGGGGACTGTCTCCAGTGTCAAGTTAGCGAGAAAGTGAAAGGGTTAGTCTCTCAGCTGTGCGCCCCTCTCTGTGAGCCCGTGGACCAGCCAGGCTCCTCTGTCCATGAAATCCTCCAGGCAAGAATACTGGAGTAGGTACCATTCCCTTCTCTAGAGGATCGTCTTAGCCCAGGGATTGAACCTGGGTCTCCTGCATTGGGGGCAAATCCTTTACCATCTGAGCCACCAGGGAAGCCCCCAGATGTTGAACAAATGAGGGAATGGGTGGGGCAGGTGGATGGATGGACAAGACGGGGGCAGAGGAGAATGGAATTCTGAGGTAGTTCTGATATTGCAAGCCTGGAGGTTTAGGAGAATGGTAATACCAGAGGCAGAGGAAGAGAAAAGATGAGTTTGGTGCTAAGCATATTGAGTTTGAGAGGCCAGCGGGATGCCAAGCCAAGATGCTGGCCGCTGGAAATGCAGGGTTGGGGAATTCCAGGAATATGGTTGGTGTTCTACGCAGCTGTGGAAGCTGCTGGTGGGATAAGGTGAGAAATGCCGAGAGAGACAAGTAGGGGGTTAAGGACCAAAGCTTGAGGGCTGAGCACAAGCATCCAGGAAGAAAAGGCTCTGGTGAAAGAGTCAGAGAAGTGCTCAGAGGGCCAGGAGCAGAGTCGGGATGGGCCAGGACCGACAAAGAAGAGAGATTTCAACAGTCAGTCACCCGGGTAGCTCAGCGTGGGCCCCTCTTTAGAATAAAACCAGCCAGCCTCAGAGAAACTGTGCCATAGGTAAATAAAAATGTCAACCCAAATGAAACCCAAATCACGAGTTTCTGTTTGCTTGGGATTTGTGCTCCCGGCCAGCGGAGCTGCAGGTATGGGCGAGCGAGTGAATCCTGGGCCTGCCTGTCCCACCTGTCAGGACAAGCCCTGCCCTTTGGGCTCTGCTGGTTCTGGTTGGCATGCTTTCTGGGGATCCCTTTGTTGCTCGGAACCTTCACCTTCCTCTCCTATGCCTAACTGTTCCCCTTCCCTTCCACTTCCCTCTTTATTCATTCAACAGATATTTCTTCGGGGGAGTAGAGCTCTGTGCAGAGGATCTTAGCTGAGGCCCCCAACTCCAGTAGGGCCTACCACTCACCCACTGGAGAGCTTCAAGAAACAGAGAGATTCCTGGGCTTGCAGATTCAAGTTTCCTCAAAGCAGGGAGGAGCCAGTCATGCCTGGGCCCTCACACCCCCGTCTGGGCAGCCTCTGTGTGGCCGCCTCTGTGAATGAGCCATTCTGGGTCAGCTCTGCCTGGGCCGGGCTGGGGAAGCACTGAGGCCCGGGTGTCTGGGTGTTTCCCCCATAAGTCCCTGTAAATATAGCATCTGGGCAGTCTCCCAGCTGGCCTCCCGGGAGCCTTCAGAGTCTCTCGTTTCGCTGATCCTGCATGTGCCCCTAAACTCATCCCCTCCCCTGACTCCTAACACGCGCACACACACTCACACACACCATGCCACAAGGACACCAGGACCTCCATCACCGGTATCCACCCTAACAGGGGTGTATCATCCTTAAAACCCACCCTGCCTGGATAGAAGTTGCCACGTGCTGTTTTAAGTCACCAAGTTGTTAAGACACACACAGAGTTGGACATAACTGAGAGACTGAACAAGGACAACAGCAACAACCACTTACGGTGACAAAACGCACAAATGCCTGCCTCTTGCAGGGGGAAAATAGACAAATATATTGTCACCTTATCACACACTGTTTTATGAGATATTAAGGATACAAATCTATTATCTATAAAAGAAGTGTAAAGACATTATCTTTTACTTATATAAGGTGTGTGGCGACAGTGACAAGATGACATCAGGGAAGGAATCAGGTGGTCAGGATGGGGCTGCCTGAGAAGTGGCATCTGAGCAAAGACCTGGGCGTGGACAGAGGAGCCTGGCAGGCTACAGTCCCTGGGGTTCCAAAGGGGCTGGACATGACTTAGTGAGTAAACAACAAACAATAGCGAAGGGTGAGGAGTGCGCCCTGGGGCATCTGGGGAAGAGTGTTCTGGGCAGAGGTGGGAACCTGCCAGGTGGGAACAGCAAGGAGGCCCGTGTGACTGGAGGGGTAGGGGTGGGGAAGAGGAGGAACAGAGGTTGGAGAGGTGATGGCGAGGGTGAACGTGTGCAGATAATTGAGAAGCTACTGGAGGTCCAAGCGCTGGAGTGGCCTGGTCTGCTGAATGTTCTAGAAAGGCCACCTGGCTACGTATGAAGACCACACTGAGGGAAGCCAGGTTAGCATGGCAGGCTGGTGCTATCATCAAGAGGTGATAGTGTGGCCAGGGAGGCAGCCTTGGGAAGTGGTTGGATTCTGCACGCAGTCTGAAGGCAGAGCTGACGTGATCCACCAACAGATGGGAGGTGTAGTGTGAGAAAAGGAGATTAGGCAGGAGAGCCCTGCTGGCGCTCACATTTGCTCTCGTTGCTCTCAGGCTTGTCAGCTTCTCTAAGCCTCAGTTTCCTCCTCTGGAAAATGGGGCCATTGGATCGATGACTTCCAGGTCTCTTCTGGCTTGAAAACGCACCATTTCCGCTTAAGTCACTGGTGGCTAGGGTGATCAGGGAAGGCTTTGAGAATGTGAGGTGGGACTTGGGCTTTAAAAGGGGGGGCTTAGACCAGACACAACTGACCGAGAAAGAGCAAGGAGAGGGGAGTTCCAGGCAGAGGAAATGGCCAGAACACAGACTGGTAAGCGTGGTCATGAGGCCAGAGAGTGGTGCTGGGGCCCAGGACCACGTGAGGAGGATGCCAGGGCTACAGGGGTGGGCAAGCTATGCCCTCTGGAATAAACCAGCAGGTTCAGGGCCTGAGCATTTTCTGCAAACACTGAGGCCCTCAATTTTGAGCCTGTTCAGATGGATACACTCAGGCAGGAAGTAACAAGGCTTGGCTGCTGTCCGGGGAGAGTTCACCTCCTGGCCCGGCATTGCATAACCGCAGAGTCTGCTGAGTGCAAGGAGACTCTTCTGTGTGGCAGCCAGAGTGGCAAGCCTGGTGGCTCCGGGCTCTGGCACCGACCCGTAGCGGAACAAACAGCCTCCCTTCCCAGATAATGGCCCTCATTGAGCATTGTGTCTGTGGCCAGCACCCAGCGCAGGGCAACTCAGCCTGGGTAAGTTTCCTCTCTTGGCTGCTTAGCAAAATATTTACACTACGCCTTTCTAGTAAGACGGTTCCTAGGAACCAGCAGGCAGACAAGCTAGAGAAAAGTGCCCCCCAGTGACCCTGCTCCTGGCTCAGAGAGATGCTTTTGCACACCCAGTGTGTGAACCTGGGTTGGTCATTGCCCTCCAGGGCTCTTTCATAAAATAAAGTATTGAGCTGGAAGATATGTGAAGTTCTATCTGACTCCAGAATTATTGGCATTTTCTCTAAGTGAAGAATAAGTCCATTTTCTCATTGGGTGAGGGTAGAATTGGTCTGTCCTTTAATGTTTCACAAAGGGCCTCTTTCTCAGGAAGGCGTGTGTGTGAACTGGGGGAAACTGAAATAAGAACTCTGAACCCCCACCGACTTGGATCTCTCCTCCTGTACTGTTCACACCAGCAAAAATGCTGCCCCTCTGTGTATGTGTGTGTGTTTCAGTGGGGAGGAGGTCATTCTAGAGGATGCTGCACTTTAAGAGGTATCTGGACCAGCCACAGGGGACAGCCAACCATGTGATCTGAGGCTGCTGCTGCTAAGTCGCNTGTGAGTCTGAGTGAACTCTGAGAGTTGGTGATGGACAGAGAGGCCTGGCGTGCTGCGATTCATGGGGTCGCAAAGAGTCGGACACAACTGAGCGACTGAACTGAACTGAACTGAACTGAACTGAAACTACCTCAGGTCCTCTGTGGAATAAAGCAAGTTAAAACTGGGAGCAAGTTAAAATTGACTGAAACAACTAATTAATGAATTAATCAATTCCTATACAAGCTGCTTAAGACCAAAGCACTGTTGGCTCTACCTAGCCTGTTGGGATTTCCTGCCGGGAGGCGCTGCTTCCCAGCTATGCCTGGGTTACACAGAGACGGTGGCCAATGCCAGTCCTGCACCCCTAGATCTGAACCAGCCAAGCCCTGGGGATTCACACCTTAAGGAGTTGAGCTTTGAAGCCACCTCTGAAGTGAGACTCTCCTTCCAGACTCAGGGCTGGACACCCCTCTCTCCCCACCAGAGAATGGAGTTTGCTGGGTCCCTTAGGCACCCCTGAGTACGCTGCAGGGCTTCGAGCCCCTGTGTAGCTGGCTTTTTCCCACTGGTTCTGCTGCTGAGCCCAGACTGTGCAGGCTGCGACACCATCTCCTGCCTGACTCCCACACTTCTCGTCTCCACAGATCTGCTGCCAGGCCCCACACTGTCCTGATGGCCCACAGTGCCCCCTCCAAATTGCATAATCTCCCTGGCATCATGGCCTCAGAACTTCTGGGGGCCAGGGTGCTCTGAGAAGCACCATAGACTACTAATATTTTTAAAGCAATTGGCTAAAAGCACTATGCTGGTGAAACGACCACATACTGTATGGTTCCATTTATATGAAACAGAAAGTAGATAAATTAGTGGTTGCCAGGGAGTGGAGGGGAGGGGAATGTGGATTGACTGTTAAGGGGTATGAACTTTCTTTTTGGAATGGTGAAAATGCTCTGAAATTGCACAATGATGGTTGCACAATCTTGGGCATAGACTAAAAACCACTTAATCGTAGATGCTAAAAGGTGAAATTTACAGTATGCGAATTATACTAGAGATCATCTGATAGAGTAAGTTCCAAAAAGCAAGTTCCAAATAGAGCATGTTCATGACAGAGACACTCAAAGTTTAGAAAATTCTATTTATTAATAGATTAACATATTCTCTGGGCTTCTCAGGTGCTGCTAGTGACAAAGAACCCCCCTGTCAATGCAGGAGACATAAGAGACATGGGTTCTATCCCTGAGTTTTGAAGACCTCTGGAGGAGGGCATGGCAACCCACAATGTTCTTACCTGGAGAATCCCATGGACAGATGGGCCTGACTGTATTCTCTAGTCTTGAAAATGAATATACCCCCCTTTCCAGAAAGGAATCAAAGTGGCTTCTGTAAACTATCCATTAGCTAAGGTTTTCCATGATTAAAACTCCATTCATTCGTTTGTTCTTTCATTATGAACACCCATAAGTGTTTGCCATTGGGCAGGCAGGAGAACATCAAGGGGATTAAAACACAGCTCTGCTCTCTCAAATCTACAGCTGGGGATATGACGTGTGAAACTATCAGTACAGTGAGGGATACAACAGAAACTGTCTTGAGCCCAGCACGTACTAAGCAATCAAGAATTGGCAGCAGTATTTGCCACAGGCGAAGGGAGCTAGGAGTGACCTGGGCAGGGAGACAGGGATATGATCCTGTTTGGGAAAAAGAAATCACTCACTTGGGCCAAAACCGATTATGAAACCCATTTGGAGAGGTTTGCAGCACGTTAGAAGGACTTGGAGTTCTTGGGAAGGGAATGGGGAGTCCCTGCAGGCCAGTGAGCTGGGCTTTGTCTTGCCTGGAACCCTGGAGGTGACTCAGCAGTCAGTGGTCCTGGCTGACCTCCACCACTCCCTCCCCAGGGCATCCCTGTAGTTCCCCCTTCCAGACACCCCAGAGCCTCTCGGCCTGAGTCCTGGAAGGGGACATACTATAAATCCTGCCAGACTCAAGGGAACAACAAACAGAAGCCGCCCTATTTCTGCATGACAAACAAGAAATGCCACTCGCTGGGTCTCCTGAAGTTCTGGGTGAAGCAAAAAGGGACCAGGATGTCAGACTCTCAAGGTCACACCTTTGCCCATCTTCTCAAGGCGTAAAGAGAAGGGAGGGGCTGGAGCTGGCATCATAGGGCTCTGGAGGGAAGCACTTGGAAGGTGATTCTAGGCCCTCAAGAATTAATTTTTCATGTCAACACACTGCTCCTGGTTCCTGAGTTCAGAACACCAGCATTTTGTCACAGCTAAGGGGACAGGATAGGAATATGAGACTGAGTCAGATCCTGGGTGCATATCAGGGAGTAAGGTACCCCCGAGAAACATTGGTCTGAAAATGAGAGGCCTGGGCTCTGGATCCCTCCTGGTTACTTTCCAGCCCGGTGGTCTCACTGAATCTCTATCTCCTCAACTGCAAAATGCGATGGTAAGGCCCTAACCAGAGGGCGCTCTTGAGGAGCTTTTCCGTTGTGATGTGGTGCTCAGACATTGTGCTTACAATCTAAGCTGGGAGAGGTAGCATAAACGGTAGGTCATCTCTGCAAGGAAGAACCTGGTAAAATCAGTAAACACAATGACTATAAAAATCTTTACTGAGCTATAATCATTGTACCCATACAAGGGGACGTTATTCATATTATTATCTGAAGTAGAGGTGTAAGCACACCTCAGAGGAAGGGGGGGATCTGGTTGTGTCAGGGACCCTGGAGACCCCAGGGAGGAGCTGGCAATAGTGACAAGTAAGATTTGACCTGACAAAGAAGGAAAGAAGGGGAATCAGCCAGCAGGGCTGAGGGGGGCCTTGAGCCCCAGCCAGGAGGCAGAAAGAGCTGAGGGAGGGGGACAGAGGTGGGAGGGAGTAGAAGTAGGGGTTTGGGAAGCTGAAGAGGTGGAGGACATAGGGCTCAGGGTGGAGCATCTCGGCCAGCAGGAGGGTCCGGTGCTGTAAAGAAGCCAAGTGTCCAGAAAGGGTAGGAGCTGGTCTCTGTCCACACAGGTCTTGTCAGAAGGCTCAGGAAGGACAAGACTCAGACCTTCTGGGAGAGTGGGCCTCAGAGCAGCTGGCAGACCCAGGTTAGGGAGCAGAAGCATCCAGAATATCAGGGTGGGTAAGGTCCCCGAGCCCAACTATGGTCTAAATCCTCTTTTTCAAATATGGAAACAGATGGCACAGATCTGAGGTGACTTGCTCTGGTAGCTCAATGAGGTGGGGCAAAGTCATGTCTCTAGATCCCCAGCCTGAGCAGAATTCTATTTTTTCCTTATTTCCTCAATTAAATGTGCTGGTGCCACCTGTGAAACTTATATGGGGAGGCAGTTACAAGCAGAGCATACACTTGGGAGCCTCCTGTCTGCCTGGACTCCCAGCCCACCCTTTATCGAATATGTGCCTCTTGGTTGCCTCATCTGTCAAATGGACTTAAAAACATTCCTACCTCATGGAACTGTGTATTTCAAGTGCTTAGCAGAGTGCCTGGTACATAGCATTTAGTAACGTCAGCTTTTGAAGTTATCCAAGTTGATCCCCAGTTTGTCTCTTTGTCACAGGATCTGCTTCATCTTTCTTAAACCACCAATCCCTTTGATAAGATATCCAACTTATCTTTTCTTCTGGCTCTTTTCCTTTTTCCTGAGTTAAATGCTCTTGGCCTGAGCTTGTTTTATGGGGAGGAACTTGGAACACGTTATAATCCATTGAATTTAGCATCTGTCTTCTATACATTCACTTATTTGTTTGTACCTGATTCACTGGGGATCCAGCAACCTGTGCTTGGACCTGGGGGAAGCACATAGTCCAGATTCCCAAAGAATCCACTTCCCGTCTTGCACCCTCAGTCCATGATCTTCTGCCAGGTGGAATTTTCAAAATCATCTGGTGCAGATGGAGAAAAGGATGTACAGATTGCAAAAGCCTTTTTTTTTTTCTGTAACGGGATCTCAGAAAATTATACCTGACTACATCTTCTTGCTTGGTGAGGACAGAACATGAGTGATCTAGGGATGGGTTAGAGAAGGTGGCCCTCCAGGACGCAACAGTGCCCCTCCACCAGTGCTTGCGGAGTTCTGCTGTCATCAAAAAAGGAAGACTCAGATCAGGCCCCAAAGTGAGACTTCCTAACCAGAGATTAAGTTTAGAATTTAGTCAGTATTAAATTAAGCCGAGCTCCCTGGGGCTGGAGAAGCTTGGCTGGTTGTACACTGCCATACAGAGTCCTCCCATAGGTTAAACTCATAGAGGCCCTCATGATGACCTAAATTTAGGAGTGGTGCTGTGAGCCTGGTTTTCGGGAACTAGTTATCTTGTCCCTCTCTGGCCCATCTTACAGGGTCTCTTTCAAGAGTCTGACCTGATTCCCTTATCCAGTAAGACTTCCACCTGCCTGGACCCTCTCTTATTCTCACTAATTTACCTACTCTTTGTCCAACATAGTTATTAAGAACTATTTATTTGTATGCCTGCCACTGCGCTAGGTACCAGGAATACAATGGTGAACGAGAAAGGCTCTTGGCCTAGAAGAAGTCTGTCTCTTAGGGGGAGAAAAGCTCATAAATAAATTACAACATGGTGTGAGAAGTACAGATGTGTTTGACTGAATGCACAAGGGTCGCAGAAAGCTTGCTGAAGGACTTGCTGTCTGGGGTGATGTATTAGTCAGGCTTCTCCAGAGAAATAGAACCAACAAGACTTAAATATATATAGAGAGATATTTACTTTAAGGAATCAGCTCACATGATTGTTGAGGCTTGGCAAGCCCCAGATCTGCAGGCTGGGCTGAGAGAGTGCAAACCTGGGGGGTGCTGCAGTTGGGGTCCTAAGACTATCTGCTGGCAGGGTTCCTTCTTGCTGGAAGAGCTCAGTCTTTGTTCTGGTTGGCCTTTAACTGATTGGGTAAGGCTCACCTACACTACAGAGAAGGCAATGGCACCCTACTCCAGTACTCTTGCCTGGAAAATCCCATGGATGGAGGAGCCTGGTGGGCTGCAGTCCATGGGGTCACTAAGAGTCGGACACGACTAAGTGACTTCACTTTCACTTTTCACTTTCAGGCATTGGAGAAGGAAATGGCAACCCACTCCAGTGTTCTTGCCTGGAGAATCCCAGGGATGGGGGAGCCTGGTGGGCTGCCATCTATGGGGTCACACAGAGCTGGACACGACTGAAGTGACTTAGCAGCAGCAGCAGCACCCACATGATGGGGAGTAACCTGCTTTACTCAAGGTCTACAGCTTTAAATGATAAGCTCGTCTAAAAGAGACCTGCATCTAGAATAATGTTTGACTGTACATCTGGGTACAATGGCCCAGCCAATGCACCATTACAGTGGGTTTACAGGACATCTGAAGGAGATTCTCACATGTCTAGAAGGGTCAGGGCATTTGGATCGACAGGAACGACATGTGTTCTGAGAACTTTTCAGCTCCCAGTAGCCAAAATATATAAAGGAGGGAAGGAAGAGAAGAGGCTGGGGATGCAGGCAAGAGCATGCTTAAGGGAAATTTGAAGCATACATTTTATTTAGAGTATATATCTCTTCCTAGGATGGGGATTGGGCTTTCTGGTATTATCAGAAAGGCATGAGAAAAAAGAATGGAATCCCACTTACAACTCAACTATTGTGTAAAGAATTTTGTAATCAGCTTTCCAGAAGTGCCACATATAGTAGCTGACTTTGTAGAAGGAGGACCAAGAAAGAATTGATGCTTTCGAACTGTGGTGTTGGAGAAGACTCTTGAGAGACCCTTGGATTGCAAGGAGATCAGACCAGTCAATCTTAAAGGAAATCGGTCCTGAATATTCACTGGAAGGATTGATGCTGAAGCTCCAATACTTTGGCCACCTGATGCAAAGAACTGACTCATTGGAAAAGACACTGATGCTAGGAAAGATGAAAGGCAGGAAGAGAAGGGGACGACTGAGGATGAGATGATTATATGGTATCACTGACTTGATGGACATGAGTTTGAGCAAGCTCCAGGAGTTGGTGATGGATAGGGAAGCCTGGCAGGCTGCAGTCCATGGGGTCACAAAGAGTCGGACACAACTGAGTGACTGAACTGACTGACTGAACACATACACTATCTTTGCAACACAGTTCTTCATTTATAAATCTGTATCTCAGGTGGTTCAGTGGTAAAGAATCTTCCTGCTTATGCAGGAGACACAGGAGACAGGGGTTTGATCTCTAGATCAGGAAGATCCTCTGGAGGAGGAAATGGCAACCCACCCCTGGAGGAGGAAATTCTTGCTTGGAGAATTCCATGGTCAGAGGATCCTGGAGGTCTAGTCCATAGGGTTGCAAAGCGTCAGCATAACTGAGCAACTAAGCATAGACAACCAAGGTCACCAAGCTTAAGAAGAAAATGGAAAAAAGAGAAAAAGAAGAGCTCACTCCAAGGGAAACAGAGACTTCAAATGTAAGAGAACCCTAAAATAAATGATCATTGGTATTTCATCTCATTTAATAGAAAGGAATCAGTTGCTATGAAGATGGAGCAATCAGAGAAAAAGAAATAATTATTGAAAATTTAAAATATGACTTTTACAAAAACACAGGGGGTGAACTGACTCAATCAATATAGATGAATGGACTATACAATCCATGGACTTCTCCAGGCCAGAATATTGAAGTGGGTAGCCCTTTCCCTTCTCTAGGAAATCTTCCCAACCCAGGGTCGAACCCAAGTCTCCCACATTGGAGGCAGATTCTTTACCAGCTGAGCCACAAGTGAAACCCATATAGAGGAATACCAAATTGATGATCTAGAAGCTCCAGCTAGGGAAATATCCCGGAATGTACAGCAAAACATCAAGGGGAAGAAGTTGGCGAATGGATCCAGAATGTTCAGTATCCACTAAATAGGAAATCTGAAAACAAAGATGACAGGCAATGACAGAGGGAGAAAGCTGTTACAAAGATGTAACAAAAGAAAATTCCCTGGGTTGAAGAAACATGCACAGATTTTTAAAATGGAAAAATCACATTGAATTCAGGACAGGAATCAGTGAAAAGGAACATTTAGACATTCAATCTTTTTGACATTTCAGAACATCAAGGATGAAAAAACAAAAAGCTTCCATCATAAGGNTTCCCTGGGTTGAAGAAACATGCACAGATTTTTAAAATGGAAAAATCACATTGAATTCAGGACAGGAATCAGTGAAAAGGAACATTTAGACATTCAATCTTTTTGACATTTCAGAACATCAAGGATGAAAAAACAAAAAGCTTCCAGAGAGAATCAAAACTTACATCAGAGTTTCATCAATAAAAAAAGAAAAAGATGCCCAAGGAGAGTCTACCAGTGCTTTCAAAATTCTGGAGGACAATGATTTTGAACTAAGAATCCTATCTCCTCAAACTCTGAAAGCAAAATAAAGACTTTTTATGTATAAGTGTTCAGAAAGTTTTCCACTCAGTCACCCGTATTTCTGAAAGAAAAAAAAGCTGGAGGTATTTCTGTCAATCAAAAAAGCAATCCAAAAAGATCATGATGTGATTTCAAGAAGTGAAGGAAGGCATATCTTACTGTATAGGAGGATTGCTTGGTTCTTAACTTGTGGAAGACTTTTCTTCTTATGACAAAGTCTTGCTGCTGCCGCTAAGTTGCTTCAGTCGTGTCCGACTCTGTGTGACCCCATAGACGGCAGCCCACCAGGCTCCCCAGTCTCTGGGATTCTCCAGGCAAGAACACTGGAGTGGGTTGCCATTTCCTTCTCCAATGCATGAAAGTGAAAAGTGAAAGTGAAGCCGCTCAGTCGTGTCCGACCCCAGAATTACATTTCCTTCTCTGAGGACTATTCATACTAAGTGGTTCCTCAGGAAATAATCTCTTTAGAATTGTATTGTTTATTAGCTTCAATTTTTAGAATTAACCTATTGTTGTTGTTCAGTCATTTAGGCATATCCAACTCTTTGCTCAGTGAGTCGCAGCATGCCAGGTTTTGCTATCCTTCACCATCTCCCAGAGTTCACTCAAACTCATGTCCATTGAGTCGGTGATGCTATCCAACCATCTCATCCTTTGTCACCCCCTTCTCCTCCTGCCTTCAATCTTTTCCAGCATCAGGATCTTTTCCAGTGAGTCAGCTCTTCTCATCATGTGGCTAAAGCATTGGAGCTTCAGCTTCAACATCAGTTCTTCCAATGAATATTCAGGGAAGGACTATAGGAACTAACCTATAGACTAGATTCAATGATAATATAGAAGAGAATGTAAATGTTATGAAACTTGACAATGTAAGGATAATAAATTTTAAACTAACAGGAATTTAAAGGTGGACAGAAGAAGCCAGGTAGGAAGGAGAGATTATGCACAAATTTCTTCATTGTTCATAGAAATGAATAGATACTGTCAAGTTGACAGACCAGGAAATAGCAATTTAAGTGTATTATTGGAAGATGTTAAAGGCAACTGCCAAAACCACCTAAAATATATAATTATCAAAAATGGTGAGATGGTGTGGAAGGAAGTTGGAGGAGAGTGTAAATTATATATAAAAAAAAAATCCCTCAGTGTTCACAGCAGAGTTAGTACTATTAACTGAGTGAGGATGTTTTCTAATTCTGGGACCTAGAAGATATTCTAGGGGAACTAGAACTTCGGGGAAGTTGACAGTCTCAGAAGAAATGGGCCGCACAACCACACTGGGGATATATCTCATCACTGCTTGTTCCCATGCAAACATGCCATGTCTGCTACCCCAGGCATCAGATGTGCTGTACCTGTGGGAAGGTTCATTCACTCACTCACTCACTCAGCAAGTGTTTATGGGGAACTCGTTTAAATAAACAAATCTGAAGACTCACTTGATTCATGTCCTCAGCTTCCTCTCCCGCCACTAACGATGCTGTACACCCCAACCCTCTAACCACACTGAGCTACCTTCTCACACACTCAAGGCTCCCCCCTCATCGTCCTGCCTTTGCTCACACTAGTCCCCCTTTCTGCTTGGTAAAACCTGCGTCCTTCAGAGCCCAGTGTACCTCCTCTAAAGACTCCCTGCAATGAGTCCTTCCTCCCCATCCCCAGCCCATACTTAGAACCTCTTTCTGTCACAGTGCCTACCATACCTTATAATCTATTCTTGTTTGTGTCTCTCTTTTCATAGGCTTTGTATTTTTCAAGTGCAAAAGTCCATGTCTTTTTTAAAATTGAGACATAACATATATACTTCTGAATACATATCACAAAGTTACAACTCAAGATTTTACATATATTTTTGTTGTTCAGTTGCTAAGCCATGTCTGACTCTGTGTGAACCCATGGACTGCAGCATGCCAGGCTTCCCTGTCCTTCACTATCTCCTGGAACTTGCTCAAACTCCTGTCCAATAAGTCAGTGATGCCATCCAACCATGTCATCCTCTACCGACCCTTCTCTTCCTGCTTTCAGTCTTTTCCAGCATCAGCATCTTTTCCAGTTAATAGGCTCTTTACATCAGGTGCCCAAAGTATTGGAGCTTCAGCTTCAGCATCAGTCCTTCCAATGAATATTCAGGGTTGATTTCCTTTAGGATTGACTGGTCTGATCTCCTTGCAGTCCAAGGGTCTCTCAAGAGTCTTCTCCAACACTGCAGTTAAAAAAACATCAATTCTTAGCATTCAGCTTTCTTTATGGTCCAACTCCCACATCCATACATGACTACTGGAGAAACCATAGCTTTGACTATATGGACCTTTGCTGAAAAAGGTCTGACTCGTGTAATATATATATAACCAAATCAAGATGTAGAACATTTCTATCACCCCAAAAACTCCTACGTGCCTCTTCCTCGTCAATACTTACACCTGCCCCACCAGAACTAATCACTATTCTGATTTCTAGTACAGTAAAATTAATTTCGCCAGTTCTTTAGTAAAATGGAATCATACGGTGTTTAGTTTATTGTATCTGAACTCCTTTGCTTATTATTTTATCTGTGAGAGCCATTTCTGTCTGTAGCAGTACTTCATTCTTTTTAATTACTGTGTGATAATCCTTGTGTAAATATACCTCAATTTATTTATCTACTCTGTTGTTGGCATTGGGTTGGTTCCAGGTTTTTGCTGTAACGTAAAGCTACTATGAGCATTCTTGTGTTTTTAGCAGATATATATATTATATATATATATATATATGCGTTTCTGTAGGAAATATTCTGAGGAGTAGAATTTTTAGGTCATGGGGTAGGTGTGTGTTTGCCATTGAAGATTTTTCCATTCAGTTGACCAGATGGCTGCATCTACTTACCATCCCACCAACAGTGTGCTGGAAGAGGTCCATTTGCTCCACATTCTTCCCAACATTTCGTGTCATTTTGTTTCCTGTTAGTCATTCTGGTGAATGTGTGGCAGATTTGATGTACGTTTCCCTAACGAGTGATGGTGTTAATCACCTTTTCATACGCCTGTTGACCATTTAGATAACCTCTTTGTAAATTATCTGTTGAGGAACTCGCCTGGTGGTCCAGTGGTTAAGACTTTGCCTTGCAGAGCAGGGAGTGAGCGTTAGATCCCTGGTCAGGAAGCTAAGGTCCAACATGCCTCATGGCCAAAACATAAAACAGAAGCAATATTATAAAATACTCAATGAAGGCATTTTTTTTTAAGTGGCCCACATAAAAAATCTTTTTTATAAATAAGTGCCTGTTGAAATCTTTTGCCATTTAAAAAAATTATGGTAAAATACTCATAACATAAAATTTACCATCTTAACCCTTTTTAGCTTCCCTTGTGGCTCAGCTGCTAAAGAATCTGCCTGCAATGTGGGAGACCTGGGTTCGATCCCTAGGTTGGGAAGATTCCCTGGAGAAGGGTACAGCTACCCACTTCAGTATTCTAGCCTAGACAATTCCATGGACTGTATAATCCATGGAGTCTCAAAGAGTTGGACATGACTGAGCAACTTTCAACCAACCCTTTCTAAGCTCAGTAATATTAAGTATTTTTGCATTGTTGTGCAATATCAGTGAATCTCGAGAACTTTCATCTTGCAAAACTGAAACTCTGTACTCATTAAGCAACAAATCTGCTTGCCCTTTCTCTGCCAACCACTGATAACCACCATTCTTTCTGTCTCTACAAATTTGACTCTTCTAGGTACTTCATATAAGTGGAATTGTTTACTATTTGTCTTTTTGTAACTGGTTTGTTTCACTTAGTATAATGTCTTCAGAATTCATTCATATTGTAGCATGGGTCAAATTTTCCTTCCCTTTTAAGACTGGATAGTAGTCTATGCATGTATATATCACATTTTGCTTATCCATTCATTCATCAGTGGACACTTGGATTATTTCTACCTTTGGGCTACTGTGAATAGCCCAAAGGTGTACAAGTATCTTTCTGAAAATCTATTTTGCAGTATGTATCTGGAAATGGAATTGCTGGGTAATATGGTAATTGTATTTAAAAAAAATTTTCGAGGGACCACCAGATTGCTTTCTGTAGAGGCTGCACCATTTTGGATTCCCATCAACAATGCATAAGGATTCCAGTTTCTCTATATCCTTGCCAATACTTATTATTTTCTAGGTTTCTATTAAAATTTATAGTAACCCTTCTAATGTGTGTAAGCTGGTATCTCATAATTTTGATTTACATTTCCCTAATGATAAGTGATGCTAAACATCTTTTCATGTGCTTCTTGAGCATTAGTTTATCTTCTTCGGAGGAACTCAAGTTTTTTGCTCATTTTTTAATTTGGTGGTTTGGTTTTTTTTCCTTGAGTTGTAGGAGTTCTTTATATATTCTGGATATAACCCCTTATCGCATATATGATTTTCAAATATATTCTTCCATTCTGTAGACTGCCTTATCACTCTGGATTATGTCCTTTAGCACATGAGGTTTTAAATTTTGATGAAATTCAGTTTATTTTCATGTTGGTTGCCTGTGCTTTAGTCTCATAGCCAAGAAATTGTTGGTAAATCCAATGTCGTGAAGATTTCCCCCTATGTTTTCTTCTAAGAGTTGTGGCACTTAGCTCTTACATTTGGGGTTAACTCTGGCCATTTTTAGTTGGGTTGTGTGCCTTCTAAAAATTAATTTTTAGGATTTTTTAAAATTCTGGATAAGTCCTTTGTTGAATATGTGTTGCAAATATCTTCTCCCAGTCTCTGGCTTGTCTTTTTACTCTGTTATTCTTATCTTCTGATGAGTAAACATTTTCCATTTTAATAAAGCCCAGTTTACCAATCCTTTCTTTTATGATTATGTGATTTTGCTTTTTGTGAACTGTGTAAGAAATCTTTGCTGGCCTCAAGTTCATGAAGATATGTTTTCTTCTACAAGCTTCATTTTTCAATCTTTTGCATTCAGGCCAATCATCTTTCTCACATTAATTTCTGTATAAGGTATAGCCAAGGTTTATTTTTTTCCATATAGATCCAATTGCACCAGTACCATTTACTGAAAAGACTAACATCTCCCTCAGCAAATGCAGTCATACCTTAGTTATAAATCAGGTAACTGTGTATATTGGGGTCTGTTTTCTTTCTCTGTTGTTTCCATTGACTGTGTTGTTGTTCTCTCTCTTGTGTTGAGACCACACTATCTTGATTACTGTAGCTTTATATGGATAGGGGTGAAGTCACTCAGTCGTGTCCAACTCTTTGTGACCCCATGGACTGTAGCCTACCAGCCTTCTCCACCCATGGGATTCTCCAGGCAAGAATACTGGAGTGGGTTGCCATTTCCTTCTCCAGGGGATCTTCCCGACCCAGGGATCGAACCCGGGTCTCCCGCATTCCAGGCAGACGCTTTAACCTCTGAGCCACCAGGGAAGCCCTAATACTAAGGTCTATAATTTACGTCTGTCTCCATGTTACTGGCCTGGCATTGAGAAGGCCCATGTAGTACTTGAGTAATGAATAAATGAGTTTCAAAGCAATCATCGTAACTGCTTTATCGCTACTAGTGCAGCTGTGGCCATCTTGCCATGTGGGCAGGGGTGGTGGAGGCCATAGGCAGTCCCTGTTTTGTCATTGTCTGCTTTGGAATATGTCGCCCAGTCTCTCCGGTCATTTGTCCTTATAGAATTTATTCTATGATGTGTATTGTGTGTTGCAGTGCGCTCTATATATCACCCTTTAGAGTGGACCAAAGGACCTAGTTAACTACCTAGGAAGCTTGTAGGCAGGTGTTCCTTTTGTACCATGGACATTTGCGTAGAAACAAGAGGACGTCAAAGGAACAGCTAGACCTGCTGAATGGCGATGAGAGAGAGGCCACTGGGCAAAGGTGGAGCGCAGGTGTTTCTTAGGCAGCATCCGTGAGCGATGGGCGGGATGTGAATGGTTGGAAGACAAGTCTGCCTGACTGTGCTCAGCTTTCGTTTTAGGCTCTTTCACCCATGAGTACTTCCTGGACCGTTTAAGATAAGCAGGTTGAGTTAAGTTCAGAAGCTCACGAAGTTCCTCACAGGTGTCCAGGAGGCTCTTTTAATCCTTACCGGAACAAGGAGGTTATAAATAAATAACAAGATGGGTGGGTGGATAGATAACTAGACTTTTAACAGTAGATATCTTCATAGATTAATTAACTACAATCATTTAGATTTCACTGGGCCCTTGCTGAGTTCAGGCTACAATTCCTGACCTTAGTTCATTTTTAGTCTCAGTGAGAACAAGAGTTAAACACAGTAGATACTTTTTTTAAGTGCAAGGGGAGAAAAAAGCTCTTCTTAAGGCTAGTCCACAGGATGGGAGGGACTCACTAGGAACAGTGTCTGGTGACCTGAAGTGCTGGGAGGGAGCGACTCAGTCTTGAGTCCTGTCCGCAAGGCTGGCATGGCCCCAGCTGCCTTGAAGTTCTCCAAGGCAGAGGTCACCGATGGCCCAGGCTCAGGTTCCAGTTCTGCCATTACCAGCTTTGTGATTCTGTGCCTCAGTTTCCTCATCTGTAAATGCAGATGATAATGATCCCTGCCTGATCAGAGTTATTGTGTAAAACACTAAGAATGGCCCTGACATATATTAAAAGTTCAGTTGTTTGGTTTAGATACAAGGCATTTGTTAGGACCATCTTTGCGTTACTTATCACAACCACGAATAAGCAGTGCTAAGTCTGGGCTTCCTCAGGTCGGGCAGAGTGGAGTTCTGACTGCATTCTTGCTTGCTCTTGACTGTAAAACCTGTTTCTCCTCTCCCGGGGATGTTTCTCGAGACCAGCGCTTTCCCCGTGATGTTAATTCCCCCTCAATCCTAAGCTTTCTAACAGGAAGACAAATATTAGCCAGATACAACTCACCTGGAGTTACCTAGGTTTTCTCTTTGCTATAAATAGAATTTGCTTCTCAACCAGTGTGCATAAATTTCAAACCTTGTCTGGGTCTTGGAGTTGGAAGGGAGGAGGAGAAGGGAAAGTAGGAACACAGACAGTCATCCAAGGGAAATGATTTAGGAGCTGCCCAGACAGTGAATAATCTCCCACTCATAGCTGATAAAAAGCATGTATCAGGAAACTCCGCCCTGAGTTTAACAGGGTCATGCAGAGTGATTACGCATAGGGAGGAGACTTTGGTGCAAGTGGAGATGGCTGTGGTTAACTGGGAAGACTTCCTGGAGGAACTGGGGTGCTGGGAAGGAAGGCAGAACCCACCTGGGCCCTTCTGACCGAGGTCAGCACTCTTGGGGGTTTTCTAGGCCGCGGTCTAAACTCAAGGTTCAGATCTTACCTCTGCCCTTTCTTGTATCATCTGAAGCAAATAGCTTCATCTCTGTGAGCCTCGGGCCTCTCCTCTGCAAAAGGGGACCTGTATGAGGATCAATATGTTCATGTTTAGTATAGCTTAGGCATGCAGCAGATCCTTAAGTATTTTTAAAGTATTTTTAAATATTTTATTAAGGCTGAGTCCAGTGCTCAGCACTGAAATACAAAGGTAAATAAGGCCCAGCCTTTGCCCAGTCCAGAGAGAGACAAATTTCCCAGGAAGGTGCTGATGAACTGGTTTAGACACAGGTCCGATCCAAGACAGATGTCTCGGGCTTCTCAGGGAAGTAGCACTATTTGACCTGTTGGATTAGTGGAAAACTTTCTCTTCCTAGCATAGGCAATCCATCAGACTCGAGGCAGTGCCTGTTTTTCCATGAGTGAATCCGGGCCGGAGAGCTATTGTGAGGGACTGGTCATCCTGGAAACCTGATCCAGCCCAGCAACCTGCTCCTGGCCACCCCATAGGACCAGACTGTGCCTTCTAGCTGCTTTCTGAGGGTCGGCACTCACCCCTCTCAGCTGGAAGATCTGTTTGGCAGCACCAAGTGTCCATAGTTTGAGGCTTTTTCTTGTCATTCTAGGGCCTAGGAGGGAACTTGTGAAAACGTCTGCCCCTGCCCTGAGCCCCACCTCTAGCATGGTGTGCAGCCCCTGCCCTCACACGTGGAGCCCCAAGCCTGGGAGGGAAGAGAGGCCGCAAATACAGCGTTCCCTGTGACCACATTCCAGCCTCCTGAGCTCTGCGTGTGTTGTACCTCCCTCTTAGACTACAATCCTTTTCTTTCAAGTCTAACCTTCAACACTGTCCCCAGCTTTCAAGGCCCAGTTCAAGCAGATTCTTTCAGGAAGCATTCCCTGACTCCTCTGTGGAATCAGCCTCCTAGGCTCCTTTCTCTGCCTCTTCTCTGGGGAACAGCAATGTGATTAAGCAAAGAGGTCCAGAGCATGTGGGTTTGAGCTGATGCAAAGTCAAAGTGCAGGGTGGAGAGAGGAGGCTGGGAGGGGCCTGGTTGTGATGAGGCTGAAACACTGTTGGCTGCATCTCCCTGTGGTTGGGAGCTGTTGAGAGTTCTTGACAGAGGGAGAGGCCTGGTGAGGTTGGCAATCAAAGCAATTTCTCATTCTGCAATAAATGGTGGGGTGGAGTGGAGGAACACTGAGGACCTAGAGGCAAGGGGATTAGTTAGAGGAGATAATTAGAGGAGTTCCATCAGTTTCCCCAAATAGTGGACTGTAGAGAAGCTGATGTCAGATTTTTACATAGGGAGTTTTGCAAAAATATAGATTCTGGGGCCCTTTCCCATAGATACTCTTTCAATGGATCTGAATGGGGCTAGAACCTGTGCTTTTAGATGCCCCAGGATATTTCAGCAGAGTGAGGGTAGACTATTCAATAATACTGTTAGGACAACTGGTTAGCTATATTAAAAAAAAAATACTAAGCTTTATCTCTACCTCACTCCTTACACAAAAATAAATGCCAGATGGAGCCACGATAGAAATGGAAAGGAAGGGAGGGAGGGAAGGATGGCGGGAGGAACAGAGGAACAAAGGGGTGGAGGGACAGAGAGAGAGGAAAGAAAAAAATCATAAAGGGACTAGAAGAAAAGTGGGCAACATTCTAAAAAAATAATCTTGGACACAAAACCTAAAAGTCATAAAAGAAAAGATTGGTGATGCATTTGACCACATAGAAACAAAATTTTCCTGTTCAGCAAAGTTAAAGACTAATGATAGAAGTATTTGCAGTTCATATTGAAAAGATTATTCTCCCCAATATTGAAAGAGTTTGTATAAATAAATAAATATATAATTCATTAGGAACATAAGCAAAGGGTATGAAAAATAATTCACTGAATGAAATAATTGCTTAATAAGCTTATGCAAAGTTCTACGCCTCACTAGAGAACAAGAAATACAGATTTTAAAAATACTGAGATAGCACTGTGATAAGCAGAATAATGATTCCCAAAGATGTCCAGATCCTAACCTCTGGAACCTATGAACATGTTGCCTTTCATAAAAAAACGCATGCTGTAGATGTGGTTAAATCAAGGATGTGAAAGTGGTGAGATTTTTATAGATTATCTAATCTCCAGGCCAGAATCCTGGAGTGGGTAGCCTTTCCCTTCTCCAAGGGATCTTCCCAACCTAGGGATTGAACCCAGGTCTCCCACATTGCAGGTGGATTCTTTACCAGCTGAGCCACAAAGAAAGCCCAAGAATACTGGAGTGGATAGCCTATCCATTCTCCAGTGGATCTTCCTGACCCAGGAATCGAACTGGGGCCTCCTGCATTGCAGGCAGATTCTTTACCAACTGAGCTATCAGGGAAGCCCTATAGATTATCTAGGCAAGGCCCAGCATAATCACAAGAGCCCTTATGGGTGAGAGGTAGGCAGTCAGTGTTATTCAGTGTGAAAAGATGCGGCCAGCCACTGCTGACTTTGAAGATGGAAGAGGCCAGGTGCCAAGGGGTGCAGGCAACCTCTCACAGGTAGACAAAGCAAAAAAATGCTGAGGGACACAGCAGAGTTGTGTCAGGGGCTTCCTCTACAAGTAATGGGGTCCCATGGCAGGCATCTTGACCCCAGGCCTCTTCCTCTGCCCTTGCTGGAGGGAACTCACAGATCCTGAGAAAGGTGGGGAGTATCTTGGGAAGCAAGCCAGCCATGGTGAGGAGTCCTGGTGTTCTGCCCGCTGGTTCTCTTCAGGTGCCTTAATTGCCATCCTCCCTGCAGCCTAGATCTGTCTGCCCCTGGGGAGCTCCCAGGGAAGCTTAATCGGCATCAAGCCATCCCTGCCAATCGGGGTACATGGCCCCAAACAGAAAATTGGAGGGCTCACGAATTTTCTCCAGTTTGGCCCGAACACCTCCTTGCTGGCTCTCCATGAACAGATTGCATCTTTCCTCTGGGCCTCAGTTTCTTCCCAACAGCAAATGAAGATGATAGGTACAAAGAGCTGTGAGTCTGAAGACAGGATGTACTCATATAATTCATCCTTTCAACCGTAATGGAAGCCCAGGTTCAGGCCCCTTGAGAGCTGCCCTGCGCTGGGTCTCACTGACACGTCATCATTTCACAGGAAACCAGTGACCACGAGGTACACTGGAGGCTCCAGAATCTCCAGCCTCAGCAGGAGAACCATCTAGTGCAGCGTGGAGGCAGGGGGATGGGCCAGCCAATCTGCGTGTCAAGATTGTAATGACTTAATCCCTGAGTGTCTTCAGTTCTAGCTTAAGCCCTAGGTTGGTATGAAATGTTCAGTCTGATAAGTGTCCCAGACCGTCAGGCCTTGAAATCTGCCACCATCTGTGGCAACACCTCCTGCCTATGCTTTTGACCCCACTGTCCTGCCCAGCTCGGGAACCGATGTATTTTTTGTCTGGGGAAATTAGAAAGGCTGTACCACTAGCTGGGTGGCTCAGCATCATATTGACTTCTTTGGAGACCCTGCTTTGACCTGTAGATTCAACATCTATTCTTATTTCTTGAGCATCAGCTGTGTGCCAGTTAGAGGAATACCTTGAAGATGTGGGTTTGATTCCAGATCACCACAATAAAGTGAGTCACAGATATTTTGGTTTCTTAGTGCATATAAAAGTTATGTTTACACTACAGTATAATCTGTAGCTTCCCTTGTAGCTTGGTCAGTAAAGAATCTGCCTGCAGTGCAGGAGACCCAGGTTCGATTCCTAGATTGGGAAGATCCCCTGGAGAAGGAAATGGTAATCCACTCCAGTATTCTTGCCTGGAGAATCCCATGGGCAGAGGAGCCTGGCAGGCTACAGTCCATGGGATCGCAAGAGTCAGACATGACTTAGTGACTAAACCACCACATAGTGTAATCTACTAAGTATGCAATAGCATTATGTCAAAAAAAAAACCCATGTATATAACTTGATTAAAATATACTTTATTGCTAAAAAATGCCAACCCTCTTCTGAGCCTTCAGTGAGTGATTCATAATCTTTTGCTAGTGGAGGGTCTTGCCTTGATGTTGGTGGCTGCCAACTGATCAGGGTAGTGGTTGCTGAAGGATAGGGTGGCTGTGGCAGTTTATCAAAGTAAGACAGCAATGCAGTTTGCCGCATTAATTTACTGCTTCCTTTCATGAAAAATTTCTATGTAACATGCAGTGCTCTTTGAAAGGAATTTACCCTCAATAGAGCTTATTTCAGAATTGGAGTCAGTCCCCTCAAACCCTGCTGCTGCTTTATCAGCTAAGTTTATGTAATATTCTAAATTTTTTATTGTTGTTTCAGCAGTCCTCACAAAATCTTCACCAAAAGTAGATTCCATCTCAAGAAACTACTTTCTTTGTTCATCCCTAGGAAGCAACTCCTCGTCTGTTAAATTTTGTCATGAGATTGCAGCAATTCAGTCACATCTTCAGACTCCACTTTTAATTCCAGTTCTCTTGCTATTTCTACCACATCTGCAGTTACTTTCTCCATAAAGTCTAAGCCATCCACAAGGATTGGAATTAACTTCCTCCAAACTCCTATTGATATTTTGACCCCTTCCTATGTACCACACATGTTCTTAATGGCATCTAGAATGGTGAATCCTTTCCAGAAGGTTTTCAGCTTACTTTGCTCAGCTCCATTAGAGGAATCACTATGGAAGCTGTAGCCTTGTGAAATATAGTCAGGCTCACCTCCACTACTGCCTCCAGGCTCCTTCCTGAGCAAATGAGGATGTGGAGGGCAGACACTGTTCTTTCTGGCCATGACCTGCAAGCTACAGCTGTTGACCAGCACTAGCTGCAAAGGATGCTGGTAGATGCATCCTAGGTGGGAGACAAGAGACTCAACTCAGGCCCTGGGGCTTCAGTCGCTAAAACAAAAAGGGGAGTGGCTAGTGGGAGACGTTTTCAGGCTCTGCCCTGTTCTCTGTTACCAGCCAGAGCCCCACCATTGGCTTTGGCCACTCTCTGTCCAGACTTCCTTCACTGGCTCTCTGACAACCTCTCCTGTTAGGCTCTAGACCCACATCTTCACACTTACCCTCTCTTGCCACCATCTGAGCCTCCAGCCACTTTCACTTTTGTTTGCCGCGTAAGAATTCTACCCCATCTCGTACACACACAGACACAGTGTCATATGCACAGATTCTCAGAAGGGCCACTGGTTTGATGTTGGGTTCTTAAATGAAAACACTGCTTGCCTTCCATCTAGGCTGTGGCCTTCTGTGTTGGGTTTCAGCTTCTGAAAATAAGCAATGGTGTTTTTAACATCAGTGTGTTTTGTTACTTATGGTCAGTAAAATTTTTACCTGATTTTGGGATATTGGGGTGCATGCATCCATGGGTATATGTAACTAAATTATAACGACTTTATGCCCCAGGTCTGGGACAGATTGACCTAATAGCCCTCTGAACGCCAGGCTTCCATCCCTGTCTTGCTTGAGCCTCATATATCTTGNTTTACCTGATTTTGGGATATTGGGGTGCATGCATCCATGGGTATATGTAACTAAATTATAACGACTTTATGCCCCAGGTCTGGGACAGATTGACCTAATAGCCCTCTGAACGCCAGGCTTCCATCCCTGTCTTGCTTGAGCCTCATATATCTTGAGTCAGCTCATGCAGACTCAGGCTGGCCTCCCACCAGGACTAGAGAAGCTGACCACCTGCTAGAGCCCACCTCCTGTCTTCCCTCTGTGGGGCTCCACCCTGGGCAACAGCCTTGTTGTCCCCACGCCTTGGATCCAGAAGAGATGTCCAGTTGGTTGCAGAACTTCAGGCCTCAGCCCTCTTGCCTGCCCCTCATCCCCCTCCCCGAGGCTTTCATGGCTCCAGTCCCAGCACCCTACTCTCTTCCGTGTTGGGATATCCTACTAGCTAGACCTATGGAGGCCTCCAGAAGTGAGAGCCAAGTTGTCTGATACGTTAGCCAGCTGGCTCTTAAAACTCAGGTTCTTCTCATGGTTCTAAGCTGGTTTCTAAGCCAGAGCTCTGAGGGCTGTGACCTTAGTAGTAGGCAAGGTGGACTCCAGGTCCATTCTGCCACCATCCATAGAGGACATCCATCTTTCCCCTGGGTTGAGGCTCAGACTCCTGTTGGCCCAGCTTCTGGGCCCTGTAGGGAAAGCCCCCTACCTCTGACCTCATGTCACTGGTGATTTTTACAGGTATGCTCACCATTTCTCTGCAGAGGCAACTTTTCCTTTTGTTACTTCTAGCTAGTATTAAAATTTTACACACACCTTCAGAAGCACAGAATGTAGAAAAGAGCCATTTTCTTAGCATCACTTGGTCACAGAAATTGGATATGGTCCTTCTAAAGGGGTTAAAGAGTTAAGTAGAAGAATGTTCATGCCACTGTGAATTGTAACCCATTCCAAGGCTGAAGCCTTCTTGGTTCTTGTAGGTTTTCCCCAGTTCTGCAGCCACTCCCAGCTGCCCCCTCCCACTGCCTCTTGTGTGAAGGACCTCTGACGTGTCATGAGGTGTGGAACAAGGCAGCAGAGAGCACTGGCCCAGTAGTCTGAGGACTTGTGTTGCCTGGGCCGGCCACTGTCTCCCGCAGCTCAGGTGCCCTCTGTGCAGAATGAAGGGGTGGGCCTTTTGGCTCTCAGGCCTCCCTGACTCCATGACCTAGGTGGCCGATGGTGCTGACGTGTCCTGCCTGCTCCTGCCCCAGAGGCTGCCAGCAGGAGGGCCCTGCTCACAGGTGCAGCCAGGCAGGTGCTGACCTCAGGCAGGTGCTGCTGGCCCAGTGAGTCACCTAATGACACAGCAGTCACCTGGCTGTCTCCCTCTTCCACCCCACCCTCCCGCCTGGCCTGGGAACTGCTCCAAGCCCCAGCCTCTGGGCGCTTCCTCACCCACCCCTGTGGCTCAGTGAAGGGAGAAACACAGGACTCGACAGTGTAGGGTCCTCCTTGGCCAACTGACTGTCCCTCAGACTGATCACTCCCCTTCAGTCATGCAGAGGGGCCCATCCATCCATCAGAAGAAGCGAAGCTCACCACTAGCTAGTATTTGGGGGGTACATTGAGATCCTTGCATGAAAGTGTCAATAGACATAGTTAGTAGAGTCAATGCTTTATTATCCATCCACAGCACCCAGGGGCCTTCTCCCCTCACACAGGCACAGCCAAGCCCAGGAGTCACAGACCAGCCCAAAGCACAGTTCTCTGTCTGCACTGCAGGTGCTGGCTGCCTCATCTGACTTTTCCATGACTCCAAGCTTCTGCCCACATTAGCTTGGATAAGCAAGGCCTGGGGGTAATGCCACCAGGATGGACTCTCCAACCTCAGTCTTCTCCCCATTTCTCCCATCCAAGAGCCACAGTGAGGTTAGGACATAAGTTGAAAGCCCCTCACCCTCAACTGTTAAGCCTCCAGACACTGTGGTCACTCCTCGCCAGGGATTTAGCCACCTCCTGTGGGGCCAAGCCGGTGTCTTCACAGAACAGGGAGCCATAGGCTATGGTGCCTGATGTGCCACAGAGCCACAGGCTATGGTGCCCAGTTATTCACGGAGGTGGGGGTGAACTCTGGCCAGCAAGCGGGTGGTGGCACAGGGTGGTCTGCCTTGGCCACCATCACTCCACAGTCTTTAGGGAAAATCACCTTATTTCTCTAGGCCTCAGTCTCCTCGTTTGTCAAGCGAGGGAATGAGACTAGCTTCCCAGTCTTTAAGGATCCATAGGAGACCATGGTGTCAGTTCAGTCCTCATAGCAGAGATCAGAGTTTATGCCAGACTCCCAGAGATGGCGCTTGTGCCTGGTTTGGATCACAAGGTAAATGTTGATTGTAAGGGTAACCATTCATTCTGGTTTGCCTGAGATGACCTGGTTTATTCCTGTTGCTCCTCCAGAATGGTTAATTGTACCCCTTTTACTCTCCAAAGTGCCCTAGTTTGGGTGACATCTTACATGGCCACCTTATTGACAGTAATATGATGAAGTTTCCCTGTCTTTCCCACATTCATCCTGCTTTGGGAGGATGCTCTCTGCCTAGGTCAGAGGAGGCCTTTGACTGCTCAAAGAATAGCCTTTGCTGAGTTGTGACCTTCCATTGAAGAAACTCAATCACTACATTTGCTCAGTTCAGTTCGGTTGCTCAGTCGTGTCTGACTCTTTGCGACCCCATGGACTACAGCATGCCAGGCTTCCCTGTCCATCACAAACTCCCAGAGCTTGCTCAAATTCATGTCCATCAAGTCAGTNATTCCATCTCAAGAAACTACTTTCTTTGTTCATCCCTAGGAAGCAACTCCTCGTCTGTTAAATTTTGTCATGAGATTGCAGCAATTCAGTCACATCTTCAGACTCCACTTTTAATTCCAGTTCTCTTGCTATTTCTACCACATCTGCAGTTACTTTCTCCATAAAGTCTAAGCCATCCACAAGGATTGGAATTAACTTCCTCCAAACTCCTATTGATATTTTGACCCCTTCCTATGTACCACACATGTTCTTAATGGCATCTAGAATGGTGAATCCTTTCCAGAAGGTTTTCAGCTTACTTTGCTCAGCTCCATTAGAGGAATCACTATGGAAGCTGTAGCCTTGTGAAATATAGTCAGGCTCACCTCCACTACTGCCTCCAGGCTCCTTCCTGAGCAAATGAGGATGTGGAGGGCAGACACTGTTCTTTCTGGCCATGACCTGCAAGCTACAGCTGTTGACCAGCACTAGCTGCAAAGGATGCTGGTAGATGCATCCTAGGTGGGAGACAAGAGACTCAACTCAGGCCCTGGGGCTTCAGTCGCTAAAACAAAAAGGGGAGTGGCTAGTGGGAGACGTTTTCAGGCTCTGCCCTGTTCTCTGTTACCAGCCAGAGCCCCACCATTGGCTTTGGCCACTCTCTGTCCAGACTTCCTTCACTGGCTCTCTGACAACCTCTCCTGTTAGGCTCTAGACCCACATCTTCACACTTACCCTCTCTTGCCACCATCTGAGCCTCCAGCCATTTTCACTTTTGTTTGCCGCGTAAGAATTCTACCCCATCTCGTACACACACAGACACAGTGTCATACGCACAGATTCTCAGAAGGGCCACTGGTTTGATGTTGGGTTCTTAAATGAAAACACTGCTTGCCTTCCATCTAGGCTGTGGCCTTCTGTGTTGGGTTTCAGCTTCTGAAAATAAGCAATGGTGTTTTTAACATCAGTGTGTTTTGTTACTTATGGTCAGTAAAATTTTTACCTGATTTTGGGATATTGGGGTGCATGCATCCATGGGTATATGTAACTAAATTATAACGACTTTATGCCCCAGGTCTGGGACAGATTGACCTAATAGCCCTCTGAACGCCAGGCTTCCATCCCTGTCTTGCTTGAGCCTCATATATCTTGAGTCAGCTCATGCAGACTCAGGCTGGCCTCCCACCAGGACTAGAGAAGCTGACCACCTGCTAGAGCCCACCTCCTGTCTTCCCTCTGTGGGGCTCCACCCTGGGCAACAGCCTTGTTGTCCCCACGCCTTGGATCCAGAAGAGATGTCCAGTTGGTTGCAGAACTTCAGGCCTCAGCCCTCTTGCCTGCCCCTCATCCCCCTCCCCGAGGCTTTCATGGCTCCAGTCCCAGCACCCTACTCTCTTCCGTGTTGGGATATCCTACTAGCTAGACCTATGGAGGCCTCCAGAAGTGAGAGCCAAGTTGTCTGATACGTTAGCCAGCTGGCTCTTAAAACTCAGGTTCTTCTCATGGTTCTAAGCTGGTTTCTAAGCCAGAGCTCTGAGGGCTGTGACCTTAGTAGTAGGCAAGGTGGACTCCAGGTCCATTCTGCCACCATCCATAGAGGACATCCATCTTTCCCCTGGGTTGAGGCTCAGACTCCTGTTGGCCCAGCTTCTGGGCCCTGTAGGGAAAGCCCCCTACCTCTGACCTCATGTCACTGGTGATTTTTACAGGTATGCTCACCATTTCTCTGCAGAGGCAACTTTTCCTTTTGTTACTTCTAGCTAGTATTAAAATTTTACACACACCTTCAGAAGCACAGAATGTAGAAAAGAGCCATTTTCTTAGCATCACTTGGTCACAGAAATTGGATATGGTCCTTCTAAAGGGGTTAAAGAGTTAAGTAGAAGAATGTTCATGCCACTGTGAATTGTAACCCATTCCAAGGCTGAAGCCTTCTTGGTTCTTGTAGGTTTTCCCCAGTTCTGCAGCCACTCCCAGCTGCCCCCTCCCACTGCCTCTTGTGTGAAGGACCTCTGACGTGTCATGAGGTGTGGAACAAGGCAGCAGAGAGCACTGGCCCAGTAGTCTGAGGACTTGTGTTGCCTGGGCCGGCCACTGTCTCCCGCAGCTCAGGTGCCCTCTGTGCAGAATGAAGGGGTGGGCCTTTTGGCTCTCAGGCCTCCCTGACTCCATGACCTAGGTGGCCGATGGTGCTGACGTGTCCTGCCTGCTCCTGCCCCAGAGGCTGCCAGCAGGAGGGCCCCGCTCACAGGTGCAGCCAGGCAGGTGCTGACCTCAGGCAGGTGCTGCTGGCCCAGTGAGTCACCTAATGACACAGCAGTCACCTGGCTGTCTCCCTCTTCCACCCCACCCTCCCGCCTGGCCTGGGAACTTCTCCAAGCCCCAGCCTCTGGGCGCTTCCTCACCCACCCCTGTGGCTCAGTGAAGGGAGAAACACAGGACTCGACAGTGTAGGGTCCTCCTTGGCCAACTGACTGTCCCTCAGACTGATCACTCCCCTTCAGTCATGCAGAGGGGCCCATCCATCCATCAGAAGAAGCGAAGCTCACCACTAGCTAGTATTTGGGGGGTACATTGAGATCCTTGCATGAAAGTGTCAATAGACATAGTTAGTAGAGTCAATGCTTTATTATCCATCCACAGCACCCAGGGGCCTTCTCCCCTCACACAGGCACAGCCAAGCCCAGGAGTCACAGACCAGCCCAAAGCACAGTTCTCTGTCTGCACTGCAGGTGCTGGCTGCCTCATCTGACTTTTCCATGACTCCAAGCTTCTGCCCACATTAGCTTGGATAAGCAAGGCCTGGGGGTAATGCCACCAGGATGGACTCTCCAACCTCAGTCTTCTCCCCATTTCTCCCATCCAAGAGCCACAGCGAGGTTAGGACATAAGTTGAAAGCCCCCCCACCCTCAACTGTTAAGCCTCCAGACACTGTGGTCACTCCTCGCCAGGGATTTAGCCACCTCCTGTGGGGCCAAGCCGGTGTCTTCACAGAACAGGGAGCCATAGGCTATGGTGCCTGATGTGCCACAGAGCCACAGGCTATGGTGCCCAGTTATTCACGGAGGTGGGGGTGAACTCTGGCCAGCAAGCGGGTGGTGGCACAGGGTGGTCTGCCTTGGCCACCATCACTCCACAGTCTTTAGGGAAAATCACCTTATTTCTCTAGGCCTCAGTCTCCTCGTTTGTCAAGCGAGGGAATGAGACTAGCTTCCCAGTCTTTAAGGATCCATAGGAGACCATGGTGTCAGTTCAGTCCTCATAGCAGAGATCAGAGTTTATGCCAGACTCCCAGAGATGGCGCTTGTGCCTGGTTTGGATCACAAGGTAAATGTTGATTGTAAGGGTAACCATTCATTCTGGTTTGCCTGAGATGACCTGGTTTATTCCTGTTGCTCCTCCAGAATGGTTAATTGTACCCCTTTTACTCTCCAAAGTGCCCTAGTTTGGGTGACATCTTACATGGCCACCTTATTGACAGTAATATGATGAAGTTTCCCTGTCTTTCCCACATTCATCCTGCTTTGGGAGGATGCTCTCTGCCTAGGTCAGAGGAGGCCTTTGACTGCTCAAAGAATAGCCTTTGCTGAGTTGTGACCTTCCATTGAAGAAACTCAATCACTACATTTGCTCAGTTCAGTTCGGTTGCTCAGTCGTGTCTGACTCTTTGCGACCCCATGGACTACAGCATGCCAGGCTTCCCTGTCCATCACAAACTCCCAGAGCTTGCTCAAATTCATGTCCATCAAGTCAGTTATCCATCCAACCATCTCATCCTCTGCCATCCCCTTCTCCTCCTGCCTTCAATCTTTCCCAGCATCAAGGTCTTTTCCAATGAGTCAGTTCTTCACATCAGGTGGCCAAAGTATTGGAGTTTAAGCTTCAGCATCAGTCTTTCCAATGACTATTCAGGACTGATTTCCTTTAGAATTGACTGGTCTGATCTCCTTGCAGTGCAAGGGACTCTAAAGAGTCTTCTCCAACACCACAGTTGGAGGAAAAAAAGCATCAATTCTTCGGTGCTCAGCTTTCTTTATAGTCCAACTCTTACATCCATACATGACTACTGGAAAAACCATAGCTTTGACTAGATGGACATTTGTTGGCAAAGTGATGTCTCTGCTTTTTAATATGCTGTCTAGGTTGGTCATAGCATTTGCTGGAGGGATGTTATTTGAAGATATAGGTGATCTCATGCATCATTCGCTGCACCTGTCTGAAGTACCATATGAAAAAGTTCTTTTCAAGTTAATGCTTTGCCTCCTGCAAGGAACTTACACATTTTCTTCTTTGCTGGTTATAATGACTCTGCTGCTGCTGCTGCTGCTGCTGCTAAGTCGCTTCAGTCATGTCCGACTTTGTGTGAGCCCATAGACGGCAGCCCACCAGGCTCCCCCGTCCCTGAGATTCTCCAGGCAAGAACACTGGAGTGGGTTTGTAATGACTCTACAGTGGACCATGTCTCCCTTTTCTCCTTGGCTGCCAAGAATCTCAGATATCAGTGTATAGCTGAACGGTAGAAGCACTATAAGCCCTCGTGATTGTTACATCAGTGCTCTTTCTGTCTCACCAGTCCTGACCTCCTACCTTATATACACTTTCCTTTGTTCCGATTTGTCATTCTTATTTACAGATTTTTTTAAAATCTGGATTTATAGCTTGTCATTCTTTTAAAAATATTTATAAAATTTTATTATAGTGATATTGATGTTTTTATAGAACCAAGATGAAAAGGAAGCAAAAAAGGAATAAAATTTTAGAATATGCCTTTTAGCTAGTTGCTGAACTCCTTGCTCTTCCATGGCATGTCACTATGTCTGAGGTCCTGCCATTTGAGCAACAATTATTTGAGTCTTTCAGAGTATTCTATGAAAGTAGAAAGTGGAAACTTTTCAAGACTGTATCAGCAAATACCCAATGAAAATAAAGGTGAGGTCATGGAAGGTGCCTGTGGTCAGTATGCCAAGGGCAGAGCATGCCTACAGGAGAAGGAAGAAGGCTATAGAGATGCACCGGTCACTCTCCCAGACCCTCACCCCAGGTATGGACACCTGCAAGGTGGCTGGGGAATAAAATCTGGCAGTAGGGAGCCTGGATTCAAGGGCAGGCCCTACCTCTTAAGAACATAGGAACTTAACAGGCCACCCTCCCCCTACAGTCCTTAGTTTCAGCCACTGGAAAGTAAGATGGCTGGCGGGACAAAGTTCACAGTGACTTCCAGCTTTGAAATTCTGTCCGTGCTCTTGGGGGAAAGGGCCCTGCAATGCCCTCAGAGCCCAGGAAGCCTTGGCTACCCAACTTTTAGCTGACCCTGGAAGACCAGACATACTTGGGGCTCCACTCTGACCAGCTTTAGCCCTCAGTTTGACAAGGACCTCTATTCTGAGCCACTTCTAGGGTATCCCTGGGCCACTGGCTAGACAAAAAGAGGCTGGAAAGTGGAGGAAGCTTCCAGAATGACCTTCCAGCTATTGTTTAGTGGCTGTGGTGGTCACCCTGTGTTACACTGGGAACCACCACAGGGATGGTGGTTTTAGCTTTTTCATTAAACACCAGGCTTGGGAGGTGGGTTAGCAACGGTTTGCCAAGCCATAAGCCTGGATACCTTCAGAACCCAGGGCCAGACAGAGAGAAAAATACGAACCTGAGAACAGTCGCTCTCATAGAAAGCTCATCTCCAGATAACAACCAGCCCCAACTCTTGCACTGGCCACAGGACCAGTCAGCATTCATCCAGTGTCATCCATGCCCATCTTCACGTTGGATACACGGCAACTCGAGATGGAGTTGAGCCAGGAATTGCTATCGTTTCATAGATATTATTTCATTTCATACATGACGCAACTGAGGCTTAGGGAGGTGAGACCCATTCAGAGTTGCTCTCTGAGCAAAGACTGGAATCCAATCCTGTCATTAAGTGCCCCATCGTCCCAGAGTCTGCTGTGCTCCTGACACCCCACAGAGCCACAGTCCTCAGAACCACAGTGGACATTCAGAGTCACCAGCGCCTCTGGAAATGTGGGCAAAGGAGGTGCCAAGAGTGTTCTGGTGCACAGGGTCCAGGGCTATGGGTTTGGGTTGCGTCTCCCTCGTTACCCTTTGGGATCACACCAGGTCTCTCTCACCAGAGCTGCATGAGCTGTGGATGAGTTACAGTAACCCTCTCTTCTCTTCTCTTTGTGTATTTCTGTGTGTGTGCTCTGGTCAAGCAGAAGAGCGTGACTTCCCCTCTGAGACCGTTCATCTCCAACACCGGACGAAAGGGCAGAAGAGGCGGGACGGAGCTGCCCACAGCATCCAGCGTGGCTTCTCTCGTGCCGGGCCCAGGGATGCCTGGACCATGCACACAGCCATCTCTAGCCGTCCACGGATCGCATAGCACACGGGGGACTTGTGGGGGGCCACTTGCCACTGCCAACTGAAACAACACGATGGCAACTCTGACATCCTTCATGACGTTTCCACGACAGACATTCAGGCAGAAAGTGCTGGTGCATTTTCTGTCTGTGAAGTAGAGGGCCATGCCTCACCGATGTGAATAGTCTGGGCCCTGATGACCTGCCCTGAGTCCACTTGCAGCCAGTGACACTTGGAAAAAAATTTTAAAAACTCCCCAAACCACCTTGGGTTTGACTTCCATAGCTCTCGACCAATGTTACCCAAGCCAGACACTTCCTTGGGACGTTTGAGGTATTCATAAATGCGGCCTGCTCCGACCCTCCCTTAAAAGCATCTGAAGTCCTGTGGAGGTCATGGATCCTGAACAAAGTGTCAAGGGCACCAAGAAGGCTGAGGGAAGTCCCCGGAAGCGGCTGACCAAAGGAGAGGCCATTCAGACCAGTGTCTCATCTAGCGCCCCGTACCCTGGCAGCAGCACAGCCGCCACTCAAGAGGGCCCCCTCCAAGAGCTACTAGCCCCACAGCCCTTCCCAGGCCCCTCGTCGGTTCTTAGGGAAGGCTCTCAGGAGAAAACCGGCCAACCGCAGAAGCCCCCCAAGAGGTCCTCCATCGAAGCCTCAGTCCACATCTCCCAGCTTCCGCAGCACCCTCTGACACCAGCATTCATGTCGCCCGGCAAACCCGAGCATCTCCTGGAGGGGTCCACATGGCAGCTGGTCGACCCGATGAGACCTGGACCCTCAGGCTCTTTTGTGACCCCTGGGCTCCATCCTCAAGGCCAGCTCCTCCCTTCCCATGCTTCCATCCTTCCTCCCGAGGACCTGCCTGGCATCCCCAAAGTCTTTGGGCCCCGTCCCTCGCAGGTCTCCTTGAAGCCCACGGAAGAGGCACACAAGAAGGAGAGGAAACCACAGAAGCCCGGCAAGTACATATGCCAGTACTGCAGCCGCCCCTGCGCCAAGCCCAGCGTGCTCCAGAAACACATCCGCTCACACACGGGAGAGAGGCCCTACCCCTGCGGCCCCTGTGGCTTCTCCTTCAAGACCAAGAGTAACCTCTACAAGCACAGGAAGTCCCACGCTCACCGCATCAAAGCCGGCCTGGCCTCGGGAATGGGTGGCGAGCTGTATCCCCCAGGGCTGGAGATGGAGAGGATCCCTGGGGAAGAGTTTGAGGAGCCCACCGAGGGAGAAAGCACAGATTCGGAAGAGGAGACGGGCACCACTTCCACACACCCTACAGAGCTCTCCCCGAGGCCCAAACACCCACTCCTGTCCAGCAGTTTGTACAGCTCCGGGAGCCAGGGTTCCAGCCACGAACGCTGCTCCCTGTCCCAGTCCAGCTCAGCCCCCTCGCTCGAGGACCCAGCTCCCTTTGCGGAACCCTCATCCGAACACCCCCTGAGCCATAAACCTGAAGACACCCACACGATAAAGCAGAAGCTGGCTCTCCGCTTGAGCGAGAGGAAGAAGGTGATCGACGAGCAGGCATTCCTGAGCCCAGGCAGCAAAGGCAGCACCGAATCTGGGTATTTCTCACGCTCTGAGAGCGCTGAACAGCAGGTCAGCCCCCCAAACACCAACGCCAGGTCCTATGCCGAGATCATCTTTGGCAAGTGTGGGAGGATCGGGCAGAGGAGTGCCATGCTGACGGCCACCTCCACCCAGCCCCTCCTGCCCCTGTCCACTGAAGACAAGCCCAGCCTGGTGCCTCTGTCTGTGCCCCGGACGCAGGTGATTGAGCATATCACCAAACTCATCACCATCAATGAGGCCGTGGTGGACACCAGCGAGATAGACAGCGTGAAGCCCAGGAGGAGCTCACTGTCGCGGCGGAGCAGCATGGAGTCACCCAAATCCAGCCTCTACCGGGAGCCACTGTCCTCCCACAGCGAGAAAGCGAAGCCCGAACAATCCCTGCTGAGCCTGCAGCGCCCGCCCAGCACCACCCCCCCTGTGCCTCTGCTGAGGAGCCACTCAATGCCTTCTGCCACCTGCACCCTCAGTACCCCCCACCACACCTTCCGAGGCAGCTACTCCTTCGACGACCACGTCGCCGACTCGGAAGCCCTGAGCCGCAGCAGTCAACTGTTTACCTCCCACCCCCGGATGCTCAAGCGCCAGCCGGCCATCGAACTACCTTTGGGCGGAGAGTACAGTTCTGAGGAGGCGGGGCCCAGCAGCAAAGACACAGCCTCCAAGCCTGCAGATGAACCAGAACCCAGGGAAAGCGACCTCACCAAAAAGACCAAGAAGGGTTTGAAAACGAAAGGGGTGATCTATGAATGTAACATATGTGGTGCTCGGTACAAGAAAAGGGACAACTATGAGGCCCATAAAAAGTACTACTGCTCAGAGCTTCAGATGGCCAAGCCAGTCACCGTGGGTGCTCATGTGTCTTCGGAGGCTGAAAAGAGCCAGGCCGAGCATGAGCCCTGGTCCCAGATGATGCATTACAAACTGGGGACCACCTTGGAACTCACTCCACTGAGGAAAAGGAGGAAAGAGAAGAGCCTCGGGGATGAGGAAGAGCCGCCCGGCTTTGAGTCCACAAAGAGTCAGTTCAGCAGCCCTGGGCCTTCAGAGGCTGTGCGGAACCTTCCCTTGGAGTCCAGCAAGTCACCAGCAGAGCCGAGTAAGTCAGTGCCCTCCCTGGAGGGATCCGCAGGCTTCCAGCCAAGGACTCCTAAGCCAGGGTCCAGTTCAGAATCAGGGAAGGAGAGGAGAACCACGTCCAAAGAAATTTCTGTCATCCAGCACACCAGTTCCTTTGAGAAATCTGACTCTCTGGAGCAGCCTGGTGGCTTGGAAGGGGAAGACAAGTCTGCGGCCCCCTTTTCATCACCCCCGCCCGCCCCGC
>SJYV01021496.1:313793-343553 GCA_006410875.1 Neotragus pygmaeus | reverse complement strand
CCCTCGGCCCTCTCCCTGCAGCCCAGGTTGGTCCGCCAGCCCAATATTCAGGTTCCCGAAATCCTGGTGACCGAGGAGCCCGACCGGCCAGACACAGAGCCGGAGCCACCCCCTAAGGAGCCGGAGAAGACAGAGGAGTTCCAGTGGCCCCAGCGCAGCCAGACACTCGCCCAGCTCCCAGCTGAGAAGCTGCCACCCAAGAAGAAGAGGCTGCGCCTGGCAGAGATGACCCAGTCATCGGGGGAGTCCAGCTTCGAGTCCTCCGTGCCCCTGTCTCGCAGCCCGAGCCAGGAGAGCGGCGTCTCACTGAGCGGGTCCAGCCGCTCTGCCTCCTTTGAGAGAGATGACCATGGAAAAGCTGAAGCCGCCGGGCCCTCGTCAGACACACGCTCCAAACCCTTGGGCACCCACATGCTGACCGTCCCCAGCCACCACCCGCATGCCCGTGAGATGCGGAGGTCAGCCTCAGAACAGAGCCCCAACGTCTCCCACTCCACCCACATGACCGAGACACGCAGCAAATCCTTCGACTATGGCAGCTTGTCCTTGACAGGCCCTTTGGCACCAACTCCAGCAGCTCCAGTGGCCTCAGCAGCCCCACCAGAGAGAAGAAAATGCTTTTTGGTGAGACAGGCTTCTCTGAGCAGGCCTCCTGAAACCGAGCCAGAGGCCGCCCCCAAGGGAAGACAGGAGAGTGAGGAACCAAAACCCTCATCCAGTAAATCTTTGGCCAAAGGCGCATTGCCCCCAGTTTCCTCTGCAGCCACCTCACACAGCGGGCACCCGGGAGGCAAGAGCCAGGTGCAAGACAGACCAGCGCTGGGGGCCACTCCACCCTACACGGAAGCATTGCAGGTGTTCCCCCACCCCATTGCTCAGCTCCCGCTGCAGGAGAAACCCTACCTGCCCCCACCTGTCTCCCTTTTCTCCTTCCAGCACCTCCTACAGCAGGAGCCAGGACAGTCTTCAGAGTTCTTCCCCAGCCAGGCCATGTCCAGCCTGCTCTCCACACCTTACTCCATGCCCCCGCTTCCTCCCTCCTTATTTCAAGCTCCCCCACTTCCTCTCCAACCTACTGTTCTACACCCGGGCCAACTCCACCTCCCCCAGCTCATGCCTCACCCAGCCAACATCCCATTCCGACAACCCCCTTCATTTCTCCCCATGCCTTACCCTGCCTCCTCAGCACTTTCTTCTGGGTTTTTCCTGCCTCTGCAATCCCAGTTCACCCTTCAGCTCCCTGGTGAAGTGGAAAGCCACGTGCCCCAGATCAAAACTAGCCTGGCCACACTGGCAACAAGAACCCCTGGCCTCTCCCCCAGCACAGAGTACAGCAGTGACATCCAGCTGCCCACTGTGGCTCCCCCATCCAGCTGCTCAGCACCCTCATCAGCCCCCGCACTGGCCCTGCCTGCCTGTCCAGACACCATGGTGTCTCTAGTTGTGCCCGTCCGCATCCAGACCAACATGCCGTCCTATGGGAGTGCCATGTACACCACTCTCTCCCAGATCCTGGTTACCCAGTCCCAAGGCAGCTCAGCAACTGTGGCTCTTCCCAAGTTTGAGGAGCCCTCATGCAAGGGGACGTCTGTGTGTGGGGCAGATGTGTACGAGGTCGGGCCCAGACTGGCTGGAGTAAGTGAAGAACAGAGCAGAGTTTTCCCGACTCCATTCCTGAGAGTACCTGTGACATTACCTGAAAGAAAAGGCACTTCCCTGGCATCCGAAAGTGTCTTGAGCCTGGAGGGGAGTTCATCAACAGTGGGAGGAAGCAAACGTGTCCTTTCTCCAGCTGGCAGCCTTGAACTTACCATGGAAACCCAGCAGCAAAAAAGGGTGAAGGAAGAGGAGGCTTCTAAGGCAGACGAAAAATTTGAACTTGTGAAACCATGTAGCGTGGTGCTTAGCAGCACCGAGGATAGCAAGAGATCAGAGAAGTCCCACTTGGGCAGCCAGGGCCAGGGCAGGAGGGAACTAGAAACACTTTCCAGCCTGTCCTCAGATCTATCAGACCCAAAGGAAATTCCTCCCCTTCCTCAGCCCTCATTGCCCCATGTGACAGCCTCAGGCTCAGAGGCTTTGAAGGAATATGCCCAACCATCTGGTAAACCTCACCGAAGAGGATTACTCCCATCAAGTGTGAAGAAAGAAGATTCCAAGGAACAAGCTGACCTCCCTCCACTGGCACCTCCCAGCTCACAACCTCTGTCAGAAACATCCCCCAGAGCAGCCAAGTTACAAGAAGGTACGGACTCAAAGAAGGTACTGCAGTTCCCCAGCCTCCACACAACCACTAATGTCAGTTGGTGCTATTTAAACTACATTAAGCCAAATCACATCCAGCATGCAGATAGGAGGTCCTCTGTTTACGCTGGTTGGTGCATAAGTTTGTACAACCCCAACCTTCCAGGGGTTTCCACTAAAGCTGCTTTGTCCCTCCTGAGGTCTAAGCAGAAGGTGAGCAAAGAGACATACACCATGGCCACAGCTCCACATCCTGAGACAGGAAGGCTTGTGCCATCCAGCTCCCGTAAGCCCCGCATGACAGAGGTGAGTTCAATCTTGTTTTTCTTCTACTCCCTGATTGAAAAAGCCTTTGCTGAGCTTTTAAAGCCACATTCTCCTCAAGGTCCATTTGCAAAACGAGAGCCAACTGAGTGGACAGATTTCTTCTCTATCAGCTGTGACTGGCCACCTTATTTATTGGATTTCTTTGTCAATGTCCCTCATATCATTGGACTAGATGCATTTCAATAAAGTGGACTTTAAAGTGACCCACTTTCCCATTAGCTTCTATTGAAATATCAAAGAAACAATCTCATCCAAAAGACTGAGTTGGTAAACCTTGCTATTGGCAATGCCTGCAACAGTTTGAGAATTTTATGCCACTCCAACACATATTTCTTCCTTACAGTGTTAGTCTTTGCTTTTCTTATTCTCTGCATCTACTATTTCTGTTCTCTGGTGCCACTTGAGATTTTCTCAGAGAGTCTAGAGTTTGACCAAAAAAAGACTCCTGAAATATTCTTTTTTTTCTTTTATGTGAGTAGAAGAGCAAATAGACCTTAACTGCAGTATCCCTCTTTACCAGTAGGTGACAGTTCCACAGCCTGACTCATCTTTGCTGATGGTACTGCACAACACTGGCTGCACTCATGTTTTCTCCTCCATTGCCCCTGACTTGAGGCTGCATTAGGAGGCATGAAATCTTGATCTCTGTGAGTTCAGGAAGATTGATATTTGATAATTCCAAGTTTGTTTCAGACTGGTGACACTTCCATATCCTGGTGTCACCTTGTCAGGTGACAAGGCCAGCGTAAGGATTCAAGTCATGATGTGCTATGCTGACTTGATATTTGTGGAATAACAGTTGGTCTTATTGGTTGAGTAGCCTCACTGTGCCAGGCCTTGTTCTGGGCACTTGAATCCAGTTGATGTTCATCGCTGCCTGTGAGGTAGCAGTACCATTTCCATTCTATAGATGAGGGGATTGAAAGTCAGAAGGTGAGAGAGGTCCAGGGCACCCGGCAAGTATTTGGCAAACCCAGAATATGAACCGAGACCTGTCTGACTCCGGAGAGTCTGTTTTCTTCTTTCAATTATTCAAGGAAAGAAGACTGTAAAAGTGACTGCAAATTTAACGATCTTCATTAGTAAGTCTTTAGAACAGATCCTTTGACCAAGTAAATCCCCCTAAACTAAATCCTGATTGTAGATAAATGAACAAACTATGTTCATTAACTTCTGTATTTGCATCCTCCTCTTTGATTGAGTGATGCTTGTGCATTGAATTTCTCCTTAGCTCGCCTGGATACTCTGCACCAAACTGTTTCCCAAATTTATTCTCTAAATATCCTCATCAGTCTATAGACATCCTTAAATGAGGTTTCCACTTTTGCTATAAACATCACAACTGATTTTTCTCTCCAGTGTCTCTTACTGGCTGTGGCTACTCCCAAGATGCTGTGGTAATTATAGTCATACTTAGAACTTATTGTGCACCTACTATGTACCAAGTACTATGCCCAACATGACTTTTTTCCTCACAACCACACTGATAGGTTTCTATGTCATTATTTGATGGATAAAGAGACCAAAGCATAAAGAAGTCAGGTAACTTGCACAAGGTCCCAAACATAGTAAATGGCCTGGATTCAAAACTAAATCTCACTCTAAAGTTCTTTTGGATGATCTGAACTGCTCCTCTGTTTTAATGACTGAACACTGAAAGGTGGTTTAAGAAAAACAAAGAATTAATTTCACTTAACTGGGTCTGACAACCATTTGTTTAAAATGCTGCTTTCCTAAAATGAGCTGCAACTTTCTCCTGGAATATCTCATTTGGTTCACTTGGATCAGCTGGTAAAGAATATGCCTGCAAATGCAGGAGACCTGGGTTCAATCCCTGGGTTGGGAAGATCCCCTGGAGAAGGGAATGGCAACCCACTCCCGGTATTCTGGCCTAGAGAATTCCATGGACGGTATAGTCCATGTGGTCACAAAGAGTCAGACATGACTGAAGACTTTCACTTAAATACTTAAACTTAGCATGTTTCCTACCAGAAGCTCACCAGTCTGGTNCCACTCCCGGTATTCTGGCCTAGAGAATTCCATGGACGGTATAGTCCATGTGGTCACAAAGAGTCAGACATGACTGAAGACTTTCACTTAAATACTTAAACTTAGCATGTTTCCTACCAGAAGCTCACCAGTCTGGTAAATTACTGTAACTGCATAGCTCACGGCCTGATGCCTTTCTACAATCATCCCTCTCTCTGGTCTCTGCCTGCATTCCAGTGATAGGTTGTTCACCACCCCTTAGTACAACCCAACCCATCTTTGAACAGTGCTTTAAGAAAGTTCCCTATTACACTGACCTGACATTTGTCATCCCATAGCTTCCATTCACTGTTAGTAGCTCTGCAAAGGCCCTTTGGGTGATATCACAATTGCAGAGCTCTTCCTGACCATCTTTATGCAGGAATAGACCACCCAGTCAGGTTTGAGTTTGGTCACATACATTTTTTTTTTTTTCATATGTAAACCATGGAGAAACCCAAGCTTATACAAGAGTTCACTTTGCAGCCACATTTCGTTCCCCATCTCTCCTTCCTTTTTTCTCCTTGGAGATAATTTTGACAACTGCATGCACTAATGCAAAGAGATTAAGAACAGGGGCTTCAATGCCAGATTGCCCAAATTTGAGTTCCCCGATCTCACTTACTAATTGACTTTGGGTCAGTTACTTAACCTGTCTTTGCCTTGATTTCCTCATTGATAAGACAGAGATAAAAAGCTGTAAGATATCAAGTACTTAGCTCACAGGAATGCGGAGATAATTAAATGAGTTAAAATATGCAAGGTGTGTTTAGAACAGTGGTTGGCACATTGACACTTGATGATCACTATCTGCAGTTACTCACATTATTATCTTTAAAACTTAAAGTGGATCCCTGGTCCCCTGCTCAAGTCCAACCATGTTTCCCGGTAGAGTGTCTGCTGTCACCAACACCAGCCTCCTCCAGCTTGGCTCTGACATCACAGCTGGCTGTAAGACAGAAGGCACTTATCAGCCTGAGGGAGGCCTCTTGGTCATTCCATGGGTGGCCCAGATGGCAGGCTGACATGGAAGTGAAAACAACATGCTCTGAAAACCTTTGAGTATTGCATAAAATCAGCGATTTTCTGCTGAAGTGGCACACCATACCCTCTCTTGGTTTCCACTCCCCATCTCCAATTCTGAAGAGATTGTCAGGAGTCACTGAATTATTGAAGCTGACCCTGGAATGAATCTTTAAGATGGTCTAATCTCGACTCTGAGCCTCAGAGAGGTGAAGTAATCCGCCTAAGGTTGGCTCAGTTTGCAGTGGCCTGTGTAATGCAAGAACTCAGATTCCTTGATTTCCAATCAGCTGCTTTTCTGTTCAGCCCCTTGTAGGAGCAGGTGTGGTGGCTGAAGCAGGGACTTCTGTCCTTAGATTGTCCCAGCACCAGGGGACACAGTTGCTGCTCCTCCTGACTATAAACAGGGCAGTTCCTTCTGACCTTAATGGAATGGCATGGAGTAGGATGAGAATATCACTGCCGGCCCCAGCCCCCAGCCCAGCATCACTGCTCCCTATTAAAGGTGCACCCATCCCTGCCACCATCAGAGGATCTAGGGGACAGGTTATCCAGCCAGCTCTTAACACCAAGGCCTATAGCTCATGAAGAGAATGGCTTCCCTAAAATGCCCATCCAGCTCTGGCAGAAGTCGGGGGTGGGGTCAGGGCCTTCAGGAGACCTGTTTTCTGCTCCTAGAAATGCCCTTGACTTGCTGTGTGGCCTTGACTTTCTGGTGTATAAAGGAGAATTGGGCCAGTTAATCTTCAAAGGTGAAGTCTTCATTTCTATATGCAGCATTCCTCACACACCTTCTCTGAGGTTGGCATGACCTGGGAGACCAAGATGAGGACCTGTCCCCAGAAGCCCCTAGACTAGTGTGAAAAAAGAGAGGAAACGCAGCTCTCGTGGGAAGGCCTGGTCTTCCCCTGAGAAAGGCCTGGGCAGAGTCCCGGTTCTGACTTCACCTCTGGGGATTTGTTTCCATTCTTCTATAAAGTGGGGCTAGTAGCATCTTATCACCAGGCAGAGGGAAAATGAATGAAGTGAGCTGCGGTGAAGCGTGGGCATCATTCCGTGACGACGTGTTAACCAGGAGTGATTTTGTCGTTCCTGCGTTGGGCTAGGTTCGCCTCCCTTCGCTGGTTTCTCCGGAAGGACAGAAAGAGATAGCTAGAGTGGAGAAAGAAGAGGAGAAGAGAGGGAAGCCAGAGGACGACGCTCCCGCCTCCAAGAGAGGGGAGCCGGCGCGGATCAAAATCTTCGAAGGAGGGTAAGAATTATGTTTGGTTTGCAGTATCTGCTCTCCATGCAGTAAGTGCTCGCACCCACCCGCAGGCTGGGGGTGGTGCCTGCCTTCTATGTTCAGAATGGTGGTCTGTGTTCAGAGGTGGTGAGCATCTCATTGGGCAAGACTGCCCGCAGGAGCCCTGGGCTTTCTACCTTCCAGGAAGTGCCATCTTTGTGGGACTTGCTGGCCACTTCTGTTAAGGAACATTGGCTCCTTGGTGGGGGCTGGGTGACACCAGGTATATGCTGGGGACTGGAGCTGTCTGGGTCTTCCCCCAGCCCCTCTTGCCTCAGAAGCTGGCTGAGTTCCTAGACCCCACGTTGGGGTCGATAGTGACCCTCCCGGGTCCTATGCGGACTGCCATCTACGCTGGTGCATGTTCTGCAGAAGTCACCTCTGTCCTGTCTAAGCAGGCACGGTGACAGGTCTGGTGTCCCATGGGCTCTGCCAACTGGGATGTCTACAGGGCTGATGGCGCACTGCACTCATCAGCTGTACATACCGGTCTCTGGGTCTCTTCTTGGACTGGCCTGGTCCGGGACTCGTTGGTTTATAAACATTTAGAGGAGCACCCCTAGTTTTTCACCTTTGGTGCTTTGTGTTTGTAAACCTAAGGACTGAAACATCTCAGAATTCTGAGCTGTGGGGCTCTCGGGGCTCCCAGAAGGCTGCCTGGTTCCAGGCCTGCTCTGTGGAAGTGTCGTGCGAGCTGTGTTCTGTGTGACCACGTGTGTGCTCCCTGGGATGTGGGTGTCTGTACGCAGGTCCCGTGGTGTCTGTCTCGGGGTCCTGTGTCTGTGTCCCCAGTGTAATCAATGCAGCCCTCTTCCTACCCAGTCCCGAGGGATAACAGCATGGAGGAAAACCTGCCCCCCCAGGAATCCGTGTCCTCAGGAACATGGAATGTCACTGGGGCCTACAGTCCTCCAGCACTTGCAAGTGCCCTACTTACAAGATCAAAGTGGGAGGTGCCGGGTTCCTCTGGAGCACTGGGAGATGAGACCAAGCCCAGCTCTGACCAGCAGGGTCTCCCAGGACGGGTGTTGGAAAACTGAACTTGGGGACTTGTGTTGTCACAGCAATAGGGAGGGGAGTCAGGGATGGCAAGCCTCCTGCAGTGGCAAGGGCACATCCCCAAAGGAGAGAGATATCTTGCCCAGAGTTCCCGTAACTGCTCCATTGAGAAACACTAGACCAGCGGGTTTTTCCAAACACTGTCTTTCCACCTGGGGACTGGCGGGTTTCCTCTTCTGCTACTTGGTTAGAGCGCCCCCGTGTGTCTCTGTGTTCGCACATCATCGGATCCTCCAAAGGCCACATAAGACTTCACCCCAGGATTGGTAGATCAGTCACAGCCTTCTCCCCGCAGCTTCAGGGACCATCTGTGGCGTCCCAGGCGCAGCTGAATGTCAGCTGGTGTGAACAAAGGGGTCTGCTTCTGCCTTGAGAGGCAACAGCCCCCAGACTGGAGATCTGGTTCCCCGAGGCAGTTCCCTTGTTCTGAGCCCCGAAAGGGCAGCTGGCAGGAGCCTCTCCCCAGCCCAGTTAGTTCACAGCTCCAGCCACCTCCCAGAGTCTCTGCCACACGATCTACCTTCAGCTGAGAGGTGAAGGCCACGTCTGAGTCCTCTTCTCCTCTTCCTGCGGTCTGGCCAGGGGTCCCCACTCTAACCCATCCCCACCATTCCATCCAGGTCATCACTTAGTCCCACCCTCTCTGTTCAGAATCTCCCTGTCTTGCCAGGTCCGACATCCCTGCCCCAGAGTGGCTCTCCCACTAACCTGTTCCACTGAGACAGTCTCCCCACCTCTCCAGCTCTGCCTCCCATCGGTAAAAGGGGATAATTACATACTTTGTGGGTTGTTGGGGGATCCTGTGCTGCCCTATGTAAAGACCAGCACAGTTCATGGTGCTAAAAAATGGGTCTCGGGGTTTTGTTTTTTTTCATTTTTGTGTCCACTGTTTTGATCCCCTCCAGGATAATCTCACTATGTTGACTGTGAAGAACATCACCCTCACTCTCTCCACTCGTCGCATGTAATTTGAGCACTTTGGTAGGGGGAATGGGATTACGCAATGCCACCAGTCAGGTCATCTTCTCCCACAGCCCCGCTGTCCCGTCTGGGCCCCCACTGTGCCTCCCACCTTCGCTTCTGGTGACCCCTCGATATTTACAGTTCTTTGAGGGCTGGTGTCACCCTCCAGGAGGGTTTGCAAATGTGGACTTGAAAGTTTGGGGTTGTCACAGAACTTACAAGGGCTCTGTACCGAAAGATAGCCAGAGCCAAGAGGGTCATCTATGATCCTGCTCTCAAGGAGGGTGGCTCAGGGGAAGCAGAAGGCCTGGAGCTGAGGTGTGGACCATCAGTGTTCAGATGCTCAGAGCAGGCAGGGACCCCTGGGCCCCAGGTAGCCAGAGCAGGCTTCCTGGGGGAGGTGGGCTAGGCCTGGAGGGTGTATGAGACCGGGACCGGCAGAGAGGAAAGGTGAGTCAGACGGCAGTCTGGGTGTCCTGGTGACTCACTCACCTGGTCAGTCCGACTAGTTTCCTGTGGCCTTGAACGGTCTCCCTGGTCGGTGTCGTCCGCTTCCTTGACTAAACTTCATCCCTGCACCAAGGACACTAACTGAATCTCCAGCTGGGACCTTACTCCTGAACTGCAGACCATTGCTTCTGATGCCTCCTGGGCACCTCTGCCTGGAAGACTAGGACACCTCAAACTCAGTATGTGCTGACCAAGCCCTACAGGTACCACCAGCAGCATCTCCTTCCACCTTGGGAACCAGAGCCTCAGGCTCAGAACAGCTCTGTCTCATCTCCATTAACAAATCCTGTCAACTCACCTTGTGAAACCATATCCAGAATCTGCCCATTTCTCCCACGTCCCAGCTCAAACTGCTGCTGAGTTTCATCTGGATTGTCACAGTCTCCTGCTAGGATCTCCTGCTTCCATTCTTACCCACTATCATGTATTCTTAACCCAGCAGCCAGAGCAATCCCGTTTAACATCAGCAGACCCTGTCACTCCCACTCTGCACCCTTCACAGACCTCCAGTAGACGGAAGTGATGCAGCAGCAGCAGCCTGCGTGTTCTAGCCCCAGATCCTCCCTGACCTCTGCCTGCCCCCTATCCCTTGCTTCTCCTTTTTCTTTTAAACGAGTCTTTTAACATTTTTTAATTTACGTATTTATTGACTGAGCTTGGTCGTCACATGAGCTTTCGCTAGTTACGGCAAGCAGGGGCCACTCTCTAGTTGCAGTCCACAGGCTTCTCCCTCTGGTAGCCTCTCCTGTTGCGGCTCACGGGCTCGAGAGTGCAGGCTCAGTAGTTGCGGTGCACTGACTTAGTTGCGTCACAGCGTGTGGAGTCTTCCCAGACCAGGGACTGAACCTGTGTCCCCTGCATTGGCAGGTTCCTACCCCTTGCTTCCTGTGCTCCAGCCAAAGATCTGTTTGTCTGACATGCTGCTTTTCGGGCCTCGCACTTGCTGCACCCTCTGCCTTGAACACTTTTTTTCAGAGTCCCACAGCTCCCTCACTTCCTTCCATCACCCTTCAGAGAAGCCTTACCAGACCATCCTCCCCTGTGTACCCTCCTCCAGCGTTTCTTATCCAGCTTCCCTCCCCTGCTTTACTTTTCCCCAGTCACTAGTTTACTTCTGTTTCCCCCTCCAGAACATACACCCTGTGAGAGGTCAGGAATTGTGCTTTATTCATTGTTGTGGCCCCAGTGCTGAAAATGGTGACTGGCATGCAGGCAGCGCTGGTGAATGTTTATTAACTGAAGGAATCTCCCTTTACCTGAGACCTCAGGTGAGGGCCTGTGTCCCTGAACTCAGCAGCCCTTAGAATCCATGAGCAGTGGAGACTCTGGGTCTCAGGAAGGAGGAAGGACAGAGAGTCAGAGCCAACCCACCAACCTGCAGTCAGACTTGGCCTGGGAAGGTGAAATCAGGTGGCTTCGGCTATGGGCAAGCACCTGGGGCTCGGAGCCAAGGCTGTTTGCTTGCTGGCCTGCTCTGCGAGTGTTACAGGTGAAAAATGAAACATGATTCCAAAAAGGGCTGGCTCATGGGCTACCAGCTTCCTGGTCAGTGCCCGCTCTGAGTAGATCCTCTCTGTCCTGGGGGCCAGAGAGGAGTGGTCCTGGGCACCCAACTCTGGAGACAGGCCGCTGTCCTTCCTGGGTGAGTCCAGGCCGTCAGGGCCATGTCTCCTTTCTAACTCAGTGCCTTGAATTCTGACTCGCTCTTGAATCCGCAGGCTTCTCCCTGGAGTGTAGATGTGCAGCTCTGCATGTGGCCCCTGTGGGCCAGGAGCAAGTTGTACAGCTCCTATCACATGTGCCCACACTGGGTTTAGTTCTCTTTCTATTTCTCCCAAACCTTGTTGTTCCATCTCTCCTAGGGAATATGACCTGGGCTTTTGTGGACACAGAGGAGGGTGGGATATTGCAAAGTACAGGCGCGACATTCAATGGCCCAGACCAGGGAGGTGGCAGTGGAGATGGGAGTGGAGCTAGAGGACGCCTGGTGAATCGAATACAAAGGGTGAGGATGAGAAGCTTGGAATGGAAAATGACTGCCACGTTTCTGGCTCAAGGATATATGAAGCTGCCATTTACGGAGATGGGCAGGGATGGGAAGGAGAGTAAGAAAGAGGTTTGGGGAAGGAGGGATCAAAGCTTGGTGGACAGTGTTCACTTTGAGATGCCAGTCAGACATCCAAGTGTTCAGGAAGACGTGTGGCAATTGGATATCTGAGCCTGGCCTGCAGAGGACAGGAAAGATACATTTGAGATATGAGTAGATATTCACATTTTTCAGTACATAGATGCTGTTTAGGAGGATGCAACTGGAGGGGGGATCACTTGGGGAAATGGAAAGAAAAGAATAGGGCATCCAGGACGGAGCTGGGATATGCCAGAGGACAGGTAGAGATGAAGCTGCAAGAGTCTGAGAAGGAAAAGCCAGAAGAATAGAAGAGACCCGGCAGAGTGAGAAATCCTGGAAGACAAGGGCAGAGGGAGTTCAAGGTCAGCTGTGCTGAGGGCCATTTAAAGGCCAAGGACAGGGAAGCCAGGCAAGTGTCCATGGGATATAGCCACATGGGGCTCACTGGTGACCTTGATGGGAGCTCTTTTGGGAGATGGAGTTCTGAAGACGGCACGTGTAAACCTGTCCCAAAAGTCTGGTTATGGAGGGAAGGAGGGAATCACAGGGAGGTGAGGGGCGGGGCCCGGACAGGTGTGTGTGAAGCTGAGCAGGCTATATTTACGTGGAGAGATCCTCCCTAGGCTTGTGCTGCTAGGAATGATTGACAGTAGTGGTGGGCGGGGGAGGGCTTGGCAGATGATGATGCTGGGAGAGAAGGGGCTGAGTGCAGGCAGAGTCCTAGAGGAGGTGCAAGGCGTGGGGCCAAGCACTGATGAGAAGGGGGTGCTTCTCCTAGAGTGACGGTGCGGGGCGAGGGGAGACAGATGCTGGCACACTGCAGGCAGAACTGATGGTTTGGATGGGGGAAGAGGGGAGGGTCCTCTCAACCCCCATCCATACCTCTTCTCACCATTCCTAGATACTTACATTCTCAACAATAGATCTGCGAATGGCTGTTTTGGAGAAAAAATAAATAAATAAACAGGAAATGTCTGTTTCTAGGAAACCACTTAGATTCTTGGGAAAGTTATTCCTTTGTAAAGAATATCCTCCAAATAGATATCTCAGATGTAAAGCAGTCTAGTTAAGTCGACTCTCCATGCTGGCCTAGCATCATTCTACTGAGCGCTCAAAGGACTTCACAGGGAACACTCACTCCAGGCATTAGACAAAACTGATTATATCTCTATGAAACCCAAGTCACTGACAGTTAAAAAAAAAAATAGAAAAGAAAAGACATATCGATCAAGGGGCAGACTGAGTGTCTGAGTCTGCTGGGGCCAGAGTCCCCAGAGTCTTGAGGATGGTCAGGGAAGACCTCAATGCATCCTATTAAAATTTAAAGGAGAATCCATTTCTCAAGCTGATTTGGCCCTTAGCTGTAAGGTCTAAGGCAGCAAGAGGCTCAGCTCAGGGGGTGGGGGTGGGGAAGTGGAGTCCCCACCCCAGTATGCGATGGCCGCCGGCGGCTGCAATGAGAACTGGGCATCCCCTGGGCCTGGACCACATCTGCCTGAGTCTCCACCTGCCTCCTCCCTGTCCTGGGGGATCCCCTTCTCTCCTGTGAGGGAAGCGGCCTCTTAGCAAACAGTGGCACACACTCTCCCTATTTCTTTCAGTCTTTAATTTTTTATTTTTTAAAATCCATTTTTATTCACATATTTATTAGGCTGTGCCCGGGCTTAGTTGTGGCATGCGAGAGCTTCCGTCGTGGCATATGAGATCTTAGTTGCGGTATGTGGGGTCTAGTTCCCTGACCAGGGATCGAACCCAGGCCCCCTGCACTGGGAGCGCTGAGTCGTAGCCACTGTGTTTATTTTAATCTAAATTTTACATGCACAGAGTTGAAAAAGCCAAACATCTCTATAAATTTTGTTATGGAAGACGATAGTACCCTTCTTTCCCCTACATTTTCTGCCCTCCCCCACCCCTACCCCAGAAGCAATAACTTTCATCTCTTCTAGTTGANTCTAAATTTTACATGCACAGAGTTGAAAAAGCCAAACATCTCTATAAATTTTGTTATGGAAGACGATAGTACCCTTCTTTCCCCTACATTTTCTGCCCTCCCCCACCCCTACCCCAGAAGCAATAACTTTCATCTCTTCTAGTTGATTATCTTGGTTGACCTTCGTATGTCTGAATAATGTGCCTGGGTTGCTACTCTTAGGCTTTTCTGCTTTAGGTGCTAGCTAGTGACTCACAAGCCTTTCCCTAGTCCACTCATGACCCCTCATCCCCCATCCTCTCATCAGAGTCGTACCATTTATGCTTCACAGCTATGGTATATGACACTTTTGCTTTCATATACAACCTTTATTTTCTCTAGGAATAAAAGTTGTGTGTGTGTGAACTTCTATATGCTTAAGATCAATATGTCTTTTCCATATGCTGTGCTGTGCTTAGTCGCTCAGTCATGTCCGACTTCTTGCAAACCCCATTGGCTGTAGCCTGCCAGACTCCTCTGTTCATTCTCCAGACAAGAATGCTGGAGTGGGTTGCCATGCCCTTCTCCAGAGGATCTTCCCAACCTGGGGATCAAACCCAGGTCTCCCGCATTGCAGGCAGATTCTTCACCAGCTGAGGTACCAGAGGGCCCCAGTTGTCTATATATTTATTGTTAATTTAACCCCCAAATTCTCACTTCACAACTCTCCACTGAAGACGTTCAGATGCATCGGGTCCTCTGTAAATCATCTTGCGGACACAGTCCCTCCCTGAGGGATCCTGTGGACTCCAGGCCACACAGGCTGCCCCCTCAGCCTGGAACACAGCTGCCACCCCAGGGCTCCCTCACTCTCACCCTCGAGATTCTCTTGCCTCCTATGCTTGATCGCCTCATAGCCGTACATCTTCCTTTTTCCTGGTTTACTTCCTCATTTTCACAGACCATCCTTCAGCATGATCTTCTTGGGGGGCCTGTGAGAGGTGAGCTTTTTCAATGCTTTGCATGAGTGAATGGATTGAAGTGTTTTTATTGTGTTACTCAGTTGGCTCAAGTGTCTAATTCTGTGTTGGAAGTCATTTTCCTTTAGAGTTTTGAAAGTGTTGCTCCCTTCTCCTCAAGCTTCTGGGTTGTTCTCAAGAATTCCAGACCCATCCTGATTCTTATTCCATCCTCTGTGACTGTCTGAGGGTCTTCTCTTCCTGCTTAGAGCGGCAGCTTCTCAAGCCTGGGTCTCGGTGTGGAGCAGTTTTCATCACTCGCTGATGCTTTCAGTCTAGCAAGTCAGGGACTTCTGCTTTAGGAAGCTTTCCTGAGTGGTTTCCTTGAGGATCTTCCCTCCTCTGGTTTTCTCTCTCCTCTCTAGTACTCCTGTTATTCAGGCGTTCAGTAAGTCCTGGCTCGTTCCTCTAATTTCTATGCCTCTCAGCCAGAATCCCCATCTCTTCGTATTTTTGCTCTCCTTTCTGGGGACCTCTACTTTGTCTTCCAGCCATTCGTGTTTTCATTTCGGCTATCACATTTTTAATTTTCCTTGCATGTTCCTCTTATGTTAGTAGTATCCTATTCTCTTTTATTGAGGATATCTTTACTTATGTACTTTTGTCAGTTAAAATATTCTCTATTTTTTAAGTTGAATGATTTTTTAAAATTTTTATTGGAGTGTAATTGATTTACAGTGTTGTGTTAGTTTCTGCTGTGCAGCAGAGTGAATCAGTGATGCGTATGCATATATCCACTCTTTTCTAGAGTCTTTTCCCATATAGGTCTTTGCAGAGTATGGAGAAGAGTTCCCTGTGCTATACAGTAGGTCCCCACTAGTTATCTACTTTATAGAGTACTGTGTGTGTGTCAGTCCCAATATTCCAGTTTATCCCTCCTCCCCTTTGCCACCCTGGTAGCAATAAGTTTGTCTTCTACGTCTGTGACCTCATTTCTGTCGTATAAATAAGTTCATTTGTACCAAGTATCGTATTCTCATTTGACTGATTTCAGGCCTCTCGGAGGCTATTAGTTGTTTTGTCTTTAGCGTTCTTTCCCCCTTGATTTCTGTGTCCTTCAGGTTCCCTTCACCCTCGTCTTTGTTTAGTCTCTTCTCTCAGGTATCTGATGACCTCTGGCGTCTTCGCATGTTAAGAGGGGGAGGCTCAAAGATGCCTGGACACCTGAGTGTGAGAGCAAGGCTTCCCCGAGACTAGGCTGTTCTACTGGGGAGGCTGCAGTGGCAGAGTCTTGTGTCTTTCTTCTTGGATGAAGACTCCAGCCTCGCGGCTGAAGGTGGCAGGGTTCATTTCCCATAGTCTGAGAGCCGCAGAAAGGAAAAAGGTGGGAGGCAGAGTGAAGGGGAATCTCAGCCTCCAGTGATGCATTCACTTCATCCCTTCATTTGTTTGCAGTTCCCCATCCTGCCATCACCTGGCCTGAACCCCCTCGAAGGCCTTCCATCTCACCCTTTGCAGAGAATAAACCTCCAGGCTTTTCTAGGAGTGATCTCCTGGCTGCTGGAGTTGAGAAAGGGGTGAGGCCTGACTGGTTCTAACAGGACTTCCCACCAGTTGTCCTTATCTTGGTTCTCCCCGTATGCACCTCCAGAGTCCTTGAGGGCCTCTGTGGCATAAGTCGAGTTTATTCTCATATAACCTGCTGTCAACTTAGATTCCATTCTGTTGAGTCTGCAAAGTCTTGTTCAGCCGTCCATCTCTTTCCAGCTTCCAAAACTGCATCGCCAGTATCCTCTCCTGCTCTTCTCCTCTTTGTGTGTTTATTATGCCGAGAGAGAGAAGCAAAGGGAAAGGAAACTTAAGTACTGTTTCCCCACCATCTTTATAACAGGCGACTAGTAGGGTTGTTTTTTAGAATGTTTTAGGCACAGAACTCATTCTTCCAAATAGCTCTTCTGAGAACGTCACCCTGCAGCCTTTCCGATAGGTCCTTGGGGCCCCTGTGGCACTTCCTTGAACTTCTGGGCTCAGAGGATCACAGCGGGGAGGTGTTGGTGTTCCAGAAAGTCTGGGAAGGCTTTCGGCATTGGCCTGAGACAGGATGAGATTCTAGGCCCACCTCTGGCAGTTACTGGCTAGTCCCTAAAGTAGGCTCCTTAGTGAGAACTAAATGGTAAGATGCTATGGGCTCTTTACTGTGGCATATGGGAAGTGCTTAGCAAAGGGGCCGCTGCCTTCCTTGCTTCCTTCCCCCTTCACTGTTCTTTCCTTCCTTCCGTCTTCCTTTCCTCCCACCTCCTTCCTTCTCCAGCAAGACTATGATCTTCCCCAGGCTCCAGTGGCCTTTCTCCCCAGGCACTAAGAGCTGCTGGAGGTGTAAGCCAGGCTCTGTCTCTGACAGCTGTGTGAACAGTGTATCAAGAAGGTGAGAGTTGGAGGCTAATCTGTGGACAATGAAAGTGAAATCAAAAAAGGGAAATGACACATGGGTTGGGCAGGTGGAAAGTCTGACACTGGGGTTGAGCATGGGTCCCCCTGAATTTTAATATCTGCAAATCATAGGAAATTTTACCTTTTCCATCTTTGGGCGTTGTTTGAAATGAGACCTCCTTGTCGGAGGGAGGGAGGTAAGTGGGGTGAGTCCCAGAGCTGGAGACTTTGGGAAAATCATCTTTTCTCTCTGGATTGCAGTCTCTCCCTTGGTAATTGGAGGATGTGGGAAAGGGCTTGGGTCTTGGAGTCCGGGACTGAGGGCTGCCTCCTGACCCTGCCTTTACTAGCGCTGAGGCCTTGGGTAGGCCTTTGCTCTTTGTGAACCTGGCTTTCTCATCTGTAGCATGAATGGTCACTGTGTAGCTTGGGTGAACCATCTCTGGCTCTCATGACATGATGTGTGGGGTCTTTCCAGCGCTTGTCAGTCAGTGAGCTGTTTCAGCTCTGCACTCAATACTGAGGAAGATGTTGCTTGGAGACAGTTTACAGGGAGGGGTCTGAGTGAAGGGCCTATGCNTGAGATGGCTGGATGGCATCACTGATTCAATGGACATGGGTTTGGGTGGACTCCGGGAGTTGGTGATGGATAGGGAGGCCTGGCGTGCTGCAATTCATGAGATCTCAAAGAATTGGACACGACTGAGTGACTGAACTGAACTGAACTGATGTACATTTTATAGTCTGAGGACAAAAGCATAAATGCATGGCTTTGAGTTCTCTTTTTGATCATTAATAGTAATTAATCTGTTCAGTTAGTAATATGTGTTTAAGGTTCCTTTGTGTCTTATGGCATGATCATTTCTTTTTAGTGCTGAATAATAATCTATTGCCTGGATGTACCACAGTTTCATTTATCCATTCATCCACTGAAGGACATCTTGGTTGCTTCCAAGTTTTGGCATATGAATAAATTTACTGTAGACAGCCACATGTAGATTTTGGTGTAGATCTAAGTTTTCAGCAGGAGCTAGTAGCTCAGACAGTAAAATATTTGCCTGCAATGCAGGAGACCCGGGTTCTATCCCTCGGTCAGGAAGATGCCTTGGAGAAGGAAATGGCAATCCACTCCAGTATTCTTGGCCTGGAGAATCCCATGGACAGAGGAGCCTGGTGGGCTACAGTCCATGGGGTCACAGAGTCAGACACAACTGAGCAACTAACATGCAAGTTTTCAACTCTTTTGGGTAAATGTACCAACCTAGATAGCATATTGAAAAGCAGAGATATTACTTTGCCAACAAAGGTCTGTCTAGTTGAGCTATGGTTTTTCCAGTGGTCATGTATGGATGTGAGAGTTGGACTGTGAAGAAAGCTGAGTGCCAAAGNGGTAGACCGGAGTCTCTTGGAGGAGGGGTCCCTGCTGTGGTCTGTCCCCTGCAAGCATCAGCTGCTCCTTGCTGCCCACAGTGGGGAAGGCCCAGCCTCTGGGCTACCCTCCAGAGGCCACATCCTGCCACCTGTGCCCGCCCACCTGAGCATCTTCAGTCATGCTCTTCAGTCCCTCCCTGGAAGTGGAGGTACCTCTTCGTGCCACTGTGAATGTTAAATAGAATCAGACACATTAAATAGAATCAGCTGTCCAGGGTCTGGCCCAATCCCTCCTGCTGCACTGCCGAACAGAGGGGGTGAGTGGCGTCTTTCAGTCCCACCCCCTGAGCAGAGCCCTGTATCTCAGTTGAGCAGAACATGGTGACGAGAGCATAACTTTGGCATCAGCCAGACCTGGGTTCAAATTCTCGTTCTGCCACTGATTAGAAAATCACGTAATATCTCTATGGCTCAGGTTTCTCATCTGAAAAATGGTAATAATAACGGCACCTGTTGAACAAAGCTGAGAATTAAAGGAAATGATATTTGTATATCATGTACCCAGCATAGTGTGGGACCTCTTAATCTGCCATGAATCATCAGTATTCACTTACATGACCGCCTCTTCCAGTAAGGAGTCAGCTGGTGTCTCCCTCTTCCGCAAGCACACTGTGGTAGAGTGTGAACGCTGAAGCCAGACCACCTGCATGGGAACCCTGGCTCTAACATGGCAACCAGTTGATCACAAGTGAGTTAGGTAATTGCCCTGTGCCTCGGCTTCCTCATCTGCAGGAAGAGGACGATAATAGCAATTACATCTCAAAGAGTTCACATAAGGCTGAACTAAGAAGCCACATGTAAGGAACTGACAGTGCTTGGTGCGTAGTAAGTACTTAATCAAAGTCCACTGTTATTATTTTGAAAGGGTCCCTAGAAATTGTTTCATCCAAATTCCTCACTTGGCCAATGAGGAAACCACAGCCCAGGGAGGCATTAACACAGGGTAGGAATAATAGAAGCCAGCCTCTTGGCCTTCACTCAGAACACGCCAACAGGAAGAAGGGAGAAAGGCTGTGTGGCTGAGTGTGTGTGAGGGCACAGGATCTGTGCCATCTCGCCGTGGCCATGCTGATGGCAGGGAGGTGGCATTGTGGTGAATTAGGCTGGGATTCTGACGCACTTTCAGCTCCCATGAAAAGAGACGTTTGACTCCAGAGGATCCCTTGTGTTCAAGGACTAACAGGGTGGCCTGGTTGGGGAGACACACCCTAGCGGTTTAAGGAGGGCCTCCCCCCGCCATGGGGTGGACCCTACATGGAGAGTTAGAGCCTGACCAGACAGAGAGGTCTGACGTGGCCTTGGACAGAAGGAGCATACCCTGGAGAATTCAGGGCTGATGGTTCATGGGGTTGGCGATCTGCTCTTAAACAGTTCCGGAAAAAAAGAATTTTTTTAGAACTATACTTTCAACATGTTTGTGATTGTTTCACAATAAATACTTAAAAAAGAGAATGAACTAGTTTGGCTCAGAAGAAAGAAGGCCAGGGAAGCCAGGAATTGAGGAAAGGGTTTAAAAGGGCAGAGGCTGTCAGGGGCTGCCGGGCAGATCTCCGAACAAGCAGAATCAGCCAAGGCCAAGAAAGGGAGCTAAAGGCATCAGATCAGAGAAAGAGCCGGGCCTGAACTCCTAGCAGAATGTTGGATCTGTGCTATGGACGGGCATCCTCTGTCACCGTAGGCGGCTTGCAGACCGAAGAAGGACAGCCCAGCTGGTGAGAGGGGGGTCCCGGGGCACAGCAGCCAGCAGAAGGCAGACGGCTGGAGCCTGGGTACCAGGGGGCAGGCGTGTTGGGCAGGCTGGTTCCCAGGGACATGATGACAGCAGACAGGATGGACACGGGAGGCAAAACAAACCCAAGGCAGCCAGGGAGAAGCCAGGCTGTGGGCGAGGCCTTAGGACCCACTGGCAATGCAGCTGGCAGGCTGGGGCCAGGAGGCGGCCAGCCAGGGGCCAGGCCGGGCTTCTGGGAACTGGAGCCAGGAGCAGGCAGGGCGCTTCCCCGGGGAAGGCTGCGAGGAGTAGAGACGGCCGGCAGGGCAGAGGGTGGAGAGGCTGGTCCGCTGGCTGTGCTGCTCAGCTGGGAGGTAGGACCTTCAGGGGCCTGGGAGGACAGTGTGTTAACCCAGCCGGTCCAGTTNCCCGGGGAAGGCTGCGAGGAGTAGAGACGGCCGGCAGGGCAGAGGGTGGAGAGGCTGGTCCGCTGGCTGTGCTGCTCAGCTGGGAGGTAGGACCTTCAGGGGCCTGGGAGGACAGTGTGTTAACCCAGCCGGTCCAGTTGAGCCCAGGCTGATTCAGAAAGAGGAGCCGCCCCCTAGCAGAGAGAAAGAGACCAGTTCCCATCAACTTCTAAGCATCAGCAGATGCAGCAGTCGGGCTGTCTCCCGGAAGCGTCTGAGACTGATTAGCTCGGGAGCTCGGGCCCCGACCCTACAAACCACGAATTTTCTGAGCTTCGACACCTCCCAGTGTCTGCCCTCTGTCGGTTCTGATTTCACCGATGAGTGGCGAACCCTTCCCTTGAGGAGGGCAGCTGAGGATGTGTTTCCTCCTCCTCCTCGGTGGTCAGGGGTCAGGGGTCGGGAGAGAGGAGGGGAGGGGCTGAGAGGAGGTGGTGGTTTGGGCGGGTCTGGACCAGGGGAACAGAGTGTCCCTGGGGAGCTAGCCATAGGTTGAGCGGTGACCCAGGAGCTCCAGCTGAGGCTGCAGGAGCCAACGTGCTGTGGATTCATACAGGCTGGGCCATCCCCCACCTGGACTCCAGCAGGATGCCCGTGGGGTCTTGTTGCTGCAGGAAAAGGCCCAGCAGTGACCCACGGATGTCCCCATGCTGGTCCAGGCTCTTTTCCTTCCCCCTTCTAGGGGCCAGAGTGCCTTTAGTCAGCCAGCCCTTACCTGAGACGGGGGAGAGGCTATTGTGAATGCAGTGGGGCCTCGCCTGGGGTCTGGCAGGACAGGGAATCCATCATGCTTGCTCAAATCCTCACCAAAGAATCCTCCCCCTTCACCCTCTTCCTTGGGTCTCCTCTGCCTGGTGTGCCAGGAAGGGCCATCCCAGCAGAGACAACACATTGAAAGCAGCCAGCTGGGTGCCCCACGTGTTGGACCTTCTCCCTAGAACAGCCATGAGACTCCTGGATGGGCTCAAGCACTAGGTTCCTGCAGGAAGTAGTAAGGAGGAGGTTGGGGTTCTGGCAGGCTGTGCACACAGGCCTGGCCATGCACCATAGGGACCCCTCTCTACACCCCACCTGCTGGGTGGGCCTGGGTGCCGTCCCTTTCCTCTCGAGGAGTCAGGGTGCTTTCACCCACACCACGCTGGGAAGGTTGCTTCCATCCTCCCAAGAATCCTTCATGTGTCTTGTCCCCTCCCTGGACTCTTGGGCCCTTGGCTCCCACCCACTTTGGCCTGCTGCATAGCCGCTACCCGGTGAGAACTTCCTGCAGGCTGTAATACAGACCACTGGGATGATTTCAGGAGGCTCCCACAAACGCTCCTTATTACATTTGTCATGTTTCATGCTAATGTGTGTTAGGAAGACATAACCAGCGTGTGAAACCTGTGATTTTGTGACTGTGAGCCCTTGGGGCAGGAACCTTGGGCTTCTGCTCAGGCAAGCCTGTCTCTGAGCTCAGATGCCTGGAGGGCCCGAGGCACCTGGCTCAGAGAAGCATCACTGCAGGCCTTTATGCAATTCATGGGAAGATCACTTCCGGTGGGTGGATCGGGTAGGGGGACAATTGGGAGGGAAGCTGGGCACGCTGGTCTGGGTTGTCATCTATGGTCTCAAGGAAAATCACTGTGCCTGACAGACCCAGGAGCCACCCTGGCTCTGCCCTGATGAGCTGTCTGATCTGGGACAAACTGTTAGCCCACCTGTGTGGCTGCTCCTCTTCTGGGGGGGTGGCTGGAACAGCACCGCCTCCTGGGGTTGAGGTGAGGATTAAATGAGAAAGCCTCGATCGCATCGCCCCAGCGGCATGGGATCAGTGTGTCCAGAGATGGAGTCTGGCATGCCTGGAAGGACGCTGCTCAGGCAGGACAGAGGCAGGAATGGTGGCGGTGGGGAGGGATCAGGAGTGTGGCCTCTGGGGCCGGGTCCTTCTCCATCACTGCTGGGTGTGTGACCTGGCGCAGCCGCTCAGCCCCTCAGTGCCCGCTTTCTCATCTGCTGAGTGGGGAGAGCTCAGCTGACCCCAGGGGCTGTTCTGAGGACTGAACACATAAGCGTGGCTGCTTGCTGAGTCCCACAGCTCCGCTCCCGGCCCCTGCGGGCCGGCTTTGCACACGTAGCTGTTGACCAGGAGGCTGGGCGGGACATGGGGAGCACCGCTCAGGGTGCAGCAGTGAGTGAGGATGAGGGGCAGGTAACAAAGGCAGAGGGTGGAGGAGGGAAGGTTTTTCCAGATGGACAAACTGGCCCAAGGCTGCAGGCTTGTGGTGCCAGCAAGGCTGGAGAGGGATGGGAGGTGCAGTGAGTGGGAGATGAGTAAGCTGTGGAGGGGCCTGTGATGGGGTCATGGGGTCACAGGTGTCAGTGGGGGTGGGGAAGGACCTCTGTCGCTTTTCCATTAAATGGAAAAGGCCATATTATTCATCCCTTTTTTTAAATGGGAACGCACAGATGAAAAAATAACTATACATTTTATAGACACTCCATGCACTGGGGCTGTTTTTAAATCCCCTGTTATTCCTATAACTCCATTAGACAATTGGCCGGAAAGCCTGGCTCAGAAAGAACCCTGACTGGCTCCCCAGTCCCCTCCAGAGCACCCCGTGTTTGGTTAGGCCCCAGACCACTTCCCTAGGTGCCCAGCCCAACCTTCCAGACACCCCAGGCTTCTCCGCCTCTGCTCTTAAGCTTGCTGTTCCCTCCACCTGGAGGAACCTCCCCTCTTCTCTAGCTCCGTATCCCCACAGTGGACTGTCCTCAGAGCTCGGGTCAAATGGCCCTGTTCCATGGAGTCTCCCAGACCTTTCCCCACCCTGCTGCTGCCTGCCATACATTGCCTCTTCTTCCGAAGCCCCCAGACCCATTGTCTCACCTTATCTTGACTTGCTTTATTTTCTGTTTGGTTCAGACAAATGCATGTTCCCCCTCAAGGCCAGCCTTAGAGCCCACGGACAGGGGAAATCCTTTTCATAAAATGCACTTGCAGTTCACAACTGTAAATTTTAAAATGTAGGCAGTGGGCTGATGAGAATGATCCTTGGCGTGCTATGGTGCCACTCACTAGCTGTGTGGCTGAGGGCAGGTCTTTGTGCATCTCTGGGCTCACTTTCTCCATCTCTGGAGCACAGACAGCCATCTCTGCCTCCCAGGCTGTTGTGAAGCCAGAAGGCTGTAGGACATGTGCAGTACCTGCCTCCAATCTCAGCAAACACCGAGGAGAGCTGTGGGAAACCTTAGCAGGCTCTGTTCTCATCCAGCCGCTCTGAGCTGATTCTACATCTCATCTGGGTGTCATTCTGACCACAGGGTTGCCTTCTTGCTGACGGTTGCTCTGGAAGGCACTTCACATGCTGTCAACAGCAGACGTAAGTGATGCTCCAGGGCCAGCATGCTAGAGAGCTGTCCTCAGGCCTCCAGGAGAGGCTGTGCGCTGACTGAGTTCTCCACTGATGCAGGGAGGTGTGGACTCGTCGGGATGGAGCATTCCTTTCCGAGGAGGCCACACCCAGTCCCGTCAGCCCCAGCCCCACTCTGGAGATGGGAGTCTCCAGCCGACATGGTCCTGGCTCCGCTGTCAATGTTAGTCACCCCATGGACTGTAGTCTGCCAGGTTCCACAGTTCGTGGGATTTCCCAGGCAAGAATACTGGAGTGGATTGCCTTTTCCTTCTCGGGGGGTTTTCCAGACCCAGAGATCGAACCTCTGTCTCCTGAGTCTCCTGCTTAGCAGGCAGATTCTTTACCACTGAGCCACCTGGGAAGTCCTCTGCTGTTAATGCCTGTGTGAATTTGAAGGGGGACCTCAGGCAACTTACTGACCTCTGGTGACCACTGATTGAAATGCAGCACGTGGCCGTCTGGACTGAGCCCCTGTCCCCTCCAACAGTCCCCTTGCCATCCTGTCCTTCCCCTGCACCCACCTACCCTCCCATCAACCTCTCCCACCCTCTCTGCAATAATAGCAGCCGTGGCCTATTGAAGGCTTGCTGTGCCCCAGGTACAGAACTCAGCACTAAACCCTTCACAAATATAATTTCTAATTCCATCACTTCTTGCTGAATACTGTATATATATATATTTATTTATTTATTTATACACACACACACACACACACACACACACACCCATTCTCCAGATGAGGGGGTTGAGCACAGAGAAGCGAAGGAACTTGACTATGGTCACTTGGGTAGTGAGGAACAGAGCTATAATTCAAATTCAAACCTCTGTAGCTCCAGATCCTGAGTTCTTCCCTTCACAGCCCCCTGCCACTAACTGAGGACCCTGCTTTCTGCATCTTCTGATTCTCAGTCACCTGCATGGCAAATCCCAGTTGAATCCTGTTCCTGCCCCTGGCCAGGCCCTGAGTGGACCCCACTGAATGTTTGAGGATAGAGATGATGGTGCTGCTGCTGGTGCTGGTGCTGGTGGGGCTAGCCCAGGGCCTGTGGTGAAGGATGGAGTTGGCAGGGGGAGGTATCCTCTCCCCTCTCATAAAGAAGACTCTTTGGAGGCCCTGTCAGAAGCTGTAATCTTTTGAGACTTGCATCCCCAGGGTGAGCAGTGGAATGCACAGAAGTGAGGAAACCAACTCCAAAAGGTGAGGGCTGGGCAGGGCCGAGGAGAGTGGAACATGAGGAAGGCCTCAAGGAGATGGGCCTTTGTGTGCTTGGGGTGTAACTCCCAGTCCCTGAAAAATATCTTCAGGGAGGTTCAGAAGCGTCCACTTCCCCTTTACATTAGATGATTCCAGAGGAGCCGTGTCCCTGGCGGCCAGCACCTCATGTTCGTTCTCTGGGTTTACTTTTTCATGCCCAGTGCCTGATCATGGCCAGGTTCACTGGACTGGAAGCAGATGAGATATTCTCTGCTAACTGGTCAGCACATCTTTTAATTTCTGACAAGTTTTCATAGACATGGCATTTCTGAAGGATAACCGAGCCAGTGGTGGCAACAGTCTAAATGTATGAGCTCTGGAAGCTTTCAACAGCCACATCTCTCACCCTGCCTCCCTCTATGCAAAGTGCCCATCCCTTCTATCATGCTAAGAATGATCCAAAGCATTCAAAGCTTTTAGCCATAGAGAAGATGGGATGTGATCAGCCAGCAGGAGCTCGAGCCGTGCAGGGACCGTTCCTGCTTGTGGATGTGCTGTGCCCTCAGCCCCACCCTCCAGTGGTGAGGACCCTCATTTGGCTGCAGCTTCGGTCAGTCACTGAAGGTGATAAGTTGCTGAAAGGCTACCTGTAAACGTAAAGCTCACATGGTCCAGGCTGCCAGGCCTCCAGGGAAGCCTCGTTTTCTGTTCTTCAAGTGCAAATAACCAAATCTCTTTATTCTTAAACTCAGAATTTCTTCTAAATCTGTTCGCCATCTTGCACCTCTATCATCCTGATATAAATCTGACAGTTTGGTTAACTTCACTGAGGCTTTTATTGACCCTGCATTTTCTTTATTGGGTCTTGATCTTTATGACCAACCCAGATAGCATATTCAAAAGCAGAGACATTACTTTGCCAACTAAGGTCCATCTAGTCAAGGCTATGGTTTTTCCTGTGGTCATGTATGGATGTGAGAGTTGGACTGTGAAGAATCGATGCTTTTGAACTGTGGTGTTGGAGAAGACTCTTGAGAGTCCCTTGGACTGCAAGGAGATCCAACCAGTCCATTCTGAAGGAGATCNCCCATGACCCACAGCTCAGCTTCTCCAGTATACTTGTCACCAAAGGGTGTGTTCCCAACCTCTTGGCAACAGAATATTTTTAGCAGATACACAGCTCAGTGCCACCTGGCACTTGCTCCTCTTTCCACAGACATCCCTTGCTTTCTGAGCTTCACCCAGAGAGCAACCAGTCACGGCAGACAAGCTGGTGGGCTCACTGTGGCCGGACCTCCGGGGGGCCAGTGACCGCTGGGAACCAACCCTGAGCCTCGCTTCCTGGGACACAGGCTGCCCGCAAACATGGGTCGCCTCGGAGGAACAGTGTGCACATTTCTGGTCTCATCCTCCTCTCCTTTTGCCTGATCATACCCAGGCTGTGTGCCCCTGGGGGAAAGCACATTAACAAGATCATAATAAGATCAGAATTTTGACAAGACTCTAAAATATCCAAATCTCGAGGAGACTTGAGAATTTTTAGGATAAAATATTAACAATATATGGAGACATCAATAATATACATTCAGAACAGCCTCCTCAGAGCTCAAATTAGGAAGGTCACACCGAGGTCATTGAGTTTATCCCCCTCATTTAAGAGAAAAATGAAGCTTGGTGGAAAGAGAAGTCATGGGTTTAAAGGTCAAGACAGGTATCTACTAGCCACATGACCTTGGGGAATTTACTTTGAGCCACAAGTTTAGCTCTGGGCTAAATCTGCCTCTCCTATTTTGCTTGCCTGAAACTGTTTTTTTTAAAGAGGAGATTTTAAGTCTTAGAATTTCATAACAATTAAGTGCCTGAGCTTTGTAACATGTGACCTTGGTTCAAATTCTGATTCTGTTAACTTGCTGTCTGTGACCTCAGGCAGGTTACTGAGTCTCTCTGTGACTCCATTTTTTTATGTGTATAGGAGGATGATTAAATTCCCTGTGTCATGGGGCTACCTTGTGGTTTAAATGAGGAAAGGTATGCAAAGCATTTAAAATAGTGTTCAGTACCCAGTAGGAGCTATCTAAGGGTATGCTAATATTATTATTTTTTTTATTTTTAATCTGGATTGGTCGTTTTCTTGAAAACCCAGAAGATCTGACAGCCTCATACAACACTTGGCTGGAAAAGTGTAGCCACTCTCCATTTAGAGAGACTGTGCCCTGCCTTCTAGCTCACTTCAGCCCCAACCTCTCCCTCCTCCTTGTACCTCCTCTGTTTCACTCAGGCGTGTGGCCAGCTCACCGCTCCTCCCCAACACGCTCCCTCCCTCTAGTGCCCTGAGCCCCTATTTGGTCAGGAAGCAGTATTTCTGGTTATTGGATAAATTTAGAGGATAAACAGGGCTTCCCTTGTGGCTTAGACGGTGACAAATCTGCTTGCAATGCTTATGACCCGGGTTCGATCCCTGGGTCAGGAAGATCCCCTGGAGGAGGGAATGGCAACCCACTCCAGTATTCTTGCCTGGAGAATCCCATGTGGGCTACATGGTGTCACAAAGAGTTGGACACAACTGAGGGACTTTTGCTTTTTCTCAGAGGGTAAATATACCCATTTTACAGCCCTGAAAGCCCCTCCGTCTCTGAGCTGCCATAACCACTCATTCTCTTGCTCCAGGGCCTCCCGGCCTGGCTTCTGGGTGAACAGCGCTCGTGACAGGCCGCTCACTACCTCACAGGCCGCTTCACTGCTGAGTCTTCATCTTACGCAGAGTCCAAGAACAACAATTCACCTGTCACCTTGCCTGAGATGCCATTTAATTTGCCCCGCATCCCCTCTCCTGGAATCCAGAGCCGAGGGATATGCCATCTCCTTTCAGAGCTGTGTGCTGAGTTCCCAAGTGCTTGGGGAAAACTTCAGGTTTCAGAAATGCCTACAAAAAGGCTGGAGCCACAACCCAAAGGGGTCAAGTGCCGAATGGTCAGAGTCAGGCACTTCAGCATCTCCAGTGGCAGGACTGGAGGGGAAGCTGCTGAAGGCAGGGGGTCAGGCTGTGTCGTCTGTAAGAACACTGGGCTCAGAGCTGGGTTCTGGTTCCTGCTTTACCACTTTTGAGCTGCCTTTGTGATTTGGGCAAGACACACAACCTCTCTGCTTTTGTTTCCTTCTCTGTCAGATGAAAATAATAAGACTCCCCTGATGAAGGGATTGTGCAAGATTCTCTTTCTTTTCCTTTGAATCCGTGAGTCTCAGAGCTGCAGCGTAAGAATGAAAACAGATCCAGAAGATTCTGGCAGCTCCACTCCCTTCCTGGGAGCCTCACTCCCCTCCTGACCCAGGGCAGTGGAGCAGGAAAGCCGCTTCCAGGCGAGGGTTTAGGCGAGGGTTTGGGACGCCTGGTGCTGAGTAGTGACCTCAGGCCCCCACAGCCCTGGGCCTCAGGCAGTCAAGCTCAAGGTCTCTCTAAGACATTTTGGAATCCACAGAAACAGCTTTTTTTTTTTTTAAGACAAAACCAAGCATTTTCCAGACTGGCTGACATCCCTGGCTCATCAGAGCAGCAGAAGACAGGCAGGTGGTGGGGCTCAGACAGCCGTGAACTGTCTTACAGGCCAGGCACAGGCAGGGGGCCGGGAGGGCACTTCCTCTGCGGCGAAGGGCTGCCTCAGCTGGAGGGGGGAGGGGCCAGCAGGCCTGGGAAGCAGCACCAAGCCCCGGGGCGCCCCACCGTGCGTTTCTGGCTTCCTTCCCGGCCCTTTGCAGGGCATTTTTCTGCAGCTGTCTACACCCTCGGTCCCACCCAGCGCTGGCAGCCCTTCAGGAGGGCTGCGGGAGAGCAGTGCTGTTCTCCTCCGTCTGCAGTCTTGCAGGCCCCTGGGCACCCCAGAGAAGGAAGGTGCTAAGGAAACCTTGGTCAGCGTCACCTAAAAGCATCCAGGCGCGTCTGTGCAGGGACAGGGGGACAAAGTGGAAAAGTCGCTGGTGGTGTGATCTTGTCCACATCGCTTGAACTCCCTGGGCCTTGGTTCACATTTGTATAAAATGGGAACAGTGGCCAAGGGCTGGTGGGAGGGCTGAATGACCTCAGGCCTGTGGCAGTGACTGGTGCACCTAAGGGCAAAGTTTGACTGTTTTCGCTGGAAGGGAAGTGATTTTTCCAAGGCGGCCCAGCACGTTCACGCAGGAGCCAGCACTCAGACCTGGCTCTCATGCTGACCTCTCTGCGCACAGAGCGGTCCCTACCAGAAAGTGGGGATTGTTCTGGCAGCCAGTCCACCGTGGTTGGGAGGGACTGGCTATGTGCCACGTCCGTGGGGAGCCCACAGTGTCAGGCTGAACTTGTGCTCAGGGACTCGTGAGAGCGTCTTGGCTGAGGGTCTCTAGCAGACATGAGGAAAGGAGGCCCTGGCTTGGCTCCCGTCTGTCCAGCAATGCCTACTGAGCACTTGCAGGGCATCAGGCACTGTGCTAGGCCCGGGGGATGCACCAGTGGATGAGGCAGACGTGTCCCCCCCGCCATGGGGCTAACGGGGACCACCCTATCAGAGGCCACAACAGTACACACAGCTTGACAGGTGCCATGAAGGAGGAGTGGGTGGGACCCCCAGGCCCATGGGTGTGTGAGAGAGGGCTCTGAAGGAAGGGGCCTATTGGCAGAGCCCTGATGGAGACAGACAGACAGTAGCAGGTGGTGGCGAGGGTCGGGGGA
>SJYV01021496.1:290732-311532 GCA_006410875.1 Neotragus pygmaeus | reverse complement strand
CAGCCCGTGACATCGACAGGAACAGTCAGCAGGGGAGCTGGGATGGGGTGGCGAGGAGGCGTGTCTGCCAACAGGACGGCCCTTTCCAGACTTGGGCTGAGAAGGGAAGCAGATGGAGCGGTCGCTGGAGCCGGCTGGGGTCTGGGGGGCGGGGGCTGCTGTTGCTTGGTACCAAGAGGACGGAGCTCACGAGCACAGTGGTGGGATGTGTCCAAAGGTGGAGGCCTGAAGCTGCTGGGGAAGGGGTGGAATCTTATAGGGAGATCCCTATAAGGGACCATCCAACCTCCAGCACAGACTGGAGGGACTGAGCCCGGGCTGGGAAGGGGAGGAGGGCCCGGCCGACACCGGACAGCTGCCCCACACCTGTCCCTGGACTTAGTCCTTTGGGAACCACCAAGCTGCACAACCCCAGTACTGGCCTTTGAGGAACAGAGAAGTCAGAGGCTCCAGGCTGGCCAACCAAGTCCTGAGAGCCCAGGGGCCACCCTCCCCTGATCGCCATCACCTGGGCCCTGCTGATTGCCTCCTCCTCTCACCTCTTTTCTCTGGCTCCCCAGTCACATCTCTCCTGGTTCCTTATCAGGATCTCTGCTTGGGGGTGGCTTTTGGCACCATCTTTCTACCCACCCTCACCTTTGGGTGCTTCCTGGGCCCTCTCACTATCCTTTTTCTGTTTTCATGCTCTCTTGAGTAGTCACCTGCCTCCTCACAAAGCTACACGTCCCATCCTGAGTCCCATGGAATTCTGGTTGTGTGTGGACATTTCTTCAATTCTCTCATGAGCATCTCACATTCAGTAGTTAAGGACTAGAATCCTGTACCATTTCTCTCGAAGCCCGTGGCTGGTACCACCTGAGCTGGCTAAGTTGAAATCTTTGTTCCTCCTGTCTGGTGCCCCTGTATCAGCCAGACAGCCACCAGGGTGTATGGATTCTACATCCAGAAGGCTTCGAACCCCTGTTGTACAACACGCGTGTCCTGTACCCAGTTTCTCCTCTTGCAGACCGTTCCCCATGGCACCAAGGACGTATCTTCTGTTGAGACTTTATGTTTACCTTTAAGACAGCTTTAACCAAGTCTCAGCTTTTGGGCATGGCGTTCAAGGCTGATGGTGATCCAGTCTGCCCTGCCCACCACACTCTCCAGGCATCTTGACGCTCGTGCCTGTGCTGCTGGGGGCCCTGCCTGGGGTCCTCCCCTCTTGCCTCCATCTCGCGGCGTCCTCTCTAGCCTCCCCCGACCCAAGGTTGCGTCCCCAGCATGTTGGCGCCTTCCATGCAGTGTGACAAAGTGGCGTCCGGGGTTGCGCACCTGCCTTCTCACCCCACCCCCAAGTCACGGCACCGCCCCGGGGGCTCTGTACGTGTGTGTCTCCATCCAGGCACCCACCTGTGGCTTAACCTCGCTACCGAGGGAGAAGGGGCTGAGAGCAGCCAAGGTCGATGGACTATCTGCCTGCTTCTGAGCTGTCTTATGTAAAGGGAAGGGCACATGTGGTAGAAATGGGGGCCGCTGTGGGCCTGGGTGGGAGGGGGCGAAAGACAGGGGACCCACAGGCTCCATGGTGATTGGAAGTGAGAGGGGAGAGGCTGTCATGGAACCTCCGAGCAGGGCAGAGTGGAAGTGGTGTTGTGTGTGCGTGCATCTGAGTGTGAGCGCTGGTGATCACTGTGCCTCTGCCTGCCGGCTCCCTCGCTCAGAGTCCCCTCCTGCAGGCCCATCCTGGTGACATCCTCTCAGCTATGAGCTGATGGTCCCAGCAGAGCAGGACTGAGTCCCAGCCGCTGTCACTTCCTCCCCTTCCCCTACCCCAAGTCCCCTCCCTGCCTCTCTGAAGCCCTACCCAGGGGCTGGGTGCCGAACCTCCTGGGTGGGAGGGAGATGTACAGGTGAGTGTGGGCATAGGCAGGCCTCCTGCTTGGCATAGGAGGCAGACTGCAGGCTGAGAAAGCCGCACCTCTCCTAAGGCGCCTATGCCCTCGGACCCTGGGTCTCACAGTCAGAAAGCTCTTCTCCTGGAATTATGCCAGGATTCCCTCCATGGGCCCTGCCGCAGCCTTCCCATCCCTGTCAAGACACTCGCACATCTACAGCGTTAGGCCAACGTGGCGTTCTGACAAGGACAGTATCAAGTGAGCCTGTGGGACTCATGGGTTCCTTCTAAGTGGAAATAAGAGCATTCTGATTCACCGCCAAGAGCGCACTGGCCCCGAGGCCCAGCAGACAGGCCGGCCGCCCCAGGAGGCTCCTGCAAGCTGTCAGTACTTCCTGCTAGGACCCCAGGTGATCCCCGGAGAGAGGCCAGGTGGCTGGAATCTGGGTCCTGAGAGCTTCCCGCTCGGCTCAAGACGGAAGAGACTGGGGAGAGAGCTTCAGGCCCCGGGTGTCTTGACTCTGAGGACTGGGAAATAAAGCGCCCTCCGTGCATGTCAGGCAGGCCTGCGAGCGGACTGTTTCGGTGCTGGGCGCCCCTCGTGGAGGATGGGCAGGCTCTGGGGCAGGCAGATTCGGAAGGCGTGTTCCTTTCTAGCTGTGGGAGCCTCGGGCTCTCCGTGGAGGTTGTGACTGAGCGTGGGCAGGTGTCCGGCACGGGGTGAGCACTGGCTCAGCGGTGGCTGCGGGGGCTGTGGCTGTCATCTGTTTTAGTCTCTTTGTTACACGGTGGCCCAGAGCGGCTGCTCTTTGGAAGCAGAAGCTGGTGCTGAGGCTGGATCTGGGCCAGAGACCCCCTGTGCCCCCGGGGCTTCCCTCCCGGCCGGGAGCACCAGGGCCTGCTGCCTCTGAGGGAGAGGAGGGGGTGCGCCCCCCGCCCCCGTCTGAGGTCAGGGCAGGTGCAGGGCTCCACGGCGGATCCCCCACCCCTGGTTCTCTCTGCTCCGCGTCCCCCTCTCCCCTGCCCCTGAGAGCCGGATGTGGCCAGGAAGCGCGTGCATCTTCTGAGGTGGGAACCTGCCTCCTCGCCTCCTGTTTTGTTCCTTTACCATGACGCCTGTTGCTCATAGGTACAAATCAAACGAAGAGTATGTGTATGTGCGAGGCCGCGGCCGAGGGAAATATGTTTGTGAGGAGTGTGGAATTCGCTGCAAGAAGCCCAGCATGCTGAAGAAACACATCCGCACCCACACTGACGTCCGGCCCTATGCGTGCAAGCACTGTCACTTTGCTTTTAAAACCAAAGGTAAGAGACGGCCAGCGGAGCACTGGCCCTGCCCGCTGCAGGGAGCTCCCCTCTGGGAGCTCCAGCACAGAGCCCGGGGCCCGGGCCTCTCTGCCTGGGGCCTGAGCAGCCCTGATTTCCGGGCTCTGCAGTTACAGAGCAGCCCGCTGCAGACGGGTCAGTGGCACTGTCGGCTGCCCAGCCTGTCCTCTTAGAGCCCACACTGGCCCCACCCACCCTCCACCCATGCGATTCCCACCACGGCCAGGCGGTGGCACTCTAGCGCACAGCTCCTGGTTTTGTATTTGCTCTCATCCCCCCGCCTCCTTTTGCATGCCTCCTTAGCCCTTTATGCACCGTCCTGATGAGTTCCAGCATCCACACTGGTCACTGCCACTCTTGAGTTTGAAATCCATTCCACCCCGAGCCACTTAACACACTCTCGCATGGTCACTTCTCATGCCAGACTTTGCCTCCACCTCGCCTCACCACACAGACCGTGTTCCCGCTCCGCCCAGCTTCTCCACAGCCCTCAGCACTGGGCCCGGCTCTCCCCTCACGCTGGCTGGCAGCCCTGTCGTTCCTGCCCTGGCCACGCAGCACCTCAGGGTCAGCTCAGGCTCTGGCAGTCACCTGGGAGAGGAAGGCAGACCGGCCAGTGAGGCTGTGAACCCGGAGGGCTGTGCTGGATGATGCGGGCAGCCACCAGGACCCAGGCGTGACCCAGTGAGGCCGAGTCCGCGGGACTTGGACAGAGCTATTCTCCACTCCCGGGCTGCTCCTACAGGGCAGAAAGGCATTGTGACCCACTTCTTTCCTGGGTGGTAGCCGAGTAGACCACGGTGCCTCAGAGGGAGGCCTGGGCTCTCAGTAACCCTGGTGGCTTCAACCTCTTGTGCTTGGCAGATTCCTGGCTCAGGATTTGGGCACGAGGGTCCTGCCTTCTCCTTCGGGCAAGTTGGGGGCCTCCAAGACAGCCCCCTCCAGGGCCACGTGGTTTTTCAGTGGATGCAGGCTTTTGCTTTGGTGCCCATTAGCCTTTTGTGGGTGTAGCTGCTCCCAGAGATCGAGAGGCTGGGTGGCTTTGAGGAGGCCCCTCCGGACTTTGAGTCTTCCTTCTTCCTCCTCCTGATCCCTTCCATTCTCTCAGTGCTAGGTTGGGGGCAGTTTATCTCACCCCCTCGCTCACAGCCCCCGCTCTGACTGGGTGCTCATCTCTGGTCCCCTGATCCCATTAGCCTGTCCTCCTCTGTCCTCGGCGCCATCACTCCCAAGTGGAACTCTAACCTTTCCGCCAGGGTTTTGGTTCGAATACAGGTGACCCTCCTCCTTCCTTGCCCTGACCCTCTTCTTTCTTGGTGTCTCGTCAACAGCAGCCCAGAGGGGACCGGTAGGCCCGCAGTGCTGCCGTGTGCAGGACACGTCACCTAGCGGGCCTCGGTCCCAGTCCTGGGCTCCGTGCCCACACACCCCCTTCAGCCCCACTTCCTCTGGCCTTAGGGGGCCAGTTGGGACTTTCTGGAGGAGAGAGGTGGAAATTCAACAACTAGATAGCTATTTTCCAACAATTCAGAGAATGGTCTTTGACTCTGAATGCCAAAAGCCTTTTGNCTCATCTTTCCCATTCTGTTGTTTTCCTCTATTTCTTTGCATTGATCGCTGAGGAAGGCTTTCTTATCTCTTCTTGCTATTCTTTGGAATTCTGCATTTAGATGTTTATATCTTTCCTTTTCTCCTTTGCTTTTCGCTTCTCTTCTTTTCACAGCTATTTGTAAAGCCTTCCCAAACAACCTCACACAATCCTCACAGAGTCCCTGCATGGAGAGTGCAGAAGTGCCTGATCCAGGCAACACACTCTCTCCAAGGAGCAGCGCGAGGTCAAGGCAGGGAATCCAGCCCTGAAACCAGAGCGATGCTCCCTCTGGTTGGTCTTCAGATCAGGCTTAGGTCCAAGTCAGCTCTGTGTGCCCAGCATTGGCACAGGGCACATAGTAGATGCCCAGTACAAATTTGCTGAATAAATGTAATGTACTGAGCTAGACATGATCTCTCCTCCTGAGCAACTCAAGGGTGAGGAAGGAGGGTTTTGGGTTGGTGATACATCAGTGGGGTGGGGGCTGGGTTATATGCCCCAGAATTTCCTCCCCAAAGGTTTCCAGTTAGGAGAGGCCACAGGGGGCATCTTCTCATGGTATTTGAAGGGCAGAGGTACAGGGGCTGCTGTTTTTATGTGTCTGTGCTCAGCAGTCTGGGCAGGCACTTGTGCAGCCCCACGTGGTTGGCTTGGGACTGGAGCCTGGTCTGCAAATGCCCCATCTTCCCCGGCAGGCCTGTAGGCTTCTTGACTCCAGGATGGATGTGTGTTTAGCTCCGGCATCAAGGACATTACTTTGCCAACAGAGGTCTGTCTAGTCAAAGCTGTGGTTTTTCCACTAGTCATATATGGATGTGAGAGTTGGACCATAAAGAAGGCTGAGCGCTGAAAAATTGATGCTTTTGAACTGTGGTATTGGAGAAGACTCTTGAGAGTCCCTTNCTACTTCCTCACCCTCTTCTCCAGTCTTCCCAAATACAAAGAGGCAATGGCTAAGTTTATAGAGCGATGGCACCCTCGCCCCTCCTTCTTACAGCAGGCACCTGGAGCCAGAGCACTTCTGCAACTGTCTGTCCCGCAGGTAGAGCACCCGGCACCCAGTGGGCGCTCAGTGACTGTATGGTGGTTACATTAATACATGAGTAATTATAGTCAACATCGATTGAGCATCCACTCTGTCTCTAGACCCATGCCGTGGTTATCTTGGCAAATCCTCACAATGACGCAGTGAGGTCCATACTCCACACCCCACACTCACACCTCCACACTCTGGACATGGGCTTGATGCTCAGGTCTTTTAGAGCTAGGGGCTTTCAAGAGACCTAAAGCCAGGCAGACCTGACGGCCCCCTCTCACCTATCAATCCCATCCCACATCCCAGCCCCACACCCCAGCCTCAGTCCCCCCATAGCAAGATGAGAGCCATACTGGGGCCAGTTTCTGGGAAGACAAGGCAGAGCAGAAGGCGAGTCCAAGCCAGCATGTCTGGCTGGGCCCTGTCGGGCCCCAGCATCCAAGCAGGAGGCCAGAGCAGCTTCAGGGGGTAGATAAGCAACTGGAGATATTCCTTCTGCAGTGAGCAAACCTTTGACCAGATCCCCTAAAATCAGAGTCAAGAGAGTGTGAAAAAGAGAGGTGTGTGTTCCTGTGTCTTATTTCTTTCTGTTTATCTGATTTGGGAATGTATGTGCAGTCTTAAAAAACAAGTTAGATCATATTTCCTTTTAGGTGAGATGAATCAGCTTTATTGAACAGAATACAGTGAACTCGGAGCTGTGGCCTCCAAAATGAGAATGTGGGGTTACTGAGTTGATCAAGAAAGTACATCAAGCTATTTACAGATGTCTTATTAAGTCCTCATAATTGTGGTAGAAACCTGTGTCACTCCTTTTTAAACTGAAGACATTCAGTAAAGCTCAAACAGGTTATGGAAGTTGCCTGAGGTCCGACAAAAACCACTCCATGTAGGTCTATGCCACTCCAGTGCCTGGTGGGCTGGACGGGGTAGCTGCTCCCAAGCCCAGAGCCCTGCCTGGGTGGGAGGCAGGGAGTGTCCTCTAGCATCGCACCAGGGGTCCACTGGGTAAGCTTCATTTTCCCAGTGAGGCCAAAAATGATGACCAGATGACCTTATTTGAGAATGCATGAAATCAGTGCAATCGTTCTAGAAATAATTCCTACCAGCACCAGCCCTATTCTAAGTCCTACTCTAGGTGCTAGAGATTCTTCAATGAATGAAATACAGTTCCTGCCCTCAGGAAGCCTGCATTCTAGAGGGGAGCCGGGTAGTGAACAAATGTGGAACAGGGCGAGGGCCTTGGGTAGGAAACAAAGCTTCCACGACAAGTAGGGAATGTTCAGGTGACATGAGCCGCGAACATGAGGCTGGGGGTCAGAAAGCCATGTGGAGCCTGGGGAAGGGCTCTCCCTGCAGGTGGAACAGCAGGTGCAGAGCCCCTGAGGACAAGAGTGCAGGGAAGTCAGAGACAGCTGTGGCTGTGAAGGTCAAGGGATGGATTTAGCCGCCTGCTGGAGCGACTGCCCTGACTCTGTGTGCAGAGGATGGCCGGTAGGGGGCGCGGCTGGAGGCAGTGATGCAGGCTGAGCACGTGTTGGAGGGGGTGGGCGGAGGGAGGTGGAGAAACGTGCTGTTAGGTTTTGCTGACACATCAGGGCGCGGGGTAGTGGGAGGTGGAGGGTGAACGCATGGGAATAAAAGAGCCAAGGATGATTTCCGAGGTTTATGGCCTAGGAAACTGCAAGGATGGAGTTGCCATTTTCCGCAATGATGAAGATTCGGGGAGGAGCTTGTCTGTTAGACGCGAAGTGGTTGGGAGGAGGCCAGGCCGGCGCCGCAGCCCCGCCCCTGAGGGTGAGGAGGTTGAGCACCAGCGCCACCGTGTGGCCAGACCCCCTCAGCGCCCCGGCGCGCTTCGTTCCACCCTTCCCTTGGCCCCAGAGAGGCGGGACTTTGTGGAGATTGACAGTGAGGGGCATTGGGACTGGTTGATCGGCAGGGGCCTCCCGTAGAGCTCTGCCAGAGCCCAGATGTGGGGGGCCTGGCGAACCTTGTGCTAGGTAGGGGACTCTTGGCTTCCGGGACTCCTGAGCTGGGTGCCTGCGGCAGGGCACCAGCCCTCTGTCCCGCAGCATCTTCATCTGTTACAGAGACTTTAGGATCTTTCCTGCTGAATATCAGGAGCCGCTGATCCTGACTCCCTAACTCCCCTCTGACTTTCAGCTGCAGCATGACATGCTGGCCGTGCTGCCTGTGTGTTGAGGTTGTGGGGTACTTGGGGTGACAAGACCTGAGGTTTATTGGGTACTTACTAGGTGTAGATACCTAGTACTTACAATCTTTACAGACCCTCACAATCCTCCCAGCAGCTTCATGAGGTGGCTTTTATTACTCTTACCACCACCACCCCCCCCATTTTACAGACAAGGAAACTGAACCCAGAGAGAAAAAGTAAATTATTCAACATTGCACAGTAAGGAAGGGGTGGGACTGAGATTCAAACCCAGACCATTTCCTGCTTCTCGGTGCATAAAAATATTTTTAAACTAGCAGTGTAATGATGTAGGGGTTATAAACCTATCCTGACTCAGCCGTTACTTTCTGGGTGACCTTGGGGAAACATCTGCCTGCTCTGGGCATGGGTTTCCCCACAGGTTGATGAGAGGCGAGGCTAGATGAGCTCCTGGGGCTAAAGTCTTAGGGCAAAGCTTTAAGGTATGTTTTATTCCCCCCTCACGACCCTGCTCTCTGGTCTCCAGCCCTTTCCCCCACTCTGGTCATTCTGCTCCCAGCTGCCAGGAGGTCATGCCCTTGGCCTCCCTTCACCTGACAGCTCCAGCTCCACCCCACAGTTTTTGACCTACATCCTCTTGCATGCCGACTGTCTTCCATTGTGTGCCTCTTACTGCTGAGCGCTGAGCTGTTTGAAAGCACAGATGCTGGGCTTTCTGGTGCTGGTGCAGCTTGGCACAGTGGGATCCAGAAACATGGCTGTACCAGTGACCTGAGTCAGCTCGTGTGTCCAGCTCTCTTAATTAGTAGTTGAGTGGGTGCTGACATGAGCTTAGTGTTGGGCCAGCAGGACCCAAACCCTCAGGAGCCTGCCAGGTGGGCGAGATGTTAGCGGAGCTCTCCCCAGAGTCCTGATTGCTGCCAACTTCAGAGATGCCCAGACTTGGCCTGTGTCCTGTTAGAGCTGATCCCGCTGGTGGGGCTGCCCCACCAGAAGTCAGACCAGGAGGCTGGTATTTCAGAGCTCTACTCTCCTCCCCAGCTGGGAGCACCAGAGGTTCTACAAGCACCTTCTCTGGACATGAGTGGCTGGGAAGAGGTCCTCTCTGCAGGCTGAGGTCAGCTTAGCCAAACCTTCCCAGAGAACAGGGCCTGCCACCTGCCAGATGCTGTTGTGCCAGGCATCAGCAGCGTGGCCACAGTGGCAGGTGTGTATGTAAACTGACCGTGCCCAGTGCTGCTGGACCCACCAGCATGGCTACTGTGTCCCAGAATAATAGATGTCTCCATGAATGCATTGAGTGGCTACAGTTATTAATATTTGAGCCCTTGATATGCGCCAGGCTTATGTTTCCTCCTCCTAGCAAACCTTATGAGATGAGACTGTCATATTCATTTGACAAAGATGGAGACAGAGGCCCAGCAGAGTGACTTACCTTGCTCTTGGTGAAGCCAGGACTGAATACTAACCAAAAAGAAAAAGAAAGAAAAGGCCTGTCTTGTTTGCTGTGGTTTGATGCCAGCCCTATTGCTTACTTTACCTGGGCAAGGTAAGGTAAACTCTCTCATCTTGGTTCCCTGTCTGTAACATGAAGATAGGAATAGTGCCGACCGGGCAGGATTATTTGGGGATTAAGTGAATTAACGCACATGCAGGCCCTGGAACTGAAGCTTCACATGGTAGATACAAGGTCATTTTCGCTCTGTTTACAAAGTGCTCCCGCACCCTCAGCGATCAAGGCAGTCAGGCGGGGTCTGTGGCACAGGGCAGCGTGGGGGGGGCTGTAACCTCGGGCCCCCTGTGTCTGTCCCTCAGGAACCAGTGATGACCCATTCCAGGACTCGGAAGGGCGAGAGGGCGCAGAGGCCATGGCAGAGCACCAGTTTTCAGACCTGGACGACTCGGACTCGGACTCGGACCTGGACGAAGACGAGGATGAGGACGAGGAGGAGAGCCAGGACGAGCCATCAGGCCCGTCCTCGGAGGCGCCCCCGCCTGGCCCGCCAGCCACGCTGCCGGCAGACTCCTCACCTGTTCAGGGCCCTCAGCCCACAGAGGCCACCCAGGGCAGCTCGGTCTCAGAAGCCGAGCGCTCGGCACCCGGCAGCTGCTCCACATCCAGCCAAAGCATCCTGTGCCTCCCCCGGCTGGCACCGGCTCCCCGGGGCCCCGTGGAGAAGGACACAGGCTCGGCCCTGAGCTCCCAGACCCTGTCCCCAAGGAGGCCGTGGTCCCCAAGCAAAGAAGCAGGCAGCCACCTACCACTCACCCCAAAATACTCACTAATCAAAAGCGACTTGTCTCCCCAGCGACATTCACCGGCCCACGAGCCACTGGCCTCAGCCGCGAGCCCACCTGGCCCCCAGACGGGCCCTCTCCCCTGCGGGTCCCCAAGACTCGAGCTGTCTCCTCTTGCCCTCCACCCCCTGGGAAGGGAACTGCCTCCTCGAGCGCGCCTGCCCCCCGAACGCAAGGGCGCTGCAGACCCAGGCCCCCCCAGACACTCGCCCACCAGGAGATGGTCTCCAGGCCAGGCCGAGTCACCACCACGGTCAGCGCTGCCAGGGAAGTGGGCCTTGGTGGGGCCGGGCAGCCCCTCGGGTGCTGAGCGTGGCCCAGGCTCAGGGCTGGCCCCCCGGGCTCTCTACCCACCCGCGCCTCTACCTCACAAGCTTCTCGGCAGAAGCCCAGCAGAGACCTGCACCTCCACGTGGGTGAGTTCCTGTCCCCCAAGTGGCTGATGGGTGGGGGGCCGCGAGCTCACACCTCCCTGAGCGTCACTCCCAGAGCTGCACCCCTGCCAGTTCAGCGGTTACCAATAAGGCGTGCATGGGGCGCCACTTACACCAGGCCCTGTGCTGCGTGCCTGAAACCAGTCAGTCGTGTGTCAGAAGCAGCCGAGCATGGACTGTGGAGCTGGACTAAAAGAAAGTGAAAGGGGAAGTGTTAGTTGCACAGTCATGTCCAACTCTATGGACGGTAGCTGGCCAAGCTCCTCTGTCCATGGAATTCTTCAGGCAAGAATACTGAAATGTGCCATGCCTTTCTCCAGAGGATCTTCCCAACCCTGGGATCGAATCCAGGTCTTCGGCATCACAGGCAGATTATTTACCCTCTGAGCCACCAGGGACTACCTGGTAGTTTTTAAATTCTGGACTACCCAGAATTAAATCCAGGTTCTGTCACTTATGAGCAGTGTGGCCTTAGATGTGGCTATAAACACTCATGCCATCTCCTCCCACCCCATATCCACGTATTCTCTGAGCAGATGGCAGAGCCCAACCAAAATCTCCACATCTCCAACATGAGCCACCAGCAGCCTCCGAGTCACTTCAGCCACCTCCTTGCCATCCTCCCGTCATCACCATCACTGCCACATCGCCGGGCATCTGCCCTCAGCACAGTCCAGCCACCCCATAGGCTTGATCACCCTTGTCACAACATCACTGTCCCCACCACAGTCACGATCCCCAGCACCAACACCGTCATCATTGTCGGCTCACTTTTCCCCTCCCAGCACCTTTTCTGCCACTGGGTTGTCACGACCCAACACCTCTGCTCACCGCCAGCAGCGTCAGCACCATCACTCAAGAGATTCGAGCTCCGGGAGTAGCACCATCCAGGAATCTTACCTTGGTTTTTAATTTGGGGCTCAAGTTAAAATTCCTGGTGGTGAAAAAGTGAAAATCAGTCAGTTGTATCCGACTCTCTGTGACTCCATGGACTGTATAGAATTCTCCAGGCCAGAATACTGGAGTGGGTAGCTTTTCCCTTCTCCAGGGGATCTTCCCGACCCAGGGATCAATCCCAGGTCTCCCACATTGCAGGCGGATTCTTGGTGGTGGGAGGAGGTTAAGTGCCTGGGGTGGGAACTCATGTTCAAGGGTAAAGTTGGGTCAGTATTGTCAGGAACGAGAGGCAGCAGAGCCAAGAGAGAGGGCCAGCACATGGGAGCCGACAGAATGGGCAGCCCCATTCTCTGAAGACGAGGGCGCCAGCCAGAAGCATGGCGACCTGGTTCCTGAGTGTGCCTATGGTCACTATAGGGCTGGGGACGGCCCATTCCAGAGAGGGCACCCACCCAGGGCGCCACCGTAGGCAAGGGTTGGGACTCGGTGGTGGCCCAGCTCAGCCAGGACCTGCACTGTGATCCCGCCGAGCCCCCTCCTCGCTCTAGCCCTCAGGGTCTGCAGGCACCCAGCAGGTAACCCTCGCCTTCCTCTGTCTTCTGTTCTGACCGTAGCAGNCTGGACGACTCGGACTCGGACTCGGACCTGGACGAAGACGAGGATGAGGACGAGGAGGAGAGCCAGGACGAGCCATCAGGCCCGTCCTCGGAGGCGCCCCCGCCTGGCCCGCCAGCCACGCTGCCGGCAGACTCCTCACCTGTTCAGGGCCCTCAGCCCACAGAGGCCACCCAGGGCAGCTCGGTCTCAGAAGCCGAGCGCTCGGCACCCGGCAGCTGCTCCACATCCAGCCAAAGCATCCTGTGCCTCCCCCGGCTGGCACCGGCTCCCCGGGGCCCCGTGGAGAAGGACACAGGCTCGGCCCTGAGCTCCCAGACCCTGTCCCCAAGGAGGCCGTGGTCCCCAAGCAAAGAAGCAGGCAGCCACCTACCACTCACCCCAAAATACTCACTAATCAAAAGCGACTTGTCTCCCCAGCGACATTCACCGGCCCACGAGCCACTGGCCTCAGCCGCGAGCCCACCTGGCCCCCAGACGGGCCCTCTCCCCTGCGGGTCCCCAAGACTCGAGCTGTCTCCTCTTGCCCTCCACCCCCTGGGAAGGGAACTGCCTCCTCGAGCGCGCCTGCCCCCCGAACGCAAGGGCGCTGCAGACCCAGGCCCCCCCAGACACTCGCCCACCAGGAGATGGTCTCCAGGCCAGGCCGAGTCACCACCACGGTCAGCGCTGCCAGGGAAGTGGGCCTTGGTGGGGCCGGGCAGCCCCTCGGGTGCTGAGCGTGGCCCAGGCTCAGGGCTGGCCCCCCGGGCTCTCTACCCACCCGCGCCTCTACCTCACAAGCTTCTCGGCAGAAGCCCAGCAGAGACCTGCACCTCCACGTGGGTGAGTTCCTGTCCCCCAAGTGGCTGATGGGTGGGGGGCCGCGAGCTCACACCTCCCTGAGCGTCACTCCCAGAGCTGCACCCCTGCCAGTTCAGCGGTTACCAATAAGGCGTGCATGGGGCGCCACTTACACCAGGCCCTGTGCTGCGTGCCTGAAACCAGTCAGTCGTGTGTCAGAAGCAGCCGAGCATGGACTGTGGAGCTGGACTAAAAGAAAGTGAAAGGGGAAGTGTTAGTTGCACAGTCATGTCCAACTCTATGGACGGTAGCTGGCCAAGCTCCTCTGTCCATGGAATTCTTCAGGCAAGAATACTGAAATGTGCCATGCCTTTCTCCAGAGGATCTTCCCAACCCTGGGATCGAATCCAGGTCTTCGGCATCACAGGCAGATTATTTACCCTCTGAGCCACCAGGGACTACCTGGTAGTTTTTAAATTCTGGACTACCCAGAATTAAATCCAGGTTCTGTCACTTATGAGCAGTGTGGCCTTAGATGTGGCTATAAACACTCATGCCATCTCCTCCCACCCCATATCCACGTATTCTCTGAGCAGATGGCAGAGCCCAACCAAAATCTCCACATCTCCAACATGAGCCACCAGCAGCCTCCGAGTCACTTCAGCCACCTCCTTGCCATCCTCCCGTCATCACCATCACTGCCACATCGCCGGGCATCTGCCCTCAGCACAGTCCAGCCACCCCATAGGCTTGATCACCCTTGTCACAACATCACTGTCCCCACCACAGTCACGATCCCCAGCACCAACACCGTCATCATTGTCGGCTCACTTTTCCCCTCCCAGCACCTTTTCTGCCACTGGGTTGTCACGACCCAACACCTCTGCTCACCGCCAGCAGCGTCAGCACCATCACTCAAGAGATTCGAGCTCCGGGAGTAGCACCATCCAGGAATCTTACCTTGGTTTTTAATTTGGGGCTCAAGTTAAAATTCCTGGTGGTGAAAAAGTGAAAATCAGTCAGTTGTATCCGACTCTCTGTGACTCCATGGACTGTATAGAATTCTCCAGGCCAGAATACTGGAGTGGGTAGCTTTTCCCTTCTCCAGGGGATCTTCCCGACCCAGGGATCAATCCCAGGTCTCCCACATTGCAGGCGGATTCTTGGTGGTGGGAGGAGGTTAAGTGCCTGGGGTGGGAACTCATGTTCAAGGGTAAAGTTGGGTCAGTATTGTCAGGAACGAGAGGCAGCAGAGCCAAGAGAGAGGGCCAGCACATGGGAGCCGACAGAATGGGCAGCCCCATTCTCTGAAGACGAGGGCGCCAGCCAGAAGCATGGCGACCTGGTTCCTGAGTGTGCCTATGGTCACTATAGGGCTGGGGACGGCCCATTCCAGAGAGGGCACCCACCCAGGGCGCCACCGTAGGCAAGGGTTGGGACTCGGTGGTGGCCCAGCTCAGCCAGGACCTGCACTGTGATCCCGCCGAGCCCCCTCCTCGCTCTAGCCCTCAGGGTCTGCAGGCACCCAGCAGGTAACCCTCGCCTTCCTCTGTCTTCTGTTCTGACCGTAGCAGAAGGCTGAGTCGCCAAGTCCGTCCTGTTCACCTGCCCCCGCTCATCCTCTCTTCTCCCGACCCTTCTCGGCCCTCCATGACTTCCACGGCCACAGCCCGGCCCGGACGGAGAACATCTTCAGCCACCTGCCTCTGCACTCCCAGCGCTTGACCCGAGCCCCGTGCCCCCTGATTCCCATTGGCGGAATCCAGATGGTGCAGGCCCGGCCGGGGGCCCACCCCATCCTGCTCCCCGGGCCCAGCACGGCCTGGGTCAGCGGCTTCTCGGGGGGCGGAAGCGACCTGACGGGTTCCCGGGAGGCCCAGGAGCGAGGCCGCTGGAGCCCCACCGAGAGCTCGCCAGCCTCTGTGTCCCCCGTGGCCAAGGTCTCCAAATTCACACTCTCCTCGGAGCTGGAGGCCAGGGACTACCCCATGGAGAGAGGGAGGACGAGAGGGGGCCTGGGCAGACCTCCCGACTGGGAGCCCCGTGCGGCCCACGTGCCCACAGAGCCCGCGCTGACGCACAGCCCCTGCACCCCACCGGAGACCTCTCCCCAGGCACCCCCAGGCCACCGGGCAGAGTCCCGCAGCCCCCGCCTGGAGTCACCACAGCTGCCAGCCAACCCTGCGGCCTCCGCCACCCCGCCGCTGGACCGCAGCAGCTCCGTGGGCTGCCTGGCCGAGACCGCTGCTCGCTTCCCAGCCCGGAGGAGGAACCTCTCCGGGGAACCCAGGACCAGTCAGGGCTCCCCCCAGCCCTCGGGAAGTGGGGGGCCCGGGGCACCTCCACACCAGCCCGAGGACCGAGGGCCCCGGAGCACGTAGCCTCTCCCTGACCACTTCAGCATCTGGTTTCTGGTGTTTGGCCACAGACATTTCCAGCCGACTTCCTCGAGTCATCTTGCTGTCACGGGCTCCGTGTCCCATCTGTTGATCTTTCCAAGCAGCTTCTGCTCAGCCCCCGTCTGTCTTATCTTCCCACCTCGTATGCAGTTACCTGTGCCTTTTTCTATGACCTTTTGTTGCTTGAAAAGAAACAAACAACACACACCCAGACATTAAAAAAAAAAAAAACAAACCACGAGGAGACGGAGGCTGTGAATATTTAGATGGGGCCTCACCCTGGGCCACTGCGATCAGCAGCCACCCACAAAGCTGGCAAGAGGCAGTCAGTTGCTGAAAGAAGGGGGATGCACTGAGGGAGAGACAGAGGAAAAAAAAAAAAGAAACTTTTAAAAATATATAAGTAAATGCAAAAGCAAGCACTCCTATGTACAGAGTTTATGGTTCCTATTTATTGCTGCTTCACCCCACCCCAGCTAGTGGCCTCCCCTGGCTGCTAGCAGAAGGGTCAGCGGCCCACGGCAGAGGGACAGGCTGGGAGACTCCATGGGCAGGCCCAGAAAACCCCAACTTTCCTTTTCCAAAGACAAGGTAAATTTTCCTAGGATTTCAACACAAACTACTTGGAGCAGGTAGAAGGTAGTTGCTGGTTGGGTCCCCAGGGCTCCCAGACACCCTGGCGGTCTGAATTCCCATTCTGGCATTTGACCCGCAGGCAAATCCCCCACCCCGGCACCTCTACTCTGCACCCTGCCCTCAACCTTTGGACTGGGGAAGGAGCCCTGACCACCCGTCTCCCGGGTCCTGAGCGCCTGACCTCGGCCTTGCTCTCAGGGCCCCAGCCGTTGCTGCGCCTTTGTTCTATTAACTACCCACAAGGCTGAAGGGACAAGGCCTAACCCCTGGGGGTCAAGATCCAAGGTGCATTGCCTTGCCATTCCCAAGGCCAGGCTTGGGCTTCATTTCACATTTGGTCCCTGGGGTACAAAGGGCTCTATTTCCTCCATGACTGGGCTTTTCCGGTACTTGGCACTGGAAGTTTCCAAGGACTCATTTCGGGACCTCTTTGCAGCAGGACTGGTCCTCCTATTTCTGTGTCACACACTGTCAGGCCTCTACTACTCCCAGGAAGTACCCAGAACCATGACTGGTGGGAGCTGCCCAGGCCTCCTATTGGTTGGCTTAAATCTCTTAAAAAAAATAAAATTATATATGTGTATATATACATATATATGTGTATATATATATCTAGAAAGAGAATGGCGTTTGATATTTCCCCTAGCCTCCTATTGTCCGAGGTCATTTCAATTCTTCTCCAAAGCAATCAAGAATAACTAGTGCCTCATTCCTCATCCCCATCTCCTCGTTTAAGAAGCTGCCCTGTTATTTTCTGGGGCAAAAGCCTGCTTTGTAACAAATAATAATAAATAATAATAACATGACTAGAAATTAAAATCCCAAGTTGAAATATAGAACTTGAACTCTAGCTCGTTTACCCAGCCCTAGGATAGGTGGGGTTTTCCACAACCTCCAGAAATGATTTCCTTTCGTCTCTACCTGGAGGAGAAAGCACAAGGACCATGGTCATAGCCCAGCCAGTCCAGGTGCTAATGCCGCAGAGCAGGGACTTCCTTGGCCGGTCCTCATCCCTCAGGCAGGCTGTATGGATCCTGTGGCCAGAGGGGGCTCCTGGGCTGTTGAAGTTGTTTAGACAGGACACCATAAGGTGCAGAGAGCTGCACCATGCAGAGGCACCTCTGTGGGCTCCTACCCTTGGGCGTAATTCCCTCTTCCACCAGTTCAGGACCTTTCCCTCCTTGGACTCTGCTGCCAGGACAAACTAGCCAGGCCACCTGGTTCATTTCCCTCTGGCTAAGACAAAAAGGGGACAGCAAGGAAGGGCTTCCCTGGGAGGCGGGCAGCTGGGCGCCAGGGTGCTGAGGCTAGGGTTAACCAGCACTTCCTGGCTGCCTGACCCAGGGCCTGAAGCTCTTGGTCCCCCTGGAAGAAGGTTAACAAGCCCAGCCTTGGCTATGCTGGCACTGGTGGGTCCTGGCAGAAAGCTTAAATGGCCCCAGTCACAGCCTTGGCCAGAGGCTGGGTTTTTCCTCACCCTTGCTTTCCAAGCTTACCCCAGGGCAGAGGTGAGGGGCATGGGAAGGTGGCCACCTAAGGACTAGACTTCAAGGGCCGAGGCCTGGGAGCTGGATAAAGGGCATTGCTTCAGCCCAGGCTTGAAATCTTCCTGGGCAAGATCTTCCAGCGCCCGACCTACAGAGCAGCAAACAGGGGGCTCTGCTAGAGTAGCCCCTGGCCTTGGGGGTAGCCAGGCCCCTCCTCCAAGCCCTGCCCCACAGCTTTCCCCAGGGCATCATTCCTCCGGTACTCAAACGGCCAACTACTAAGGTTTCCTTCCTGGAGGCCTAGTCATGGCTGCTGGTGGCCAGCAGGGCAGAGTCAGGCACAGGCAGAGGGGATGGGGACCAGGAGTCACCAGAGACCCATTTCTCAATGCCAGACACAATGTGCAAGCAATCTGGCCAAAAGGTTGTTGGCCTACACAGGTACCCAGAGAAATGGAATTGATGCCACCCGCCTGGGCTGTGTGTCACTGGGCATGGCTCTCACCCCCTCTGCCATACTCCACTCCTGCTCCCCCAAACACAGAGCTCCCAGCCCACACGCACACCTGCATGATAAGGGAAAGACTCTCACGTCACACCCTGCTCTCCTCCTGCCCCGCTCCCAGCCACGTGCACATTTCCAGCTTGCCTGTGACACTGTTGTCCCTGTTAAGGGACACAGTGGAGAAAGCAGTGCTAATTGTTGGCACAGACGCCTGTCGCTTGTTCTGCTGAAATGTGCAGGATAGTCATTCCTGGATACAGGCCGGCTCTGGTCCTTGGGTGTTGGCAGCCTTGGGGGCTGGAGACCAACTTGCTGGGGTTTCAGAGCCAGCCCTTGTCATGGGGATTCCAAGCCAGCTGGCCCCCAGGCCTACCCTCCAGGATGCCCTTCACCCTCAGGACAAGCTCAGGGTCATTCTGGGCACTAACCTGTTCCTCTCCAAGGCACCTTTTACATGCAAGCCTACTCCCCCCTGCCCTACCACCCACCAAGGCTCTGACCACTAAGACCCTCCAGGAAGTCAACTTCCAGCGAATTGCCCACTCACCCACCTCCAACCTCCAGACCCAGCAGTCCCTCCACCTCTCTCCGTGTTAACAAGTCTAAAAGATTTAATTTCTGGGTCCAGGTAGCCCCTGCTCCATCCTCACCCAACCCTTTTGAATAAGAATAAGCAAGATAACTGAGCTGACTTGCTTTCTAGTCCTTTCTCCAGACAAAACCTCTTCAAAGTAAAAGTCCTGCCTGGGCAGCCGTCCTTGGAGACAGATCTGCAGCACTGACCAAGGGGAGAAAGTCCCCAAAGACCTGTTCCACCAGTTCTGCGCCAGAGTCTCGAATCCTGTCTTCTTCCCATCAGAAAACCGCTTTGGCACTTATGATCACTTTACTAAGCCTAGTGTTAAAAAAGGAAGAGAAAAGAAACAGAAAAAAGAAATGTATAGGCAAATGTAAGATAACACGCTCTCTGTAAGATAGAAATTTGCCTTTTTTTTTTTCCCCTAAAAGGTGTATGTATTCCGTATGTGAAATTGTCTGTAGAGAGTTTCTATGTTCTTCAATGGCAATACATTCCAAAAATTGTACTGTAGATATGTACAGCAACCACACTGGGATGGGGTAGTTTTGCCTGTAATTTTATTTAAACTCCAGTTTCTCTACTTGCATCTTGCAATGTCGGTATGGTATATATATCAGTGCAAAAGGAAAAATCAAAAAACAAAAACTCCCACAGGTCTAAAGCACAGAGTCTGATGTACAAAAAGAAAATACTGCTCAGTATTGATGTGTGACCTTTGTTGTAAATTACATCTGTACTGTGAATGAGAAGTTTTTACAAGTATAATAATTGCCTTTATTATAGCTCTGGCTGAGTGTTCAGCCTGAGGATATTTTCTAAAAAAAAAAAAAAAACAGCACGTTGGAATAAATTTGGAAATCCCAACAGAGCCCTGCTTGCCTGGCTCATGATTTTTCTTAGGGCTGTAGAATGTCAGAGCTGGAAGGACACTCGGAGTTCCAGGTGCTTCTTCTGCTGCAGAGAAATCAGGGCCAGGGAAGGCGAGTGGCCAGGCCGTAGTCACACAGCCCGGGATTCCAAGGGCCCCTCCCTTCCAGGCTTGGCAGGAGGCACGGGAACATGGCCACATGGTTTGGGGTCTATATTCGTTTCCTAGGGCTGCTGGAACGAATGAACAAACGAAATGGCTTAAAACAGCAGAAATGCGTTCTCTCACATTTCTGGAGGCCAGAGGTCTGAAATCAAGGTTCCTTGGGAGGCTCTGAGGGAGGCTCTGTCCCAGACCTCTGTCCTCACTTCTGGCGGCTGCAGGCCGTCCTTGGCCTTCGGTGCGTCATCGTGTCACTCTCATCTCTGCCTCTGCCTTCGTTCTCACTGCCTTCTCTGTGTGTCCCGTCTAAGGTCCTCGTTACTGGACTTAGGGGAATACCCTCATTCAGTATGATCTCATCTCTAGATCTTTAACTTAAGTACATCTGCACACACTCCTTTTCTAGAGGAGGTCACACTTACATGTTCCAGGGGTTAGGACACGCCACCACTGAGCTCACTGCAAGGTAAGACCTGGAATCTGATCGTGACAGTTATTCACTTCCTGTGTGATTTTGGGCAAGTTACACAACCTCTCTGGGCTTCTGTTTCCTGTTCTGTGAAGTAGAGGGTTTCCTGTGAGGATTAAATGAAAGACTGTATGTGCTAAGTGCTAAGTCACTTCAGTCGTTTCCAACTCTGCGACCCTATGGACTGTATAGCTCACCAGGCTCCACTGTCCACGGGGATCCTCCAGGCAAGAATACTGGAGTGGGTTGCTGTGCCCTCCTCCAGGGGATCTTTCTGACCCAGGGATCAAACCTGCGGCTCTTATGTCTCCTGCATTGGCAGGCAGGTTCTTTACCACTAGCACACCTGGGAAGCATGTATACAGCATGGTTGATAGAACCTTGAACATGGTAAGGCTTCAACAAATGTCCTCTGAGCAGACCTCACACAGGGTGCTGTGGTTACAAGGATGAAAAAGACAGGTATAGATCCCCACCTTTTGTATGCAACAGTGACTTGCTCTGCACCAGTGAGGGAATAATCATCAGATACAACCGTGAGCAAAACAGACAATCCTGCCTTCAAAGAACTTTCATTCTAATGAGAGAGGCCATCCTTAAGCAAATAATGACATCATTAATTCCTCAGTCCCAGCAGAGAAGGCGCTGGCACCCCACTCCAG
>SJYV01021496.1:256123-290662 GCA_006410875.1 Neotragus pygmaeus | reverse complement strand
GCAATCTTGATTCCAGCTTGTGTTTCTTCCAGTCCTGCGTTTCTAATGATGTATTCTGCATAGAAGTTAAATAAGCAGGGGGACAATATACAGCCTTGACGTACTCTTTTTCCTATTAGGAACCAGTCTGTTGTTCCATGTTCAGTTCTAACTGTTGCTCCCAGACCTGCATATAGGTTTCTCAAGAGGCAGGTCACGGGGTCTGGTATTTCCATCTCTTTCAGAATTTTCCACAGTTTATTGTGATCCACATAGTCAAAGGCTTTGGCATAGTCAATAAAGCAGAAATAGATGTTTTTCTGGAACTCTCTTGCTTTTTCCATGATCCAGCGGATGTTGGCAATTTGATCTCTGGTTCCTCTGCCTTTCCTAAAATCAACTTGAACATCTGGAAGTTCACAGTTCACGTATTGCTGAAGCCTGGCTTGGAGAATTTTGAGCATTACTTTACAAGCCTGTGAGATGAGTGCAATTGGGCCATAGTTTGAGCATTCTTTGGCATTGCCTTTCTTTGGAATTGGAATGAAAACGGACCTTTTCCAGTCCTGTGGCCACTGCTGAGTTTTCCACATTTGCTGGCATGTTGAGTGCAGCACTTTCACAGCATCATCTTTCAGGATTTGAAATAGCTCTGCTGGAATTCCATCACCTTCACTAGCTTTGTTCATAGTGATGCTTTCTAAGGCCCACTTGACTTCACATTCCAAGATGTCTGGCTCTAGGTGAGTGATCACACCATCGTGATTATCTGGGCCGTTAAGACCTTTTTTGTATAGTTCTTCTGTGTATTCCTGCCACCTCTTCTTAATATCTTCTGCTTCTGTTATATCCATACCATTTCTGTCCTTTATCAAGCCCATCTTTGCATGAAATTTTCTCCTGGTATCTCTAATTTTATTGAAGAGATCTCTAGTTTTTCCCATTCTGTTCTTTTCCTCTATTTCTTTGCATTGATCACTGAGAAAGGCTTTCTTATCTCTCCTTTAACCAAAAAGGAATCACTGTATAGCACAGGGAACTCTATTCAATATTTTGTAATAATCTATATGAGAGAAGAATTTGAAATTATATATGCAATTTCCTTATCTGAATTAATTTTTGGCCAACTCAATATGTATCTAACTCTCTGAATCACTTGGCTTCTGAAATTAACACAACATTGAGATCAACTATCAGTTCCACTCAGTCGCTCAGTTGTGTCCGACTCAGTGACCCCATGGACCGCAGCACACCAGGCCTCCCTGTCCATCACTAGCTCCCAGAGTTTACCCAAACTCACATCCATTGAATAAGTGATGCCATCCAACCATCTCATCCTCCATCGTCCCCTTGTCTTCCTGCCTTCAATCTTTCTCAGCATCAGGGTCTTTTCCAAGGAGTCAGTTCTTCGAATCAGGTGGCCAAAGTATTGGAGTTTCAGCTTNCTTGGGAGGCTCTGAGGGAGGCTCTGTCCCAGACCTCTGTCCTCACTTCTGGCGGCTGCAGGCCGTCCTTGGCCTTCGGTGCGTCATCGTGTCACTCTCATCTCTGCCTCTGCCTTCGTTCTCACTGCCTTCTCTGTGTGTCCCGTCTAAGGTCCTCGTTACTGGACTTAGGGGAATACCCTCATTCAGTATGATCTCATCTCTAGATCTTTAACTTAAGTACATCTGCACACACTCCTTTTCTAGAGGAGGTCACACTTACATGTTCCAGGGGTTAGGACACGCCACCACTGAGCTCACTGCAAGGTAAGACCTGGAATCTGATCGTGACAGTTATTCACTTCCTGTGTGATTTTGGGCAAGTTACACAACCTCTCTGGGCTTCTGTTTCCTGTTCTGTGAAGTAGAGGGTTTCCTGTGAGGATTAAATGAAAGACTGTATGTGCTAAGTGCTAAGTCACTTCAGTCGTTTCCAACTCTGCGACCCTATGGACTGTATAGCTCACCAGGCTCCACTGTCCACGGGGATCCTCCAGGCAAGAATACTGGAGTGGGTTGCTGTGCCCTCCTCCAGGGGATCTTTCTGACCCAGGGATCAAACCTGCGGCTCTTATGTCTCCTGCATTGGCAGGCAGGTTCTTTACCACTAGCACACCTGGGAAGCATGTATACAGCATGGTTGATAGAACCTTGAACATGGTAAGGCTTCAACAAATGTCCTCTGAGCAGACCTCACACAGGGTGCTGTGGTTACAAGGATGAAAAAGACAGGTATAGATCCCCACCTTTTGTATGCAACAGTGACTTGCTCTGCACCAGTGAGGGAATAATCATCAGATACAACCGTGAGCAAAACAGACAATCCTGCCTTCAAAGAACTTTCATTCTAATGAGAGAGGCCATCCTTAAGCAAATAATGACATCATTAATTCCTCAGTCCCAGCAGAGAAGGCGCTGGCACCCCACTCCAGTACTCTTGCCTGGAAAATCCCATGGACGGAGGAGCCTGGCAGGCTGCAGTCCATGGGGTTGCTAAGAGTCGGACACGACTGAGCGACTTCCCTTTCACTTTTCACTTTCATGCATTGGAGAAGGAAATGGCACCCCACTCCAGTGTTCTTGCCTGGAGAATCCCAGGGACGGGGGAGCCTGGTGGGCTGCCGTCTATGGGGTCGCACAGAGTCGGACACGACTGAAGCGACGCAACAGCAGCAGCAGTGGCCGTAGTTGTTGCTACAGGAGAGAACAAAGCTCTCATAGAGTAAGTCCTAAAGCTCCTGTGGGCTCTGGAGCCTGGGTGGGTGGGGGGAGGGCTGCAGGTGGAGGTGGAGTGGAGGGGAAGCCATGATAGGAGCAGACAGAAGAAGAGGTACGTGGACGAATCAAGAGAGGGCTTCAGGGTAAAACGCTGGACACAAGTTTAGCACTAAGAACCTAAGAGGACCTGCCTGTTTCAGCGGCAGGAGGATCATTGCTGACCTGGGGAAAAGCCAGCCTAGTCCAGCGCCTGGCCTGCAGGCCCTTCGTAAACACTGCCAGTGCTGAATGGATTGTGGAGGCAGCGGGTGGCGGCTGGGGAGTAAGGAGAAGAGGGAAGTGGGGACGGCAGACCCAGACATCCTCCGAGGACCTGGGGCAGGGCAGCGGAGAGCTGGGGCAGCAGCTGGAGGGTGGCAAGGAGTCCAGGGAAGAAACGAGAGGGGAATGAGGTGGTGAGACCCCAGCCTGCTTGATTAGGAAGAGATGTAAGTACCAGATGCAGAAATTTCCCCCAATGTGACCCAAGGGAAGAGGGGCAAGTGACAACAGTGACAGAAAGTTGAGAACATTTCTGCCAAGGAATTTTCTCTGTCACCTGCTGAGATGGGGAGAGGAAGCTCCTGTATGAGGTAGCGGGGCGTGGAGGGTGGGTGGTGTGGACCGAAGAGTTGAGAAAGTGTGAATGGCCTGAGAGGGGAGCAGGAGAAAGCTGGCCAGGGAAAGAGATTCAGCAGCGTGGCAGTGCCCCGGCTAAATGGTGTGGTTTGTTCAGTGGTGCTCAAAGGCCTGAAGAGGGCAGTCAAGTAGGTTCACTCCAGGTGGAGGCTTCACCCAGCCACGGGACAGAAGCGTGGAGTATGGGAGTTGAGAGAACTGGCCGATGAAGAGGTGAGGTTACAGATAGCCCTGAATTCACAGGCTGGGAAGGATGCAAACAGGGGTGGCTGACACAGAAAAAGGCCAGTGGTCAAATGACTGGGGATTTTGGATGAGAACAGAGAAGAAAAGATTGGAAATTGTTCATTACTCCAGAGGCAGGACAGTTGTGGATGAAGGCAGTGTGGACCACACAGGTGTGGATGCTGGGCACAAGAGATGAAAAGGCTGGGAAGTGAGTATCCGTGGTGCCAGTGACCTGTATGTTCATCTCTGCTCACTACAGGGCTGGACTGGAAACGCAGGCTGTGAGCTAGACTTTATAATCCAGGATATGGGCTGTCACGCTGCAGAAACAACCAAGCCAGAAACTCAGGAACTGAAAACAATGGAAGTTGAAATTTTCCCTCCTGCCATATGTCTGATGTGGGTCAGCAGCTGAATTGTACTCATCCTCAACATTTGGAGACCTAGGCTGATGGATGCTTTATCCCGTGTTCTTGTGACCTCAGAGGCAGAAAAAAGGAGAGGGCTGTGAAATGCTGCATTGACAACTAAATGCTCTACATGGGAAAAGACATCTCTTCTTTCAAATTTCACCTGCCAAAGCAGGTCATATGGCTGTGCCTAGTGACAGAGATGAGGAATATGTATGACAGTCACATAAGGATACGACTTCTCAGTGTCAGAACACCCAAGGGCTGAGCAGATGTCAACGATGGGATGGGGGCAGGGACAGGGCCTCATGGCATCGGCCTCAAAGGTGCTGGGTTTTTACAGGGAGTGAAAAAAATAATGGTGTGGAAGGAGGCCCGGAAGGAAAGATGGCCCCTAGCATTTTGATCATGGGGTGTGAGAGGCAAGGAGCAGCTGTCTGGGAGCGAGTCCTTGGGGAGATCCTGAATTTCAGTCGAGACCAGTGGGAAAGTGGAATTCCAAAAAGGCCCAGAAGAAGAAGAGCACAGAATGGAGCCACGTCCGGCCTCCAGCATTTTACAAGCCCTGTTTATAGTCCTTGGGCTTCCTTGGTGGCTCAGTGGTAAAGAAGCCAGCTGCCAGTGCAGGAGAGACAGGTTCATTCCTGGGTTTGGAAGAACACCTGGAGAAGGAAATGGCAGCCCACTCCAGTATTCTTGCCTGGAGAATCCCAGGGACAGAGGAGCCTGGAGGGCTACAGTCCATGGGGTCTCAAAAGAGTCAGACATGTCTGACTAAACAACAACAATTTATAGTCCCCAGTGACAACCCAGCGAGATGAGACTTACGACCCCCATTTTTAGAGAAGAAAGTGGAAGTTCCAAAGAGCGCCCACCCAGGACTTCCCTGGTGGTCCAGTTGCTAAGACTCTGCTCCCAATGCAAGGGGTCTCAGATTTGATCCCTGTTCAGGGAACTACATCCCACATGCTCCAACTGAGAGTCTCCATGCCGCAACTAAAGGTTCCACATGGCACAACCAAAGATCCGACGAGCTGCAAAGAAGATCCAGGATCCCGAGTGGATCTCGGAAAGACACACTTTCCAAGTTACAACAAAGACTCTGTGCAGCCAAATGAATAAAAAGAAAGAAAGAAAGAAATATTAAAAAAAAAGGGCCCCCACCAACCAAAGATGCGGGGCTGGTTAGAGGCTATGTGAGACTGACTCTAGTCTGACCCTAGCGCAGCGCCTCTGGGAGCCCCAAGTTCCTCCCTCTCATCTCCACCCTGTGCTCTGGCCCCAGGGGAGCCCTGGATCTCAGAGTCTCCACCTCCTTCTCCCCAGGAACCCAGGGGAGGAGGTAGGCCCAGGCCAAGGCTTCTTCCCGGCAGCTGCCTGGCTTCTCAGCAGCCATCCAGGGCAGCCTCATGGGTCCCCACGTCTGAGGCTGAAGGTGCAGGAATGGACCATCAGACACAGGGGCTGGGATTCCAGTGCTCGAGAGCACGCCAAGTGCATGCAGACTCTCTGAAGATCCTGACTCTCCAGCTTGCTGCTGGTGCCCAGGCCCACCTGTCACTGACACCAGGCCTCCCAGGGCCTCTCTGGAATTCATGGGGCAACTTCCCTTTTGGAGTGAGGGAGGTAGTGCACCTGCCTTCACTTCACAGAAGAGCAGAGCCCGAGACTGCACCCCGGCGAGTGGCAGGGCTCCGACCCGGGCCACACCTGACCCAGAACCTCAGGGAGGCTTGGGCCGAGCCTCGCCACTCCCCATCCGGGGCTGGGCCCTCTCCCTAGGCCTAGACCCTCTCTGGGCCTAGGACCTGGAGACCATGCTTACTCCTAGAGATTCCCAGGGACAAATCACGGCTCGCAGGATGGCCTCAGAAGGCAGGCTAGCCTGAGATGGGCGTGAGCAGGGAGAAACAGGAAGCAAGAAGCGTCAAGTAAGGATGGGGCGACTGAGGAGGGAGCAGCCCAGGGCTCCCTGCATGGGGCTCATCACCGCCATCTGGCCCAGGGAGAGACTTACCACCTCGTCACTTTGTAGAGGAGGAAGCCTGGGGCTTGGACAGGTGATGCTGCTCATAAGGCCACAGTGGTCAGGGGCAGAGCAGAGACTTAAAACCAGGCCCACACATTCAGGGAGTGGTTGGTACTATGGAAAGCGAGTCTGGGCCTCTTGGCTACCTCTTAGTGCTGAAATCTGGGTTGCGGGACCCCAGCAGACATATCCTTTAATTCCATCACAGCCTCAGCCACTTTACAGAGACCCAGCTACCACCCTCCCCCTTTTATAAATGAGAAAGCTGATGTCCAGAGCCAGGAAGAGCTTGGCCCGAGGCCAGAGCTAGGATTCCCGAACCCTCAGCAGAGGCACCTGGACCACCCCACCCACCCCTCCTTACCCCAGGCCCGAGTTCACCTGACCAGCTCGCCTTTTTAGGAAAGGAAAAGAGCAGCCCTGGTGACGGACAGGGGGGTGGGCAGGCAGCCGTGCTAATCCACTAGCTCCCGGCCGCGGCTCTGGTTACCGTGGTTTGGGGCCCGGGCAACCCTGGCTGGGAGTGCCAGCCCAGCCAATCGGTGCTGCCGCTGAGCTGCTCTGCCAGAGCCATACAAGGCTTTGCTGCAGCCCTATCTCGAGCCACCACAGGGCAGCCCCAGCGTCGGCAGCCGCCCCGCCCGGGAGCCTGCCAGCCCGGCACGTCCTCGGACTCTGCCTAATCCAACCTGGAAGCAGGCAGGGCTGCGGCGCACGTGCACCGGGCCCAGGGTTCCCCAGGGTCAGAAAGGTGGCACTGCCAGGGCAGAGGCCAGAATCGGGGCACAGACCTAGCCAGCCATCAGAGATCTCGGCTGGGGTCGGAGATGGAGCCCAGATCTGGTCCAGGCTGGCTGTATCTCTCCGTAAGATGCTCTTCTGTTCCCATCATCCCTTTGGCCTGACTGACAGCTTGTCCGTCCCCATTCATCATGGAGACGGGGCTCAGCACAGTGAGTACCTGGTCCCTTCTGAGGTCTTCTCAGGGTGCAAGTCCCAACTCATCTAACCCATCCAGGTCTAAGGCTGCACAAGCCTCTCAGAATTGGGGTGTCCATTACTAAGTGCACGTTATGAGAGTCGGGCACATACGGCCCCCTGGTGGTCTTTTGTGGGTCCACTGTCACTGCCATGGGTCTGGGCCATGGATGGTGGAAGCAGGTGGGGACCGGTGACCCCTGACCAGTGGAGCCCATCCCATCTGTCAGTGCATAACACCTGAGTGTTATGAATTCACAGGACCCCTGAGGAGTAGAAACCATTGGCCCTGTTTGGTAAGCAAGGAAATCAAGTCACAGAGAGGTTATTTGTCTGAAACCAGAGTGCCGGGATTCCACCCCAGAGTGGTCTGACTCTAGATCTCTAGGAATTTCAGATCCTGGAGGGACCAGGGGCTGCCATTTACACTGAAGTGTGAATGGGGGCGAGAAAGTCACTGTCTGAGATAAGAGGACCCATTCTTTAAAATATGTGTCTTTTTATTCTTTCTTTATCTTTGGCTGTGTTGGGGCTCCGTTGCTGTGCACAGGATGTCTCTGGTTGTGGCAACTGGGGGCTCCTCTTCGTTGTGGCGCCTGGGCCTCCCATAGCGGTGGCTTCTGTTGTGGAGCACGGGCTCTACAGCACACGAGCCTCTGTAGTGGTGGTGCACGGGCCCAGTTGCCCTGCAGCATAATCTTCCCGGACCAGGGGTCGAACCCGCGCCCCTGCACTGGCAGGCAGATTCCCAACCACTGGACCACCAGGGAAGTCCAAGGGGGCCTTTTGTTCCTGAATTGGGTCGGGCTTTCCCAGACGCCCTGTGCACAGACATTGCCCAGGCCCTGGTCCGGGTTGCCCAAGCATGCTGCGGCCCCTGCAGAGGATCCCAGGCCACCACTGTCAATTAGATTTGTCACAGAAGTCACTGGGTTCCAACATCCTTGTGTGTCCTACGTGGGCCAAGCCGAGCTCCAAGCCAAGACTGCGGTACTCCCCAGGGCCACCCGGCAGGTGAGAGAAACGTGCCGGCCTGGGGGGTGGCAGGCCAGGCTGGCATCGGTCTCTGTTTCCTCAACCAAGAAAGGAAGAGATAAATATAGACACAGGATTACTCAGACACAGCCTGGGAAAACCGGCTCCGAACCTTGACTTCAGCCCTGGCCCGGTCTCACCTTCACCTGCCTGCCCCCTCGGTGTCTGCTGCCAGGCCTGCCCCGCCTGTTCCCAGGATGCCCTGCCTGCAAACTTCAGGACAGCCCTTCCTGCCTGCCCTCTGGGGGCAGGGCAGAAACTGAGGCCTAGAGAGAGCAGGGCACCCGCTTCATATCCCACAGCAGGTTAGGAGCCGGTGACGCTAGGGCTGCACTGGGGGAGTCAATTTATCAGGCCCAGGCACCACACCAGCCCAGATTCAGCTTCCATGTTTGTGAGATGGGGACCTGGTACCCCCGGCCCTCAACGCCCTTCAGCCTGCATGTAGGGTAGAGTCGGAGACCACCCAGCAGAAAGGGGATGAAGCGGGCAGCTCAAGCACTAGGAAATGCTGGCCCGAGCTGCACGTGTAGGGCTTCAGCACTGGGACTCTGGAGCCAAATTGCCTGGGCTCAATATCCCCCTCCACCATTTTCAGCCATGAGATTTGGGGCAAGTTTCTTAACATGTTGGCGCCACAATTTCCTAATCTCTAATATGAGAATAATAAGAATTATTATTCTATATAATAAATAATATATACAGTAATATTTGGGCTCCCCTGGGTGGCTCAATGGTGGGGGCATGGGTTCGACCCCCGAGTCAGGAAGATTACCTGGAGAAGGAAATGGCAACCCATGCCAGGATTCTTGTGCTTAGTCACTCAGTTGTGTCCGACTCTTTGCCACCCTTTTGACTGTAGTCCACCAGGCTCCTCTGTCCATGGAAATTTGGGGGCAAGCATACTGGAGTGGGTTGCCATTTCCTCCTCCAGGGGATCTTCCTGACCCAGGGATTGTATCATGTCTCTTGTGCTTCCTGCATTGACAGGTGGGTTCTTTAGCACTACTGAGCAACCAGGGAAGCCCAAATAATACTGTCTATAATACTAAAATCCCATGGACAGAGGAACCTAGTGGACTACAGTCGATGGAGTCGCAAAGAGTTGAACACAAGTATGATGTTATATGTATGTACATGTATATGTATACATATATACATGTACACATATGCATATACACATAAGTATTAATACATATATACATGTAGACATGTGTGTCTTCCCACATTTGGGTCTCCCAGGTGGCGCTAGTGGTAAAGAATCCACCTGCCAGTGCAGGAGACATAAGAGACGCAGGTTCAGTTCCCTGGGTGGAGGAGGGAATGTCAACCCACTCCAGTATTCTTGCTGGAGAATCCCACGGACAAAGGAGCCTGGTGGGCTATAGTCCATGGGGTCATAAAGAGTCAGGCACGACTGAGGTGACTTACCACACATATAGGCACCAGTATTCTCGAGTGGGAAATCCCATGGAAAGTGGAGCCTGGCGAGCTACAGTCTATAAGGTCACAAAGAGTCGGAAATGACTTAATGACAGAGCACACAGGCACATGTATGTAGATGTATTATTTACACATCGTTATAATAATAACAGCCTCATAATAATACCAACCTCTCAGAGTGTTGGGGTGGGTTAGGTGAGATTAGTACAAAGCACTTCCCCGGGGCCTGACACAGAGCAATGACTCCACATGCATGTTTATTGTGACACAGCCACGGGGGCAGGTGGGGGCCTGGGCGCGAGAGGCGTGGGTGGGCGTCTCAAAGTCTACTGCCCTCCGAGGGAAGAGTTCAGCCCTGAGCTGTCCGGGGCACTGGTCTCACCTGTTCTGTGACCCCTGCAGCAGCTCCCTGCTCTGCCTGAAAGCTTCAAGAGTCAGGCAGACATGGGTTTGAAGGTTGGCTCCGCCACTTACGGGCTTCCCTTGTGGCTCAGCTGGTAAAGAATTTGCCTGCAATGTGGGAGACAGGGGTTCGATCCCTGGGTTGGGAAGATTCCCTGGAGAAGGCAAAGGCTACCCACTCCAGTATTCTGGCCTTGAGAATTTCATAGACTGTAAGAGTCAGACAAAACTAAGTGACTTTCACTTTGCCACCACTTACAGACTGTGTGACCTTGGGCAAGTAACTGGCCCTCCCCAAGCCTCAGATTCCACTTTTATCCCTCCTGGGATTGGTGTGAGGGTTAAACAGGGGAACAAGTGTGAAACTCTCAGCTCAGCAAGGCGAATGGACTCTGCTTGAGCTCACCCTGAGCCCCTTCTCTTGTTTCCTCCAGTTTCTCTCAGTGGCTATGAGCTGAGCCCAGGAGAGGGTGCATGACCCTCACTCATGCAAGAGTTCTGTTATGGGAAACACTCACCAGCCCCTACATCATGCATGAGCGCACGCCCGTGGGTCCCTGGGGCCATCAGAGATCTGCAAGTTCCCCCTATACTCTTCATGCACTCGTGCATATCCACACCGGCCCCTTCTCCACATTCCTGCACACACGCATGCATGCATATATGGACACACAGGCCACAGTTATGTGCGAGCTCGGAGAGGCTGGTGCCACAGGTGTGTCCCTGCGCACCTCACCAGCACGCACGCTCCCACAGTCAGGGGTGTCCTAGCCAGGCCTGACCCTGAGGTGGCCGTCTTCACAGCAGAGGAATGCAGACAGCTGGGGATGCTCTGCCAGCGGACGTGAGGGAGAGGCCCAGGGGAAACCACACGGGCAGGAATCCAGGCAGGCGTTCCAGGCTGAGGTGGAGCCCTAGGGCGCCAGGAAGTGCAGGGAGGCATGTGCAGACTCTAACTTGCTCCAGTCTCCTCTCTCGCCACCCCGTGTCCTCAGCCTCTAGGACTCGGAGGCCGAAGGGTAGCACAGACCACCGTTCATTCAAGGCAGCCAGCCGGCTCTCCCTGCACAGCCTTGCTGCCTGGCAGAGCACTGGGTCTCTGGGCTGCAGCGGCCTGGTCTCAGCTGGAAGGGGTCATTCTTGGCTTGGGGTCTTTCTTCCTCACTGGGGAAGAATCTATGACCACAGAAGAATCTATGGGGAGAATCTATGACCCAGAAGAATTTATGACCACAGAAATGAACAGGAGTGTGTTGTTTTTTTTTATCCTGATTTTTATTAACATATAGTTGGTTTATAATGTTGTATTAGTTTTTCTGTACAGCAAAGTGAATCAGCAATATATATACATATATCCCCTCTTTTTTGGATTTCCTTTCCATTTAGGTCGCCACAGCGCACTGAATAGAGCTCCCTACTTCCTGCTACTAATGAGTAGATTCTCATTCAGTTCAGTTCAGTTCAGTTGCTCAGTCACGTCTGACTCTTTGTGACCCCATGGACTGCAGCATGCTAGGCCTCCCTGTCCATCACCAACTCCTGGAGTCTACTCAAACTCATGTTCATCGAGTCTGTGATGCCATCCAACCATCTCATCCTCTGTCGTCCCCTTCTCCTCCTACCCTCAATCTTTCCTAGCATCAGGGTCTTTTCCAACGAGTCAGTTCTTCGCATCAGGTGGCCAAAGTATTGGAGTCTCAGCTTCAACATCAGTCCCTCCAATGAATACTCAGGGCTGATCTCCTTCGGAATGGACTGGTTGGATCTCCTTGCAGCCCAAGGGACTCTCAACATGTTTTCTTCTCCAACACCACAGTTCAAAAGCATCAATTCTTTGGTGCTCAGGTTTCTTTATGGTCCAACTTTCACATCCATACGTGACTACTGGAAAAACCATAGCCTTGACTAGATGGACGTTTGTTGGCAAAGTAATGGCTCTGCTTTTTAATATGCTGTCTAGGGTTGATCATAACTTTCCTTCCAAGGAGTAAGCATCTTTTAATTTCATGGCTGCCAGTCACCATCTGCAGTGATTTTGGAGCCCCCCAAAATAAAGTCTCTCACTGTTTCCACTGTTTCCCCATCTATTTGCCATGAAGTGATGGGATCGGATGCCATGATCTTTTCTGAATGTTGAGCTTTAAGCCAACTTTTCCCACCCTCCTCTTTCACTTTCATCAAGAGGCTCTTTAGTTCTTCCTCACTTTCTGCCATAAGGGTGATGTCATCTGCATATCTGAGGTTATTGATATTTCTCCCAGCAATCTTGATTCCAGCTTGTGCTTCTTCCAGCCCAGCGTTTCTCATGACGTCCTCTGCATTAACTGTCTATTTCATACATAGTATCGATAGTGTATATATGTCAGTCCCAGTCTCCCAAATCATCCCCCACTCCTTCCGCTTTTGGTGTCCATATGTTTGTTCTCTACATCTGTGTCTCTATTTCTGTTTTATAGATGAGATCACCTACACCATTATTTTCAAATTCCACACATATAAGTTAATATACAATATTTGTTTCTCTGACCTCACTCATATGACAGCCTCTAGGCCCATACTGTCATCATTGGCTCAAGTCAGAGATGACGGAGACAATGTGGAAGTCACTAGAACTCTTCAGGCAGGACTCATACTGACTCAGCAGCCAGTGTATTTTAGGTGAGGCACTTGTATCTAGCAGCTCCCTGAGTGCCTACAAAAGGGCCCCTGCTCCCATGTACAGATGGGGAACCTGAGGGGCAGAGGCAGCATCACCTACCCAGACTCCAGACACCAGTACCTAACCACTGGGCCATGCGGCCTCTGTCAAGGGGCACATCTCACACCCTGGAGGAGAGGTTTGCAAATGAGGCTGAAACACTGCTGGCACATGAAGGCCACTGTCCCACGTGCAGGGATCTCCAGCCCAGGTGGCAGAGAGGGCTCTCCCAGGCCACAGCTACGTAGAGATGGCAGGGGGAGGCTGGGAGTCGTCCGGGCTTTTGGCCTCTTCTGGCAGCAGCCATCCCTGGGGACCAGCTGAAGCTGGGGAACAACGTCAGGGTTCCAAGAAACAGCAGGCACGAAGGTAGACATGGCCTCTGCAAGTTCAGCCCTGGGGTGGAGAGAGGCCATTCTCCATCTTCATATAGAAAACAAGGCCTAAGAGGGGCAGAGACCAGAGTTCCAGACGAGACTGAGCAGGGGGAGGGGCTGGCAAGGCCCCCCGTGGAGACCGGCCTCCAGCTCCTGAGTCTCTGAGGCCAGGGTGACAAGCGGCGGCCTCCTGTGAAAGGCCCCCGAGCCAACCAGGTCCCTCACCCTCCAGCTCTAGCTATTTGCTGGGTGGAACTGCTGGGAGGAACAGGCGAGGAGCTGGTGCTCAGGACCTCATGGATGAGGGAAGGAGAAAGGGAGTCAGTGCTTGAAAAAACTCCATCTGGGGACCTTCGCTGTACTCCACTGGCCCCGCTGCCTGCCCCCTACAGGTTCTGCTTACAGACTTGGCCATCTACTTGCTGGGGAGCAAAAATGGGAAAATGGCAGTGCCGTCATGGGAGGACCGGGAGGCAAGGGACGTGCCCAAGGCCACACAGGGCAGAAGGATTCTGACTCGTCACCACTGCTGCCTCTGGGGACAACCAGATGCGTAGCCTCAAGGCGTCATGCTACACTCACCAGGGCTGCCCTGGGGAGCCGAGCCTGCCCTCCAACTCTCAGGAAGAACAGGGACCCAGTCACACTGCCCCTGGGGCAGATGACTGCGCTTCTCTGCGCCTCTGGTTCTTCAAACAGCAATGCCTTCCACTCAAGGCTGTTCTCATCATCCAACGGCATCGAACTTAGATCAAAGCATGACCTGGCACAAAAAGCCTCTCAGGCGCTCCCCCCACCCCGAAGTTCCCAAAGACTTCTCTAGGCCTCTGCACTCCTTCCCAAGGCACACCTCATCGCACGGGACTCAGGGGAGGAAAGAAAACAAGAAGCCAGAGTCACCCCACTTGTCAGCTGGACAGACCCGGGTCCAAGAGGGGGAGTGACTCGGGGGAGGCACACAGGGAGGCAGGGCTTCTCCCATACCAGCTGCATGTAGAGAACAGGCCCTGGACCCCACGGAGTGTCCCCAGGGGACCCTGGGGGTCTCGCTGTGGCTAAGCCACCTCTGGTCCCACCCACCGGCCCTGCCCCAGGGGTTGCTGTCCTGTGACCCACACGGGGAGCTTGGGCTGCCAGGGCCTTTTAGAGTCAGAGCCGCTGAGACTTGGGAAAGGGGCTGGCCTTCCTGAGGTCTCCTGGGGTCCCCGGCAGGGCAGCTAAGACCTGAGTCCCCAGCGGCACGTGGCGGCGCTGCCCGATCGGTGATGTCAGGCCCACCACACCCGGGCCCCAGCACGTTCCTTCGCAGAGTCGGCAGAGCAGAGAACAAAGCGTCCTGCGCATTCCTGCGCGCTGACTCATCGCCTGCACGTAGAGCCGCAGCCACAGCGGCTGCTTTGCCCAAAATTGGTCGGGAGGCGGGGGGCGGGTCAGACACGGCAGCCTGGGGTCCTCTGCTCACTCACCTGCTCCACGCTCTCCAGGGGCCCCCCAGTCCCAGGATTTCCCAAAACAGGCAGGAAAGCAAGAGGCACTGGGGGACACGTCGGTCCCCGAGATAGCCAGAGCCACCCCATGGGGGTGGGCACATGATCAGGCACAGGTGGCAGGCTGGGGATAAGGCGCAGATGCAGGCACTGCTTGTCTTTGAGCCTCAGTTTCCCTATCTGCAAAATGGGAGTGTGCCAGTTACCATTTTAAGCATTTGATATGAGTTCTTTTCCCGTACCCTTATACCAACCCTATGAGGAAATACTGTTTTCATCATCATTTCACAGGTAGGGAAACTAAGGCACAGACACTGATTTGCTTGAGGTCAGGTGCTATGAGCTTCCCTGGTGGCTCAGTGGTAAAGAATCTGCCCACAGTGCAGGAGAGGCAGGAGACATGGGTTCAGGTTCTGGGTGGGGAGGATCCTCTGGAAAAGGGCATGGCAACCCACTCCAGTATTCTTGCCTGGAGAATCCATGGACAGAGAGCCTGGTGGGCTACAGTCCATGGGGTTGCAAAGAGTCGGACACAACTGAACACACACCCAGGCACAAGTGCTAGCCAGATGCAGAGCCAGGATTTAAATATGAATTCTAAGGTTCCAGAATCTGCATGTATCCCCTATATGCTAAAGTGCGGATTGAAATCTCTGGTGCCCAGCAGCTGTTCTCACTGTGCCCTGGCCCTTGGTGGTTGAGCCCAGGTCCCTCACATCACCTCACTAAACCTCTAATCCCTCACCTGTAAGGTGGGGTGACTGTGCAGGACGCCCTCAAGGGATTGTCAGGGAAATTACACTGAGGGTTCAAGTGTGATCGGTAGAAGAAAAGATAGGTTTGGTTCAACATGCCTTCAAATCACCTTTGGTCATCTAGGACAACACCAAGGTACCGAGAGGAGACGAGCTATGTCTGGGGTCACCAGCCAGGCCAAGCCACGCTCGTCTGGGCCTCCCCAGGGGCCTGGGGGGCACGGAGTTGCCTGTACTCCTTGGGAAAGTGAGGGAGCAGGAGGGGCTCTGCCTTGTTCCCTCTGCCAGCCTGGCCTCTCCCCTGACAGCCTGATTTCAGAGAAGGTGGAGTTCTTTGGGTCTGTCCTGTGTCGGGGTCAGAGGTTTGCCCTGGGTTTGTAGGAATGAGGTGGCCACCAGGTGACTTTGTTCTCAGGCACCAAAGTAAACTGGGCAGCTCTTCCCCAGACTGTGGTGTCCGCCATCTGAGCCTCGTCTGATAGTCCAGAGAAGGCCTTAGAAGGAATTCAGCACACCCCCCCAACACCACCACCTGAGCCAGGCCTGGTCTGGGTCCCAGCACGTCTGGGCCACCGCAGCAGATGTGCACAGGACTCCACCCTGCGTGCTCAGGTGCTCAGCTGGGTCCAACGCTGCAGCCCTATGGACTATATGTAGCCAATCAGGCTGCTCTGTCCACAGAACTTTCCAGGTAAGAATACTGGAGTGGGATGCCATTTCCTGCTCCAGGGTATCTTCCCATTCCAGAAATCAAACCCATGGCTCCTGAATCTCCTGCATCAACAGGAGGATTCTCTACCACTGCACCACCTGGGAAGCCAGGAAGTGACTCCACTTTAAACTCAGGAAGAGGTCAGCTCTGGCTGGGTGTGCAAGGCCTGTACGCTGGCCTCCAAGCTCCTTTCATCCCTGGTCCTTCACACTCTTCGCTCCAGCTCCTAGCACATGCCATGCTCTCTCAGGCCTCCCAGCCTTTCCCCACGCCGTACCTCTTGCCTGGAATGCCTTCTTCACCTTCATAGCCTCTTTTGGATGCCTCTTCTGCTGGAAAGCTGTCCTGACCTTTCAGGCAGAGGCAGGCACTCGCTCCTCTGGGGTCCTGTAGCTCTTTGTCTGTCCTCCCCTTTTGGCCAACACAATGACTGACACAGAACACGCACTGGCCCTTATCCCACAGACACTCCTGGGTCCCTATTCCAAGAAAACGCCTTCAAGGGCCATCCCCCCAAATCCCAACTGGGACAGAGACCCACAGACCCAGCCCAGGTCTTGCAGAGCAGGCTCAGCCCTTCTACTGCATGATGGCAAAAGGCACAGCGCTGGGGCCTGAAGACCCGTCTCTTCTGTTCCTGGCTGTGTGGACTTGGGCAACTTCTGCAGCCTCTCTGAACTTCTTCATTCCCAGGTCTTGCCTTGCCCACTTCCCAGGCTTGTTTGGAAGATCAAATGAATGAAAGCAGAGGGAATGCTTGGCGCGTGGGCACAGCTCCCTACACAGCTGTCATTATCACCGAGTCATTATTGTGGACCTGCCTTGTGCCTGGGGGGGAGCTCCAAGGCTGGGCAGCAGGCGGGCAGGCAGGCGATGAACTCAGAAGCAGCCGCAGTCCCAGGCTGACTCAGGCTGAGGCACTGGGAGAAGTGGGTGCTTTATGGTCAGCCTGAGCCAGCCCAGCTCTGGCCCTCTCCTCCTACCCCCAGGCGTCACCCAAATCTGAGGCCACAAGGCCTTCCAGGCCCATTCAGGGCCTCTTATCTGGGGAGATAAAGGCCCCTCCTCCCCTTAATTGTGGATCCATTCAAATGGCTTCTGTGTGACCTTGGCAACACTCACCCTCTCTGGACCAGCCTTGGGGAGTTCTGGAGTGGGGGGCAGGCAGTGACCTCAACAGGCTCCCAATGTGTCTTCCAGATGCTTAGTGGGGGGATTCTCCCACTGCTTTGGGCCCCAGAAGGATGGCTCCTGTTCTCTCCCTCCCTGATGCTGGCCTAAGGTGGCAGAACTCTCAGTATCCTCCCTAGAGGATACTGGAGTTATTATTTTTATCTGATGCATGAGAAAAATGAGGGCCAGAGATCAAAAGACCCTCACCTAAGGCAGCACAGTCAATAGCCAGGACATAGGCATGTGACCCTGCCAGGGTCTTCAGGGCCCACCTACTGCAATCCTCCATTCTCCTGTGGCCTCCTGGCTGGTGACGGCTGCCTCTCTCTTTCCCTCCCTGGTGGCTCAGAGGGTAAAGAATCGGCCTGCAATGCAGGAGACCTGGGTTCAAGATCCCCTGGAGAAGGAAATGGCTACCCACTCCAGTATTCTTGCCTGGAAAATTCCATGGACAGAGGAGCCTGGTGAGCTACAATCCATGGAATCACAAGAGTTAGACATGAATTAGCTACTAACACTCTTTCCCACCAGCTTATGAGATCTTCACATGAGTGTAAGACAGAGGAGGAAGTAAAGCTCTGAGAGCTGGAATTGCTTGGCCTGGTCACACAGCACAGAGGTGTGTAAGGCTCAGTTTCCCTACCCTGGTCTGTGCCCTATAACAGCTGCTTCCCCAGGAGGGTAGGGGTTCGGGGTTCCAGCAACACCAGGCCTCAGGGAACCTACAGGGCAGCCCTCTGGTTTCAGACACCCGCTGGCTATGGGTGGCCAAGGAGGAAGGGTACCCATCCTGCCAGGATGGATCTCCCAGGCCTACCTGGGCGTGACGCTCCTGGCCAGGCTCAGATGGAAGCGTGAGGTCATTGCGCCATCCCCGCTCCCTGTCGGCTCTCGCTGCTGTGACTCAGCCCTGCCTTCCCCAAACCTCCTCCTCCAGGGAACTCTAGCAATGGTCTGGCCGGGTTGGGGCTGCTCCCACTGCCTGCCCACCCTCTCAGGGCCTCCCACCCTGAGTCACTGCTCACCTCACCACCCAGCACAATGCTCACTGTATAAACAGACTCTTCCCCTCCCCCAGGCTCCCAGGGTTCCGCTCCCTACGGTCCAAGAGCCAGGCTGAGGGGTGGGGGCAATTTTCCTGCTGTCCCCAGACTTTGGCCCTGAGGTCCATCCCCAGAACCTGCTTTCAGGGACTCTCCGGCCTTGATAGGAAAATCTAGAATTGAGACTGAGGCCTGAGGCCCAGGGCTCAGACTGACCTGGGCTCAAATTCCAGCTCCTTCCTTGTCAGATGGGTGACCTTGTATAAGATACCTCCATTTGAAGGAGGACAACGGTGAAATCAGCTGCATCCCATGAAGATTTCCTACAGCATCACCGAGGCCAGGATCCTGCTTAAAAATGCAGGTGGCGCTAGATTCAAATGGTTGTATGGCCTCGCATAAGCCGCTTTGCCTCTCTCAGCCTCAGGCTCCTTAAGCCGCTTTGCCTCTCTCAGCCTCAGGCTCCTTACCTGCAAAATGGGAACAAGAAGAGCGCCCTCCTGCTGTGGTGACTAAATGTGATAAGACATGTAAAAAGTCAAGCTATGTCTGGCACCCAGGGACCAAACATGGGTAAATGTTTATGTGGCTAAACAGCAGATGTAATTAAATCTTAAAGTGATATGTATAAAGATAGCTCATGGGAAGCTGCTATATAGCTCAGGGAGCTCAGCTCAGTGCTCTGTGGTGACCTAGACAGTGGGATGGAGGGGGCAGGCGGAGGGAGGTCCAAGGAAGAGGGGATATATGTATACATATAGCTGATTCGCTTCACTGTACAGCATAAACTGGCATAACATTGTAAAGCAATTATACCTCAATTTAAAAAAAGAGTGCCAGGCGTTAAGTGATCCCAGGATGGTTTTAATGAATGATGGGGAGATGGAGAGTAATGGTCTGGCTCTTCGCTGGATGATGGAGTAGCATCAGGGAAGGGCTTCCCAGGTTGGAAAGCTCCAGCGTCCCCTCTGTAGATTGACCACCCCACTTCCCTCAGTGGGTCCAGAAGGCTCTCTGAAGAGGTCTTTCTGGCTGGGGCTGGCTTCACAGTTTACCAGGCCACCCAAGAAGCACTTCACTTTATAGAGGACAAAGCTGATGCTCAGACAAGGGAAGGGGCTTGTCTGCGGCCACCCCACTGGAAGCTGAGCCCAAGCCTGCACCTCTGAGTCCCCCTCTTCCCAGCCTGGGAGCTGCCTCCCTGGACCAGGGATGCCCTCACCTCCCAGTCTCAGAGAGCACTCTGGGAGAGTCTCAGAGTAATGCTTGAGAGGCAGCTCCTTGGGCCATGGGGCCAGTGGAGGAGGAGTGGACCCAGGAGAAAACTGTGATCTCCTCATTTCCAGTTCAGCGGGTGATGTGTTGAGCATGTGATCTGAATGAGGGAACAGAGGCTGGGGGAGGTTGCATACGTGAAGGGTGAGGGGATAGAAATAACACTGACCCTGTGGTAAAACAGACCTGAATTCAAACCCCAACCAATGCATGTCAAGCTCTCTAACTTCTCAGAATCTGAAGTCACATCTGAAAGCAGATGCATTGACACGCCTCAAAGGGTTATGCTGTAAAGATGAAGTGAGAGCAAAAGTGTGACCAGGCTCTGTAAATAGTTATGAAAGTGAAAGTGAAGTCGCTCAGTAGTGTCTGACTCTTTGCGACCCCATGGACTGTAGCCTACCGGGCTTCTCAGTTCATGGAATTCTCCAGGCAAGAATACTGGAGCGAGTTACCATTTCCTTCTCCAGGGGATCTTCCCGACCAGGGATTGAACCCGGGTCTCCCGCATTAGAGGCAGACACTTTAACCTCTGGGCCACCAGGGAAGCCCATAAATGGTTATAGTCAGTAATAATGATGGCTACCACCGATGGAGCTCTTCCTCATTTAATCCTTAGACAGCCATGTTACTGTGATTATACCCATTTTTTACAGATGAGCAAACTGGAGTTCAACAAAGGAAGAAAGGGCATAAGTGATGGGGAAGAGGGGTTCTGACACCAGAATCAGAGCCCTTGGCTACTAGCCAGCCCTCAGAGACATAAAATAAAGCCTAGCCAGAGATGGTTATGTGCGTGTGTGCTAAGTCGATTCAGTTGTGTCCGACTCTTTGTGACACCACGGACTGTAGCCTGCCAGGCTCCTCTGTCCCTGGGATTCTCAGGCAAGAATACTAGAGTGGGTTACCATGCCCCCCTCCTGGGGATCTTCCTGACCCAGGGAATCGAACNGGTGCCAAAGGCGTGCTGTGCAGTCAAACGTTGGCTGCGAGCAGCTCAGAGCACTGTTCAAAAACATGGGAAGACGAGCAGAAGCGTTCGCTGAAACCCGCCGAGTGCTCCCAGGACAGAGGCGGCCGTAAAGAAGGGGTCGTTAAGAAGTTGCTCCCTGGGGGGGTGGGGGGGGAGGGGGGGTGCTGGTTCCAGGTGGCTCAGTGGTCAAGAATCCGCCTGTTAAGGCAAGAGACGCGGGAGAGACAATTCAATCCCTGCGTCGGGAAGATCACCCGGAGAAGGTAATGGTAATCCACTCCAGTATTCTTCCCTGGAGAATCCCACGGACAGAAGAGACTGGCGGGCTACGGTCCATGGGGTCACAGAGTCGGACACGACAGAGCGACTAAACCACCACCACCACCCTCTGTTTGGGCGCTGGGACTCCCACCACGCTGAACACGCACAAGGGTCGCCTATACACTTAAGTCAACCCAAACGTATAACGTACTTCCTGTGGTCTTTCAAGGGCGCACGCGACCTTCGAAAACGCGCAGGATGCCCACGTTGTGCAAGCCTAAGTGTGTAGCCTAGCCTCGGGGGCGGGCCTTTTGCGGACTACAACTCCCAAGCGCCCCCGGGCCACGGACGTCACGTGATTCCCCACGGGTCCGCGCGCGCTTCATCCGGGTATGCGGTCTTGCACCGCGTTCCCAGAATCCAACCTCCTCTTCGACCTTGCGACCTCTTACCTGCTCCGCCCCTTCAGGGGTGGTGTTGAGAAGGTTATTGAGTTCTGGGAACATTCCGAGCTCCCGAACGCACTGGGGCCCCGGATGGGAAGATGGGCTGTCACGGATACAGCGGAGCCTGGAGTGCAAAACCCACCACACAGGACCACGCGGGAGGAGTGCGCATGCGCAATTCCTCTGGCCGCAGCCAATGAAACACGCGGATCGGCCGCTCTCGGCGCATGCACAGAGACGCGCACAAAGCCGGGAGAACCTGGATGCTGAGCTGTATGCGCTTTTTACCTGCATTCCACTCTCAGAGAGTTTCCCACGACCAAGGCATCAGGAGGTCGGGTTTTTTCTTCCTTCCCTCAACCGCGCGTTCTTCTCATCCCAGAGCCTCCTGTCAAGCTCCTGCGGTTTGCCTCACACTACTAAACGCTTTGGCTGCAATGGGCGAACCGGACAGGCGAAGACGTACAAAACAGAAAACAGACGTAATAAGCATGGAATAATACATTGAAAAATTCTACGTGGGGGGAAAAATGAAGCTGGATAAAGGAATAACGGTGGGATGGGGTAGGTTTTGGATAAGACAGGTTTTCAGGGTAGGGTCACTGACCAAGTAGGGTTGGAACACGCCCTGCATGATTCTCTTTGAGGTTTTTGCACTGTTTCCCCTCCCTGAGCTGCAGCCGTTAAAAACAAACAAACGAAAAAAAACGCCACTTCTTTCAGGTCTTTGTTCACATGTCAGTTTATCAGCGAGGCCTTCCCTAAGTCTCCATGGAACCAGAGATCAATTGCCAGTTTTCCGCTGGATCATCGAAAAAGCAAGAGGNAGAGCGGCTGGCAAGGGAGTCAGTAGGAGCCAAGGGAAAGGGGTTGAGGGTCCAGGCGGCCAGGTCAGCCAGGAGGCATAGAGGTGACTGTCGGGCCCCAGGCTAAGAGACCTAGGCTCTGGGGCTGGATATTCTTGTTGTTCTTGTTGCTTAGCTGCTAAGTCGTGTCCAACTCTTTTGTGGCCCCATGGACTGAAGCCTGCCAGGCTCCTCTGTCCATGGGATTCTCCAGGTAAGAATACGGGAGTGGGTTGCCATTTCCTTCTCCCGGAGATCTTCCCAAACCAGGGATCGAGCCCGTGTCTCCTGCATTGGCAGGCAGATTCTTTACCACTGAACCCTCCGGGAAGCCCACGGGCCAGGAACTAAAGGAAATTCATGCGTGTATTGGAGCAGTTGGTTTGTGCAGACAAACCATGCTCATGTCAAAAGCAAGGGAAGAGGGAATAAAGAAAACTGCTGTTTTTAACTCAGCTTAATTTTCTCTACCTGAAAATCAATCTTGCCAGTGAGGTGATGCTGTTCCCGGAACATTTTCACCCGCTAAGACCTGGGCTCGCTCAGGTTCCCAGGTCCGGCGTCTCCATTTCACAGGAGCCCTGCTCGCCCGGCTCGAGAAGCGGGCAGGGCAGGAGGGGAACTGGAGTTGGGCGCAGCCTCCTGAGCTGACCCTGCGAGGCCGGGCGGTGGCCCCTGTCCTGTCGTCATCCTCCTTTCACAGCAGAGTGGGATCCTGTCTCCTGGTCTCTTTAATTCTTCTATTGTGTTTCTCAGACTCGGAGCCTCTGGTTGCCTATTGTCCTGAGCAGGCACTTTGCATTTGTGTAAAGATTAGACAGGTTAGAACCTTCGCTCTCACTCCGATGGTCTTTCTCTTTTACTTTCTCAAATCCGAGTTCTTTCTTTCTCGCTGCGCTCTGCTTCCTTATTCTCTCTCTCTCCCTACCTATCTTTATCAGCCTCCCTGTTTATTTTCTTCCCTTCCCTGACCCCCTCCTTCTCCCTGCTGACCTGCTTTTCCTCTGTCATCTCTTCACAGTTCAGTAGTTTGAAGCCTCTTTCTCCCCCCTCCACCACCGCCACCACAACCCTAACCTTGCTTAATTCCGTATTTATATTCTCCTGGAGCCTCATAGAAATGACTGAAAGCATTGCTCACCTCATTCCAGAAATAACTCTTCTAAATTCTTAGAGAGGCACCACATGGGGGAGGGTGTGAGCACTGGATGGGGAGTCACTGTGGTTTACTGGAGAGAACAAGACCCAAGTTCCGCTGTGGGCTCTTGCGTACACCAGCTGTGTGACCTTGACCCAGCTGGCCTCCGGTCAGAGTCTCTGTCTCCTCCCGGCCAGCAGTGGAGCTGGTACCCAGATGAGGACAGCTGTGTGTGAGGCTGTGAAGGAGAGAGGATGCTGGTGCCCGGCACACACATTTGGTGCTCTGAAATGTTTTCCCTGCTTCCGCTGCAGCCTGAGCCAGTCGGAGGGAAGGAAGGGGATGCTAACTGGTATCTCCCTCCTTGATTCTGCTGTGCTCTACAGGGCACACACACACACACACACACACACACGCATGCACACACACATGCCCTGAAATGTCTAATGATAAAATCCCAACTGAACACAGGAGTGAAAACTTGGGCTTTAGTGGGTTCCTGAATTTCTCCAGTTCAAATAGAGGCCTTCATTCATTCACTGCCCCCTCCCTCAGACAGCACTCACTCAGAGTCTCCTACTGTGTGCTGGAAGGCCTCCAGGGCCGGCCTTCTCTGGAGCTCTGGACCTCGAGATTGTTGGGGAGATAAGCCCAATGTCATGAGTCAGACATGAGAGCACGGGTTCTGGGAGTTCTGAGAAACGAGAGGGCCTTTCCTCTTGTGCCTGGAGACAGGGTCCCTAAGAAGGAGGGACTCTGAGCCAGCAAGGGGGAGGGAGAGGGGCAAGATGCTGGCCCCCAGGGAGGCCTTCCATCACTATGCCTTTTTTGCAGAAAGTCGCAGAGGTGAGCCAAGACATCCCGTCCTGGCCAAGATGGGAGGTCTCCCCTGGGGCTTTTGATGTACATACCCACAAGCTACCCTTCTGGAAAGGGCTCTGAAGGCCCCTTCTTAGCATCGAGGAAATCTGTGGGCCACATAGGTTAAGAAGAAGGAAAGAAGGGCACTTCCCGGGAGAGGGGGGAAGGAGGCAGCTCCAGGCTGGCCAGAGGTCAGGGGTAAACTGTGTCCCTCTCTGAGGAAAGCAGGCCCAGAGAAGGCTCTGACTCTCCCAAGTCCGCACAGACTCAAGTAGGTCATTTACCTCCCACACAGCAGAAGGGACACCCTCCACCTGGTTGGCAGTAGGCAGACAGGAAAGCAGGGTCTCCTCCAAGGAAAGGGAGGGTTTTGCCCATGGGACCTCTCCCTCCCAACTCTGAGCTCTGGGCAAGAGCCATGAAGAGTGGGGGAGGGGCTCGGGGCACTTGGAGGGTGACTTGAGGGGATCCAGTGGGACTGAAAGGAGTCCCTGGGGACAGCAGAGGAGCCTCAGGACTCCAGGAGGTGCTCCCGGCTCAGAGGGAGCATCCGCCCCCCTTTCTCCTCCCTCATCCTGCCCTCCTCCCTGCCGCAGAGGCTGGGGCGGGCCGGGCGCCCTGGGAGGAGGCGGTGCCCCTGGCTCCCTGCCCACCGGTGCGGGGCTGGACGGGCAGGGGCGGAGCCATGCCTGGTGTTATAAGAGGCAGCCAGGGCACCGAGGCAATGAGCTATCGCTCGGCTTGGCAGCAGGACGCTGGCAGCAGGCACACTCCGCACTCCAGCCCAGCCGGAGCGCCCCTCCACCGCCGCGGTCGCCATGCCCACCGCCTTGTGCTCCATCGCTCTGGCCCTGCTCGTGGCCCTGCACGAAGGTGAGCATCCCCCACGGCCTCCGCAGCTGCAGCAGCCCCGAGGCTGTTTGTCTGGGTCTCCTGCTGGGGCTCTGTGCCCCCCAAGCCAGCCGGGGGCCTTCAGGGGCAGGAGTCAGGCGGCTTGGGGGCCGCAGGAGGCTGTGCTATTCGAGGTGCTGCCGTCCCAGGGCAGCTGCCGGTCCTTCCAACCCAGAGCTGCTGGGGCTTCCCCAGGCTGGCCCAGGGCTCCTGAGCCCCGAGAATGCCAACTTCCTCAATTATGCAAGAGGAGGAGCCCGGCGGGTCCCCCATCCCAGCTGTGCCAGGCGCCCTGACCCACCTCTCCACTTTTCTCTCCCTCCTGTGCATGCAGGCAAGAGCCAGGCCACTACCACCCCCTTCCCAGAGCAACCAGGGCCCTTGCCCCGGGCCCGAGGCTCCCACCTGCGGACTCGACGCTGCTCCTGCAGCTCCTGGCTCGACAAGGAGTGCGTCTACTTTTGCCACCTGGACATCATCTGGGTGAACACTCCCGGGTGAGCTGCTGGAGGGATCCAAGAGGGCCTGCAGGGGGCAGGGGTGGGGGATGCTGGCATGCTGGGGAAGCCCTGGCACACTGCAGCTGTCTCTTGGGAGTGTGGGGCTAACAACAATAGCAATCAGCTATTGCTTCAGTTCCCATGTGAGGGCTGCCTGAGCAAGACAGAGGGCTGTCTCATGAGAATCCTCACAAAAAGCCTGGTCAGAGAGTGTTGGCTCCATTTTCCAGATCAGGGTACTGAGGCTCAGAAAGTTAGGTGCCTTTCCCGAGGTCACACAGGAAGGAGTAAGTGGTAGGTAGGAGGCTCCAGCCTAGGTCTGCAGATGCCAGGGCGCACAGCGGCTCTGCCATGCTGCCTCTGTATAATCTTCCAAGAATAATATGTTTAATGACAGCACCCACGTCTTGACTGCGCCAGGCCCTATGCCAAGCACTGCTGGTGCGTTATCACCTCGTGAATGCACCCCCATCCTCCCCAGTGAAGCAGCGACTGCTGCTGTCCCCAAATGACAGACGAGAAACCTGCCCCGTGTCGCCTGGCAGAGCCAGGGTGGGGTCCCAGGGCTGTCTGTTCTGTCTGCACCCGCACTGCCTCCGGGCCACTGCATACTTCAAGCTGAAGTTTCTCTGTGTGTATTTTTTTTTCCTTCTCCAAATTTCAAAAAAGACAAGAGAAGCCCGGCACGTAAGCATGTGTGGAGCTAATCCACATCCAAACACTGGCTCAGGGCGGGAACCCTGCCAGTCCCTGCGTGCTGGGTCTACCTGGAGTCTCTGCAGCTCCAACCACAACATCTAAAATTAGCTCGGGCGTCCGAGGTGCTGGTCCGACCGGCCACAGGGCCCTGCCCTTTGCCTGGCCCTCCTCAGACTGAATCTGAAATTGATCTCAGCCAATCTAACATACCTATGCACACACATGCACACGTGCAGGTCAGGCACACTCACCATTTTAAAGTCAAAACTCTAAGAAACACTTGGGTCACCCTTCCAGGCAAGCGGTGACCGGATGGAGGCAGCTGAGCTGTGAGCCTGAGTGTTCACTTCTGTGAGAGGGTACTCTCTCCTTTCCTTCCAGACTAGCTGGGGGGTCTTCTTTGAGAACAGGGGGACCAGCCTGACTCCGTCAGCTCAAATTGCTGTCTGGGAGTGGAGAGGGGCAAGGAGGACAGCTTCCACCCCTCCTCCCCATGCTGAGCATCTTACTGAGCAGGACCAGGGGAGTTGAGAGGGAACAGAGGCCCAGAGAGGGTAAGGGTCTTGCCCGAGGCTCCCTGGCATTAAGGAGGAAGCTGAAGTGGGAATTCTTGAGGGCAGGAGCTGGTTACTTTTGCTGCCACCCTGGTGGCATGGATGGCTATCCCAGTGTGCGCTGTGGACAGTCCCAGCTTGCCAGTGGTCCTGGTTTATCTAATCCTCTCTCTGTCTCTCTCCACCCTACTCCACTACCTTGCTGGCGGCCTGCCCACAGACAGACAGCTCCTTACGGCCTGGGAAGCCCGCCAAGACGCCGGCGCCGCTCTCTGCCAAGACGCTGTGAATGCTACAGTGCCCGGGACCCCGCCTGTGCCACCTTCTGCCATCAAAGGCCCCGGTAAGTGGGCACCCAGCCTGCAAGGGACCAGAGGTGGCTGCTGGCCTGGACCTGCTCGGGAGGGCAGGGTGTCTGGAAGGCCAGTGGTAGGGTAGTGTTAGTCACTCAGTCGTGCCCGACTCTCTGTGACCCCAGGGACTGTAGCCTGCCAGGCTCCTCTGTCTCTGGGATTCTCCAGGCAAGAGTACCGGAGTGAGTTGCCATTCCCTTCTCCAGAGTGTCTGGGAGGCCAGCAGAGGCGTGGCTAAATGGTGGAGAAGGGGCGAGGGGAGCAGGGTCCTGGGGGTCCAGAGGCTGCCCGGGGCTGTGGGGCAGCCTCCCTTCCTGCAGGGAGCCAGTCACCCTTGAGTCTTCCCCCTGCTACTACCCCCAGCTCTGGGGGCTTCTGAGAGCATTGCGTCCGCCCTCCTGGGCTGTGGGAATCCTCCCCAGGTGACGGCTGAGGCAGCACACGTCCAGAGAAGAAACAGGACTCGTCCTGTCAGGCTACACAGCCAGTCAGACAGAGCTGGGCCTTCCGCCTTAGTCGCTGAGGCTCAGGGAACTCTGGAACTTTCTAAGTGGAGAAGCAATAGCTGGAGTTAGGAGGCCATGGTGCTGTCCCCAAGCTGTCACCAAGAGCCTTGCCAGTCTCAGCCCTCTGGACCTCCCTCCCTCCACACGGAGCATTGGGAAAGCAAATGGTGACATCACCCTCCCCTACCTCCCGTTCCCATGATGGCCTATGGGAAACTCCTCCCCTGAGACCTCAGCCGTGGCTGCAGCCTGCCTCAGTTTCCCTGCCGAGGGCTCTGCTTGGCTGCAGGTGGCCAGATTCTGGGAAAACCAGCCACGCCGCTGCCTCTTTCTGAGGCTGAGAACGCATTCCCGGTGGCTCAGTTTTCCTCAGGCCCCACCCCACCTGGGAAAAGAAGGATCCCAGGTGCACAGGGAGGAAATGGATCTGCTCCTGAGGGCGGGCTGGGGCAGGGGGCTGGGCTGGGCCTGCAGCCAGGCAGCCTTGGGGCCCTGGGCAGCCCCTCACTTGGGCCCTAATGCTGTTCACTCAGGACTGATGGGGTGGCAGTCCCAGGCCGCAGATCCCCTGCAGCTGCGTTCCAGGATGGCAAGACGCGGGCCGTGGCAGGAGAGCTCCTCCAGCGCCTGAGGTGAGGGGCCCCTACACTGACTGAGTGCCTTCTGTATGCCTTGCACATTTCCCTTATTCTCCATAGGACGCCTTGGGTCCTTATGGGGCACCCAATAGAAGCTCAGAGAGGTGAAGGTGTTTACCCAAGGTCACACAGCAAGCTACAGCATCTGGCTGACTCAATAGCCTGTGTTCTTAACCACTATGCTCTTTGTTACCACCAGGCCTGGAAGTGGACTTTTATTGAGGGTTTCAGGGCTTGTGACTGTGGAAGGTCCCCAGGTGTTCATTCAGGCTGTGTCTGAATCAAGCATCTCCCACATGCTGGGGTCCAAACACATGCTACCCAGCCTGTTCCCTCCCTGGGTCCCAGACTGGACTGTCCCTGGTAGCCACAGCATGGCTCAGCTCAAGTCTTGGCACCCAGGAGGTGCCCATGAGCGTGTGTCCAACCAAACTGACTTGAGAACAGAAACCAGTAGCCAGCCATGTGGCAGGGTGGCTGAAGGGGCAGCATCTGAGCTAGAAAGTCCCAGCCCTGCCACGAGCGAGCTTTGTGACCTTGGTCTGCTCACTAAACTCTCTGCTTCCGGCTCTTTTCTCTGAGGCAGGGACACCGGTGCTATCCATCCCGCAGGCTCGCTGTAGGTTAGAGCAGTTGACATACAAGAAGAGCCTCAAGAAAGCCCAGACCCTACGGGAGCTCTGAAGGTTTTAGCCATCCCCAACCTCTGTCCCTGAGGGTTCCTCAGGGCTGCCCAGCGCCGGGGTGCAGCCTAGCCCTTCAAGGGTCCACATCTCTGTGAGGAGGTGGAAACATAGGCAAAAAGACAGGATGGCGGGCTGGGCAGGACCCAGGATATACTGAGGAAATGACTTAAAAAATAATAATAAAGTGACAGTGTTAATCACTCAGTCCTGTCTGAGTCTTTGCGACCCCATGGACTGTAGCTCACCAGACTCCTCTGTCCATGGAATTCTCCAGGCAAGAATACTGGAGTGGGTAGCCATTCCTTTCTCCAGAAAATCTTCCCAACCTAGGGATCAAACCTGGGTGCCCTGCATTGCAGGCAGATTCTTTATCATCTGAGCCACTCGGGAAACCCAGGAAATGTCTTAAGATGAAAAACTTCAAGGTAAGACCTTGCAAGTACTTGGCATTCCATAATCCGCAAAGCATGTTTTTGCCAGTCTGTACTCACCCTCACACCAGTTCAGGCCTGCTTTTATTTTACAGACCAAGAAAGGGGTTCAGAGAGGTTGAGACCCTTGCCCAAGTTCCCAAAGCTGGGAACCAGCCTGCCAGTTCCCAGGCTAGAATGCCTTAAGCCAGAGTGAGGCCACCTAGATGAAGGCAGAGTCCCCACCAGGGTCTCAGCCAGATTCAAAGGACTGTTAGGATCCATACCTATCTGGATTGGACCACCTTGAGCTGGACCTTGAAGAATGGGAATTTTAGGACATGGAGTGTGGGGTGAGTGGAAGGCCAACAGCCTGCGGGCCCGCAGGGATAGAGGTGTGGAAGTGAGAGGGCAGCCAGGGGAGAGCCACTGGGCTACTCCTGGCCGTCCAGTCGCCCTGGTGGCACTTGATGTGGAACATCAGTTTTGTCAAAGCTCTTTGTGGGCAGAAAATCTTCTAACCTTCCCCAGCCTCTCCTTGATGTTCAGACCTTGCTTTCAGGGTCAGCTGTGACCACCCTCTGACCTCCTGGCCACGAATAAGGGCTCCAAACCCTATGATCGCTGCCTCTCATGGGGAACTCTCAAGTGATCTGTATCTCCAGAGATGCTCAAGTGACCTCTTTCCATTTCAGGGTTATCTCTGCCACCAAAATCCACCTTGCTAGGCAACAGCAGAAGACGACGAGGGAGACCAGATCTACACACTCCAGGCAGAGAAAGAGATAGCTCTCGACTCCGGGAGAACTGTGGGAAGGAAGCCTGTGTGGATACAGGAGGAGGGGGGCATCCCAGAGCTGGGAGACCCTCCGACCTGTTTCCTGGGCCAGAAAACCCAGCTGCTGGAGCAGGCACAAGCTCTGGCCTCCGCGCCCCGGGGAGGGGGCCTCGCTCAAGGCAGCTCCGTGACACCGGGAAAGTCACCAGGCCCCAGGCTGCAGCGTGGCCTCCCACACTGGCTCCAGCTCCAAGGCCCTGTTGAAAGGAACGGCATGCGGAACGTGCTAACCTGGAGGTGTCCTGTCTGGTGGCTGTGAACCGAAAACAGTGTGCAGTGGTGGGCACTCACACTAAGCCAGCCCCAGAGGCCGAACGAGTCCTTCCAGGGTTGAAGTCCCGGCCGCCCCCCGCCCCCGCTCCCNTAGCATATCAAATGGTATTCATGGTTTTGGATTTTTACTGCTTTTGTATTTTAATTCCAATTTACTTTCAGGCATTTGTGACTCCTTTAGTTGCTAATCAATGTGTTCATGAGTTCTTAAAATTTTGCCTTTGGCTGTTAGCAAATTCACCATCTGGAAAAAAATGGTTAAACTGAATCTTTATAATCACCAGCTCAGGTTTTTTCCTGCCATCCTGAATGTATGTGAAAGCTGTTGAGTCTGTTTTTGAAGTTATTATTTTAAATTCTTAATTCACTTTCGGTTATGGGGTGACAGCTGTCTCAGTGTGCCTGGGACTGAGGGGTTTCCAGTGAAAATTTGAGTGCTGAAACCGCGAGTGTCCAGGGCAAAAGGAGATGGTAGCCATCCCAGCGGGCCATGTCTGCTGTGACAGCCTCAGACAATGTCCCCTGGAGAATATTGCCATGCCTGAAGCATCCCTTTGGATCAAACCGTGCTTGCGCCCCTTGGGGTTTCCCTAGGCTGGCAAGGAAGACAGACAAGGCAAAGTGAAGGGGAAGGAGATGGGTAGGTTACGGGCTGCCCTTCCAGCTGTGCGCCCTTCCTGTCTCCCTGGGATCTCTGCTCATTTCATCCCAGTGCCGTTGTGGGTTCACAGGGAAAGCTTGGGGAAGGAGTAAGGTTTGCACACCCTGGGATGAGGGAAACAGCCGGAGCATAGAAGAAGCCGAAAAGAGGCGGCAAGCCTGATTGGCAAGGGCCAGGCTGGGAACAGCATCCAATGCCAGGAATTTGAACTTGAGTGATGGGGAGCCAGCGAAGGTGGCTGATCAGAGGAGAGAGCCAGGACAGGAGCTGGCCTTGGGCAGCTGGCTTATCCTCAGCTCTTCCTGCCTCCCCGGCCAGTGCTTCCAGCTCAAGGGGGCCCTCCCAGCCCCTCGCAGGAGAGACTAAGTGTGGGCCTTGCCTCCGCCTGCCAGGGACCGGAGCCAAGAGCCCTCAGCAGCTCGGAAGGGGGCCATGTGCGGGCCCGCCAGGAACCCTGGAAGAGGAATGTGGCCTAATTAATTCTCCAAAGCTCAGAGGGCCTCGCCTTGTGGGAGCAGCTGCCAGGACAGGCCTGCCAGGACGCCACGGGCCCAGCCCGTCTATCATTCAGTGCTCGGGGACAGCAGGCTGGAAGCCTGGAGACAGGGGCCCAGGGGGCCAGCCCCTTGCCTCCAGGTACACACGTGTCCTCCAGCCCTTTCACAGCAAATAGTGAGATAATAGTAATAATAGCCAACAGCCCTTGAGGGCTTACAGTGTGTCAGACTCTGTGCAAAGTCTGTTATATTCACTTCTCATCTATTCGTTACAAAGGACCAGTGACAGGGGAACTGTTACGATCTCCATTTTGCAGATGAGGAAACTGAGGCTCAGATGGGTGAATTTCCCTGGCCGGGACCCTGCAATCAAAAAGCACAAGCAGGGAAGCTAGGATTGGGATGTAGGCAGCCTGGGCCCCACAAGCATGTTGTCATAAGCACTGCTGAGCCAGCCCAGCGTGGACATGGAGGCCCAGGGCGGATCGATACCTTCCGGGGGACAGCCGACTGAAAACAGGCACTGGGACATTGACTAGGGAGGAAAGACCACACCCCTGTCCTCTGCTTGAACTGCCTCCTCCTGAAGTTTCTCATAGGGCTTTTCCTGTCTCAGCCCATAGGTCCTCTTCGCAGACATGTGACTCGCTACTCCAGGCAGATGGGGCTGGAGGAAGGCATCCCGTCTCCCTGGAGTCTCTGCTCATTTCGTCCCAGTGGCTCTGTGGCAGCACTGGCAGCTGGGCGACGTGCTCTCAGCTTCCTCCTAGCCCCCCATCCATCCACTCCACGGAAGCACATCCCCTCCAAGGCAGGCTCAGAATGGTGCAGGAATGGGTGTACCAGGGCCTTCCAGCTAGAAAGTGGCAGACCCAGGACAAGATGGGCACTCAAACCGGCCCGAGGCCAAGACTCTGCCCTTCTTCCGCAGCGGAGCCGGAGAAGGGCAGCACAGCCCCATCCCAGTCCCTTTCCGGGCCTCAGTTTCTCATCGGCTGCACGGGCGGAAGAGCACTAGCTGTGTAGTCTTGTCCTGCATTCATCAGGCTAAGTTGCTTCAGTCGTGTCCGACTCTGTGCGACCCCGTGGACTGTAGCTCCCCAGGCTCCTGAGTCCACGGGATTCTTCAGGCAAGAATACTGGAGTGTGTTGCCATTTCCTTCTCCAGGGGTCTTCCCAACCCAGGGATCGACCAAATGTTCCTTACATCTCCCGCACTGGAAGGCAGGTTCTCTACCACTAGGGCCACCTGAGAAGCCCCATAGTCGTGACCCGGAGCTCATTCATGTGTCACGTACTGTCCAAAGCAGTTTACTTAATTTTTAAACATTTTCCAAAGCAAGGTTTTATTCATGGCTTCATAACACATCACCATAAGGCTGTACCATATGCATCTGTTACTCTGTAGGTGTGTATTTTAGTTTGTCCCATTTCCCTCCGATGCAATAAACACTGTGTGCTACATTTATGCACAAGTTTTATATTCATTCCTAATTCGTTTTGCTGCATATTTTTTATTGAGACATAATTTACACCCCATAAAATTCACTCTTTTAAAGTGTACAATTCAGTGGGGTTTTTTTAAAAATATATTCACAGTTATACAACCATCACCACTATCTAATTCCAGAACATTTCCATCATCCCCAAAAGAAATACCTCACCCTTTAGCAGTTGCTCCCCAGATCTCACTTCCCCGGCCTCTGTACACCACAAATTCTGTCACTATGGATTTGCCTGTTCTGGCCATTTTATATCAATGGAATCATAACATATGTGGCCTTTCGTGCACGGCTTCTCTTACTTAGCACAGTGTCCTCAAGGTCTGTCTATGTTGGAGCAGGTGTCGATACTTCATGCTTTTCCATGACTGAATATTCCCTTATAGAGACAGATCAGGCTTCCCAGGTGGCTCAGTGGTTGAGAATCCACCTGGCAATGCAGGAGATGCAGGAGATGAGGGTTCGATCCCGGGGTTGGGAAAAACCCCTGGAGAAGGAAATGGCAACCCACTCCAGTATTCTTGCCTGGGAAATCTCATGAGCAGAGGAGACTGGCAGGCTACAGTCCATGGAGCTGCAAAGAGGTGAACATGACTTAACAGCTGAACACACACACACACACACACACACACACACACACACAGATCACATTTTGTTTATCCATTTATCTGCATTGTTTCTACTCTTCTGGCTTAAGCACTTTAGCCTTCAGTGACCCTATAGGGAGGTGCTCTCTTATCATCATATAAACAACAAGACTGACATCCAGAGAGGTCAACTAACCCACGCAGGTCACGTAGCTAGTGAGCGGCAGTGATGGGCTTTGCCCCAAGAGTCTGGTTGCAGAGACAATGGCCTTAACCACTGAGCATCATTTCCTCTTCAGTCAAAGTAAGATACTGTAGGTCAGCGCCCACAGCAGCTGTGCCAAAGGCGGCACCCACAGGGCACTTAACAGAGGGTGGCTTTTCTCAGCAGCATTTCTTACAGCGGCAGAGCCAGGGTCTGCCAGGCAGGGCCTGAAGCTGGATCAAGAGTGTCTGGACGCCCAGTTATAAAAGTGACTATCTCAGCACAAGGGTGGTTCTTCCAGCAATGGGGACATCTCTCCACACCTGGTGGGGGGAGTGGGCACTGACCCCTCTGCTGCACATCTCTGGCCTGCACCCCAGAGCCCGTCTCTCTTCCCACCCCCACCTACAGAGGCATGGCTGCCGTCCTGGCCCCAAGGCGCTGGCACTGAGTAACTGAGGCAGCATTCTTGGGTGAGGCCAAGGTCAGAGCTGCTGTAGAGGCTGCGTGGAACCTTGAATGGGCCTCTGTCTCCGCAGGCCTCCATCCACTAAGTAATTAGACAAGAAATCTTAACACTTCCATTTTAATTTCAAAGCAATTTAAATAAGACAATATGTACACAAAGGCTTGTGGCTTTAAAATAATGAAAAGACTATCAGTTCAGTTCAGTTCAGTCGCTCAATCGTGTCCGACTCTTCGCGACCCCATGAATCGCAGCACGCCAGGCCTCCCTGTCCATCCCCATCTCTCGGAGTTCGCTCAGACTCACATCCATTGAGTCCGTGATGCCATCCAGCCATCTCATCCT
>SJYV01021496.1:218388-236474 GCA_006410875.1 Neotragus pygmaeus | reverse complement strand
GTTCTGGAAGCTAGTTCTCCCCTATTTTCTGATACTGATGAAAAATAGCAGAAAGTCTTTCTTTACTTTCAAGAAGAGGCAGCAAGTGCACAGACATATGCTTCCCACTTGTCGCTGTTTTGTTTTTTTAATTCCTTCCTTCTGTTACTATTATTAGCAGTTTTTGACCTTGATAGTAACAACCTATGCATTGAGAGGTCTGATTTCAGTGACTTTTATTCGTTAGAAAGGTAGGGGCTGGGCTTCTCTGGTGGCCTAGTGGTAAAGAATCCACCTGCTGATGCAGGAGGCACGGGTGTGACACCTAATCTGGGAAGGTCCCACCTGCCACAGAGCAACTAAGCCTGTGAGCCACAACTATTGAACCTGTGCTCTAGAGCCCGGGAGCCACAATGGCTGAGCTCATGCGCCACAGCTGCTGAAGCCCGCACGCCCTAGAGCCTGTGCTCTGCAGCGAGAGAAGCCTCCACAGTAAGAAGCCCAGATACCGCAGCTAGAGAGAATCCTGCACAACAATGAAGACCCAGCACAGCCATAAATAAATAAAATTGTATCCAAAAAGAGAGGCAGGCGACTGAATTAATTGGACTTATACCCTGAGAGAAGTTCCAGGTCAGTCCAGCAGGGCAGGATACATCAAAAGATATATTCCATCAATTAAATGAATCAGGATCATTAGCAGGTTTAGAGAAGGCATCAGTAGATTTTGGAGAGAAGCAGAGGATAATGGCAGGCAAAGAGGACTCGGGATCAATTATCATGACCAAGGGAGTGAGGAGAGTCAGAGGTGGGGGTGGGCTGAGCTGAGCAGGTACCTGCTAGGTTTCAGTGGCTACAGGCCCCTCCTTCATGCTGAGGGTCTTAGAATTTGAAAAACATCCAAGTAGATGAAGTAAATGGTAAGAGAAGACAATGTCTGGTTCTGAGTCTTAAGAGAAGGGCTGGGAGGGAGCATTTCAGGAAGGTGATGATGTGGGAAGGCTTGGAAAGATGGGACAGAACAGGGTGGCTGGGGACCTGCAGTGGACACACCTGTTGTCTCCTCTGGTGGTGGGTAGTTTGGTGTAGACGACGGCCTAGGGGTTTGGGGAGAGACCTTGCCTTGTTTGTCTTGTGCTGTGTGGACAGAAGCAGAGGGTGGGGCGCAGGGCTGGGGAGTCAGCCCACACTTCGTGTGCATGTCCCCTTGAGCCACCTAGCATGGTGGAGACTGCCTTTCTCATTTAGCCGCACAGGATCGCCCAGCTAGCCAGCAATAGGAGGAGGGTTCCTCTGGGCCTGTGCCACTGGCCCATCCTCTGGAGAGTAGCGACCCAGGGAAGAGAGAAATAACACCCCGAAACCCCCAGCACTTCTGTGTTCTCTTCTGTAGAGGAAGCCCTTTGGTCTTCTGTTTTGAGCACATAGATTCAACATGCACAGAAATGCAGGCTGGGTGGTTTGGGGAGTCTCCGGCTGGTGGGTTAAAAGTGAGAAAGATGGGGTGGCAGCTGGAGTTGGATCTCTAATGGTGTAAGGTGAAGGCTACGTGTGAGGGGAAGATTAGAAGCAGTAGCAATGTATGCATATGTTTTGTAAGTAATGGTAACATCAGAGAATATTTAAATTGTGTTTACTGTTATAGAAGATAGTTTACTCTTTAATATATTTTAGAAAGATTTGAATCATCAAAGAGAAGGGATGAAGTAAATGAAGCCATCATTCAATCTCCCATCATGTGGCCTTTTTTGGTAAATGAAGAAAAAAGGTCTGTTTTCTCTACTGAAAATATTTTGAATCAATAATGAATTTATAGCAAGAAGTTCCTAGGAACTTAAGAAGAATGTCCAGTTAGTGTGAGAATATGGACTCTCCTCACCAAGGAGACTATCCTAGAGAGGGCTGGAAGAGTGAAACAAACACCCACTGTCATTTCTGGGGAAGGCAGGTTCCCTTTGCCATTGTATAATCAATCTGCTTCTATTATATAGTTTGTGTGGCACTGGCCCAGCCCTGGGCAATCATAGTACCTGCCCTCCAGCCACATTGATTAGCTCTGGATCTGGCCATCACTCATACCAGACCAATTATCATTTTCTCTGGGAGTTTAGCTGGGAAAACTCCTCACTCTTTCTGGAGGGAGATGACTGAAAGGAATCCCATGAGTCAGGAGACAAAGAAGGGAGCATCTTGCTTCTGCAAGGAGAGGGCTTGCCTGAAAATGAGACCAAGATAGGTAGGCTGCGAAGGGAAGGTAGGGGGAGAGAGATGATACCACTTGAGCACCTGGATCCAGACTTGTCTGAGTCTAGAAACACCTGATCTGCTTTGGATTTCCCAGTCACAGAAACTAATAACACATTCCTCCTTTTTCTTTTTTTTAAAGTTTATTTGAATTGTGTTTCTCACTTATAACTGAGTGAGTCCTGTGAATCCCTTTAATGTAAAATACAGCCAATTTGCCAGAGTGTGCTGGGCTTCTCAGCTGGGTTGCTCTTAAACTGATTCAATTAGCAGACTAAACACACAATAAACCTATCTGAAAGGCTAAATGCTACTCTTAATAGCAGTTTAGCTGGCTAGCTAGGGTCATAATAGCTCTGATCCTAGCTGGTGGCAAAAAGTCACTGCCTAAATAGGGGTGCTAGTGATTGAATTTTGTCCCCCCAAATTCATATATTGAAGTCCTAACCCCCCATGTGATGGTATTTGGAGAGAGTGCCTTTGGGAGGTAATTAGGTTGTGAGTATTGAGCCCCTGTGAAGGGATTAGAGCCCCTATATGAAGAGACCAGGGCTTCCCTTATAGCTCAGTTGGTAAAGAATCTGCCTGCAATGCAGGAGACCTGGGTTTGGTTCCTGGGTTGGGAAGATCCCCTGGAGAAAGAAATGGCAATCCACTCCAGTATTCTTGCCTGGAGTATCCCATGGACAGAGGAGCCTGGCAGGCTATAGTCCATGGGGTCGCAAGAGACAGACATGACTTAGTGACTAAACCACCACCACCAGCACCAAGAAGAGACCAGAAAGCTTTCTGTCTTCTCCTCAGTCTGCCATGTGAGGACCCAGTGAGGAAGAGAGCTCTCACCAGAACTGACCACGTGGTTGCCCTGATCTTGGATTTCCAGTCACCAGAAGTGTGGGGAATAAGCATCTGTTGTGTAAGACCCCATCTGTGCTATCTCGTTATAGCAGCCTAAGCTGCTGAGACAGGAATTTGTGGAGTCCCAGGAGTGTGTACTGGCTTCTTAAACTCACAAGGTGCAAAATCCTCCCCTGGGAAGTTCAGCCACACACTTGAGTGGGGAAGCTTTGCTCAGAGGCAGTCCTACCGTTTATTTACTTATGGCTGCCCTGGGTCTTGGTTGCAGCTTGCAGGACCTTCATTGCAGCCTATGGGATCCTTTATTGTGGCACAAGGGCTTCCCTCCAGTTGTGGCACTTGGGCTCAGTTGTCCTGTGGCATGTGGCATCTTAGTTCCCCAACCAGGGATTGAACCTGTGTCTGCTGCATTGGAAGGTGGATTCTTAACCACTGAACCACCAGTGAAGTCCCCAGTGAGCCCTTACTTCTTAAGCTTTTCCTGTTGACCAGCCCTTTCACTCAGTCACCCTCATGTTTTGGTTCTGTTAAGAAGTTAGAATAGGAAAAAGGAGTCCAGAATGACGGTGGCTAAAAGACGAGGAAGGGAAAAGCCCATGAAAATAGAACAAAGGAGGGTCCGAGGACCACAGAGTGAGAACCTCAGGTGAAACAAGTAGCCCTCCTGGCTGGCCCAATTTACACAGGGCAGGCTCAGGGTGAGGAGGAAAAACATACAAAAAGAGGAGCCAAAATTGAGCTGGGGGCTTCTCTTCTCTTTTCGTGTCTTTTGGGTCAGCCGGCCCTCACACCCCGAGGATGTATTTTCCTTTGCTTGCCAAATAAAACTGAGCTGTAACACTAGTCCATCCATTGCTTCAAATTTTTGTTGCAATGAGACAGAACCAAGGAAATTACCATCTCCCCATGCAGTTCTTTCAGGAAAGAAAGAGAAAAGCAGGACTCAGCATCACAGAGTCATAGTCAGAACACTGGAGGGAGGGAGGGAGGGAGAGGGTAGTGGGCATCAGTGACTTCCTCCAGATGATGACCCTGATCAGAGAGGTGTGGGACAGCGTGTGTGGGAGACTTCCTCCCTTCAGCCCTGCTCCCTGGGCGTTCTGCCTTTCCATCTGCAGAAGCTCATCAATAGCACCTTGTTAATAATATTCACTTTGGCCACAAAACGTATGGGAACAGTCAATGTCCAGAGTTTTCTTCCACTCTCCTTGTATGTCTTCATGGAGACCTCTCCTCATTAGTGATAAATAAACTGCATTTGCTTGGTATACAGCAGAGGTTGGCAATTTTTTTCTGTGAAGGGCTAGATGGTAATCAATATTTTAGTCCTCTTGGACTATATAGACTGATTCTACCCTGACATGCGGAAGCAGCAGAGTGTGTCAACAAATGGGCATGGTTGTGTTTCAATAAAACTTTATTTATACACAATAACATTTGGATTTCATTTAATTTTTTTGTGTCATTAAATGGCATTTTTCTTTCGATTCTTCCCCCTGCCCCCAACCCACTTAAAAATGTGAAAATTATCCTGCTACGGCCAAGAGGAGTCTAAGGAGATATGATGACTAAATGTAGCTTGGATGGGATCCTGGAACAGAAAAAGAACATTAGGGGAAAACTGAGGAAACCTGAGTGAAGTGTGGGCTTTAGTTAATAAAAAAATATCAAAATAGGCTCATTAATTGTGACACATATACCATGCTAATATGAGATGGTAATAATAGAGGAAAGTGGGTGTAGGGTATATGGAAGCTCAGTACTGTCTTTGCAAATTTTTTTGTAAATTAAAAAGTATTCATAAAAAGTAAAGTTCATTAAGCAACAACAGCATTTTAAGCTTATGAGTGTACAAAAGCAGATGGTGATCCACATTTGGCCTAAGAGCTATAGTTTGCCAATTCTTGGTATAAATAAAATGGGTTTCTATATCTGGCAATATGGTAGACCAGAAACTCTTCCTGACTCAGTAACAACAGCTGAAAGTAATGATTAATAATAAAAAGAAATCCTTGAATCTGTCAATGATCTTGAAACAAAGAGTGGTGGTTAATTTCGTGTCAACTTGGCTAGGCTATGGTGCACAGACAACAACCACTTGTGAAGGTGCTGGATGCTGCTGTGAAGGGATTCTGTAGATAAGATTCACGCTGACAGTTGGTTGACTATAAGTAAAGGAGATTACCTTTGATAACATGGATGGATCTCATCCAATCAGTCGAAGACCTCAAGAGTAAATTCCAAGATTTCCTGCAGAATTCTGCCTCAAGACTGCAGTGTCAGCTCCTGCCTGAGTTTCTGACCTGCCCTATGGACTTTAGATTTACCAGCCCCTACAACTGCATAGCCAGTTCCTAAAAAAACAAACAAACAAACAAAAAAAAANGCAGGAGGAACCCCTGCCTCTGGTTCTGGCTTAATAACCAGCCACGAGGCGGGGCTCAGGGCCTGCAGCTCAGCTGCGAGTCTGCCCAGATTGGAAGAGTGTTAAATGGCCTCAGTGATGCACAACTTTGACTCCTGAGCAAGTAAGGCTGGAGGCAGAGAATACACTGATGTGGCATCTGGGGGTTCCAGGGAGCCTGAGCGCAGGACAAGCTTCCACCGTCTGAGGGACCTCAGGCTCTGCAAAGTCAGTGGCACAGAGGCCCGCAGCATCCTTGGAACTGAGGCCTGGTGTGGCAGAAAGAGGAGAGGCCAGGTGACCCCCTGAGATACCCCAGAGGCAGCGAAACTGAGAGACACAGCCAGCTGCAGGTTAAGAGCTTTCAAAAACTTTCAGCTACAGCCAAAGACCAGTTTGTAAACAGACAACAAAATCCCACAACACCCTCAGACATGTCCTAACTCATCTCTCTGATGGGCTCAGAGCTGGAGCTGGCCTGCTCAGATTCCTCATCCCTTTCCAAGAAAGAGGCAGCTTAGCCTTAGACCTGGAGAGGCTAATGCCTTCCTCAGGCCAGTTCTTCTATTCCTTCCCCATCCAAATGCAACAACAAATCCCCTCTGGGTTTATTTTCTTCGCTCCTTCCCTGCAGGACTCCAGCCTCATCCCATCCGTTGTACTCACCCTTCCTCCCAAACCCTCCCTGGCTCCCCATGTCAACAAGGTGGCATTCAGACTACTTGACTTGACGTTCGGCATCTCTGTGATCTGCTCTCTGACCTCAAATCTACTGCTCCCCTCTGCCCCAACTGTAACTCTCAGTCTTGGGATGTTCTTTCCATGGGAACTGCTCATTCTAATCTGGATTTGGTCCGTCAAGTCCAGTTTGGTCATTGCCCTTAGCAATGTGGTCAAGGAAAGAGTTCCAGGTAGTGGGCATGCTTTCCTCTGAATGGCAGGTGACCCATGTGTCTGCCCCAGTCAGTGGGGCCATGGTAGAGGGGAATCTCAACCCTATCACTTCCTGGAAGTGTGACCTTGGGGAAGGGAGTCTCAGTTTTCTCATCTGTAAAACGGGAATGGTGATCCTTTCACGGGATTCAAAGGTCTGGGCACAGTGCAGATCACAGAGTTATTATTAGCTATTATTTAGCTACTATTAGATTCCCTGATAGCTCAGTTGATAAAGATCTCCCTGCAGAGGAGATCCCAGTTCAGTTCCTGGATGAGGAAGATCTTCTGGAGAATGGATAAGCTACCCACTCCAGTATTCTTGGGCTTCCCTTATGGCTCAGCTGGTAAAGAATCCTCCTGCAATGTGGGAGACCTGGGTTTGATCCCTAGTTGGGAAGATCCTCTGGAGAAGGCTACGCACTCCAGTATTCGGGCCTGGAGAATTCCATGGACTGTACAGTCCATGGGGTCGCAAAGAGTCAGACATGACTGAGAGGCTTTCACTTTCACTTTAGCTATTATTTATCAGGATCATTGCTGTTATTACTTCATGCAGTCCCACACAGCAAACATCCTAAGCACCAGGCCACTGGCCGGCTACAAGTCTGTCAAACCAACTTTACATGATAATATTAGAAACACTCGCCTCCATCTCAACTCACATACGGGAAACTGAGGCCCAGGAGCCCAAAGCCCAGCTAACAGCAGAACAAACCAGAAGCCACATCTCCTGATTTCCAAGCCAGAAGTCTTTCCCTACAAGCTGCCACTACTAAAAGCCAAATTCAGATGCCAAACTTTAATTGTGATAGTCTCAGTGTATACAAGAAGAAAAACCTTTGCTCCGTATAAGAACTTTTATTATTTATTCTTACTATTAATGTTCCCCCTTGAACACTCCTCTGTACCTTCAGAGAACACACCCCCCCCCCACTCTCCTCCTCCTCCTGGGCAAAGCTCACTCCTCCAGCGGCTCTTTCTCCCCACCTCTTTTCTCTCTCCATCCCTGGAGAGGCCTTTATCTGACCTTCCCTGGCGGGGCGAAGGGCAAATGCTGGCTTGCCTTTCTGCTGCTCAGCTAAAAAGCCGACTCCCTTTTCTGGCTTTCTGGATTATGTGATCATTCTTAGCCTCAAGGGTCTACTCTGTAGGAGAAAACCAGAATCTCCCTCTCCAAAGCCTTTATCTATTCCCAGTTCCTCCCATCTTAAAAAACAACCAAGGAGCAGACAAAGCACACCTTCTTCTACCCTCTCCTCCTTCCATCTGGCCCCGCTCCTTCTAGCCCCGTTTCCTGGTGGTGACCTGTTATCTCCAGGCTCCATCTCCAGGCTCCATCTCCAGGCTCCATCTCCTGCTTGCCAGCCCATGGGCTTGCCTCTGCTGTGTCTTCTGTCCAGGTCTGCAGTGACTCCATTTCCCCAGGTCTGCTGGGCTCTGGGTAGCCTTCAATCTGCCTGATCTGTCTGCCTCAGTTTCCCCTCTGGGCACTCTCTCTTGGGGGTTGTCTGACACTGTCTCCCCACAGCCCTGCCAGTAACTTCTCAATGCCCTTTGTTGGGCTCCTCCTCCATCCAAACCTTGACGTTCTATCTTGGGTCCTCTTGTCTTCCCATGCTCTTTCCCTTGGCCTTCCTATAGGCTGAAGTTCCATCTCTAGCCAATGATTGCTAGAGTCCACCTCCAGCCCAAACTTGTCTCCTGAGGCCCAGGCCTGGGCACCCCATCGCCTCTACTGGATGTCTCTTGTCTTTGTAATGTTTATTTATGTGTTTATTTGGCTGTACTGGGTCCTAGTTGAGGCATGTGAGCGCTTAGTTTTAGCATGTGGGATCTAGTTCCCTGACCAGGGATCGGACCCGGATTGATTGATTGATCCAGGGATCAATACGGGGATCAAACTCTCCATTGGGAGTGCAGAGTCTTAGTCCCTACTAGGTGTCTCTAAGGCAGCAGCAACCGAGTACCTCTCAAGTCATCTCATGGTTCTCTTTTGTGAATCCCCTCCCGAGCCCCCAGCTCTACATCCAGCCCCACCATGCACCCTGTCTCTGAAGTTGAACACCTAGGAGTCCCTGGTGCGTCCTCTTTCTCACCCCCACACCCAGTCTGTCACCACATCCTGCTCAGTCCATCTTCCAGAAGCCTGTACAACCTGTCCAGGCCTCCTGAGTCCACCGCCTCGACCTCAATCCAGACACCCCACCTCTCCCCTAGTGGAGAGTCCTAACGGGTCTCTCAAAGCCACACATACCCTACACCGCATTCTCACAGCAGCCAGAGGGGTCTTTCTAGAACACAGATCTTTTTATGTCATTTCCCTACTTAAAACTCATCACTGTCTGCCAAACGTTCTCCAGTGAAACCTCCAGATGTTTGGCGTCTGGTCGCACCCTCCCCCATACCCCGCCAGCTCTCTGAGCACAAACCACTCTGGCTTTTCAGCTTTTCTTTCAATCTGCTGTATTTCTTCCTGCCTTTGAGGCTTTGCTCTTGCTGTTTTCTCTGTCCAGAATGCTTCTCCTTCAGCATCCCCCACCAACCCATCCCTAAGAGATGAGGCCAAGGGCTGCTTCCCGCCTCTCCCCCAGGGCCTCTAGGATTTCCACAGCTGCCAGGCTGTCTGCGCTCACCCCTGGGTGCTTGTGGTTGCTTATTCATGTCTGTCTCGGCTCCTGGACTGCAAATCATGAAGGCCAGGGGCCATGTCTGCCTTGCTCATCCTAAAGCCACACTGTGCCAGGCCCACAGCATCCCAGAACTCCACCTGCCCAAGCTACCCCAAGTCCACAAAGCCAGCATTGACTGCCCCAGAGACCAACTCCAGGCTGGAATTCAAGGCCTCATCCTTCCAAAACTCCCCATCCTTAACCCCTCACGCATACCTTCCCCAGCCACACTGGGGAGCTTCCTCTCTCCTCCCTTTGCTCCCCCCATTTTCCCCTCATCCTTCTTTCTCTAATGATATTCATCCAGCGATAGCCACCTCAAGCTCGCCATTCTCCAGTGATGCTTCTGTTCCCTGACCACACAGCACATCTTCTTTTGGGTTGACAGACATCCTCCCTAGCTTCAGGATGAAATGACAAGGCACTTAAGGTTCTGCGTAATCTGGCTCCGGCCTACACTCTCGGGTCTCCACCACCCACACAAGAGTAATCTGGCACGAGAGGACTTAGTCGTCAAAGGATTCTTGGCCTTTCTGGATTCAAGCCCAGCTAGCACTTCTTACAAACATCAGGATCTTGAGCGAGTACTCTGCTAAACCCCAATTTCCTCACATGTAAGGAGGGAACAGTTAAGAGTCTCCACCTCATTGAATTTTGTAGGGATTAAATAAGAAAATCCACAAGAAGTATTTAGCCCAGCACTTGACACCAAGAAGCTCCAATCTCCTTTGCTCTATCATGGCCCTGATTAAGAACCTGTCCTCCCCATGGGTCCTGTGCTCAGAGGGGAGTCTGGGTGCCTTTCATCTCTGTTTCCCCTTTGCCTAGCTCAGTATCTGGTCCCAAGAAAACTCTATAAATGCTTATTAATGCATAGATAGACCACACACTTGGCACAAATCATCTCATTGTTCTGCACTTTCATATGTATAAATCTTATCTCTCCTAACAGAGTTTGAGCTTCAGGGTATGGGGGAGGTGGTGCTGGGAGAAGGTGGTGAGATGTCTTCATGTCAGAGCATCCAGAACTGGGAGGGATCTCTAAGCTCTTGACATCCCTGTACCTCCCATGGTGCCCAGCCTGGAGCAGGGAGTCATGAAGGCCGTGTTGACAGATGGGCCTGTCATATTCCCCAAGAAGAAGGCACGTCTCCCCCTCCGAGATATCGCCCTAATTACTCCCTGGTCCCTCCCCTCCACACACACATCAGCTTTCTTAGGCAAGAGCCTGCTTGACTTACACACATGGAGTTCTTTTGGCTGGTGGTTCTGAGCCAGCTCAGCCAGTTTCTTCAGAAACTACAGCAGAAAGAGAGGAAAAGTTGTCTTAAAGCCACAGGGCACAAAACCAGAGCGAGGGATGGGTCAGCTTTCCCTGGCAAAAGGCCAGCAATGGACCAGCATTGGTCAGATCATCTCAGCACTGTTCCAAAGGCAAACCTGACGGCATGGTAGAAGGGTTAAGTGTGTCGGGCTCTGCACTCAGAGACGCTCAGGTTTATTCCAGGCCTTGGCCCTAACCCACTGGGTGATGCTGCACAATTGACTTACCCTTTCTAAGCTCAGTTCCCTTGGCTATAGAATGGGGACAATGTTAGTACTAGGAGGATTTAATCAGACAAGATATCAAAGGGTTGGCTATCACTATGATTATGATGATTTTTGTTGTTATTATTATAATACCACTGAATATAAGATCCAGAAGGAACTTCAAAGGTCGCTTGAGAGGAGAGAACACTGCAGCCAGCAGAGGTGGCCTGTCTTTGCTAAAACATACGGCAGATCAGCGCTTTTTTCTTTACCTCTTTCCCTAACATCTTTCAGAGAACCAAGGGGAGTTTGCTCACTTACCCCTGACCTTGGAGTTGGTCCCCTACCTTGACTTGAAGAACACAGATTTTGGGGGTCTTGAAGCCAACAATGACCAGAAAAATGGACATTGTTTTCATGAATGGGCCCTCGCCCCTTGGAGGTGGCCCAGCTACTGCTGACACCATGCTGCAGGGCAGAGCATGGCCTCTTCTTGCTATCCATCCTTGAGGAAGGGACTGTGGGCTGGACTCTCCATGGGCACGGCCTGGACTTGGGAGGCAAGGCACTGTCTGCTCCCCCTTCTCCAGCTGAGTTCTGCACTCTGGCCTCTCCTTAACCTGGTGCAGGGGCTCTGCCTGGCACCTGCCTGCCAAATGGAATGCCTGCTTCCACCCACCCAGATGCCTCTTCCCCACTGCTCTCCTTCTCCCTGAGGCTGGGGAAGACCTGGCTGGTCCACCTGGAGGATGAACACTGGGCAGGGGGCAAGGCTTAGGGAGGTGTGGAAGGCCGCTGCACCGGGTCGAGAAGGCAGGTCTCCAGCAATCTTCAAGGGAGGTGTGCTCTCGGGGCTAAAGGAGAGCCCAACAGCCCTGGGAGAAAAACAGAAAGGCTTGCCATCCAGGGGTCAGCCGTTCTCTCCTCGGCTCAAATCACGCGTCATTCCAGTCAGTCTCGGCAACAGCTCCTCCACTGGGTGCTTTGTGAGGACAGAGTGGGAAGCTACATCCACACCAGAGTACCTGGAAAGAAGGAGCTTGTGTTAGGGGTGCACGGTGAGAGAGGCTGCCAGCTAGTTCTCTGTTGAAGTACAAACAGAGGTGCCCCTTAGAACAGACCTTCCTTGTTCAGGTACATCTCCCTTGGCCAGGGTGGAGGAAGCACACTCCTCTTAACTCCCCAAACACAAAGCCGGGAGGTCCCCGTGGCCTGACAAAGCCTTCTACTACTCCACTGGCTCACAGAGCTGACCTCAGAAGCATCAATGGGCAAATATGCATGGGGCTCAAAAAGATTCCATGATCGGGGCCTGCGTGCGGCAGGCGTGCTCAGGCACTTTAGTCGTGTCTGACTCTTTGCGACCCTATGGACTGCAGCCCGCCAGGCTCCTCTGTCCACGGGATTCTCCAGGCAAGAATACTGNTCGGGGCCTGCGTGCGGCAGGCGTGCTCAGGCACTTTAGTCGTGTCTGACTCTTTGCGACCCTATGGACTGCAGCCCGCCAGGCTCCTCTGTCCACGGGATTCTCCAGGCAAGAATACTGGAGTGTGTTGCCATGCCCTCCTCCAAGGGGTCTTCCCGACCCAGGGGTCAAACCCACGTCTCCTGCTTTGCAGGCAGATTCTTTGCCATCAGAGAAACCAATCTATGATCAGTACTGTGTCTTAAAAGTTAGGATAACCCATTGTCTAGAAAAGACTCCAAATCCCTGGCCCCTTTCCAAGAGGGAGGGGAGGGTCTGAAAGGAGGACCAGAGTCGGCGCAAGGTCTGGTATATTGGTAGGAGAGCTGGTTCTGGCTTCCCAAGTGGCTGAAGTAGAAGCCTCTCTTGGCCTGGCATGTTGGTTAGCTTTGAGGCCAATGGCTAAGAAAGTTCTAACCTTGGACCCAGAGTGTGGAGATTGCAGGAGCACAGGCTCCACTGAGAAGGAGCACAAGGGTTGGTGAAGCTGAGCTGAGCATGTCTTCCACAGCAGCCCCCTGTGTTAGCCGCAGAAGTTAGCATTGATGGCCGGGTGAGAACTAGTTTCTCTTCCTGACGCTGGAAGTAGGAGTCTTCGCTTGGGACAGAGAAGTCTTCTGGGTCCTTCTGGACAAGGGCCAGCAATGACTTCAGTCAGGAGACACTGCACTTCTACTAAGTTGTACAGGCAGATATTTGAGCAATTAGCTGGAAAATTAAGAGACATGAGACCAGTCCTCCCAAACTAGTGAGGTGCATGGTTCTGGTTACAGCATAGAACTTGACTATCTCGTTGGTTCCTTATAACAGCTCATCAAGCAGGCACAATTATACACACTAAATATATGAGAAAATTGAGGTTCCAAAGAGTCAAAGACACGTGCAAGTTCACTCAGCTGGGAAGTGTTGGACCTGGGACTGAAATGATCTCTGCTCCATACCCCACGAGACTGAACGGAAACCTGAGGACATAGGGCCGGCCCTTCGCATACTGACTCTATCCTGTCCTTCAGATTACAACTTAGCCATCTCCTCCTCAAAGAAGACTGTGAGCCCCAGAACCTGCAGTGTGTTTCCACCCCATGACATCTGTACGTCTGGACAATATTTCTTCCTTTCTTAGAATATTATCATAATGATAATAANTCTATCCTGTCCTTCAGATTACAACTTAGCCATCTCCTCCTCAAAGAAGACTCTGAGCCCCAGAACCTGCAGTGTGTTTCCACCCCATGACATCTGTACGTCTGGACAATATTTCTTCCTTTCTTAGAATATTATCATAATGATAATAACCTCATTTTTACTTGTATTTTAAAATTCCTTTGATCTGCTTCTCTCTGGAGAACGTTGGCCTCACAAGATAGCACATAATGAGTAATGTGCACTGCTGAGCCCCAGGGCCCAGCACAGGGCCGAGCACATGGTGGAACCCAATACATTGTTTGAAGGAATGACTGAGTAGATGGTTAATGGGTACTTGAAAGCATGTCTTTTTTGGATGGCATGAAAAGTCGAGATGATCATAAGAGAGAGAAGAAAATCCAGGAGAGAGGCAAGACCCCATCTCCAAATTCTAAAGGGCTGTTCTGTAACTATAGGAGCAGGTCAGGTGGGAGGCACAAAACTGGGGTTGCTGGAAACCACTCTCAGTGGTTGGGGAAACTGAGCCCCTTGTGAGGCTCCTGCCCTGTACAAGCACGCCCTGACCATCTATCCCTTCCTGCCCCACCTGGGCAGGATCCAGCCATAGCTAAAGGAGTCTTGTCAGGCCTGAGTGGTGGCTGCTAAGGACTCAAAGCAAAGCAACTTGTTNTTGTGAGGCTCCTGCCCTGTACAAGCACGCCCTGACCATCTATCCCTTCCTGCCCCACCTGGGCAGGATCCAGCCATAGCTAAAGGAGTCTTGTCAGGCCTGAGTGGTGGCTGCTAAGGACTCAAAGCAAAGCAGCTTGTTGCCGGGGGAGGTGGGGGGGGGGACTCCAAGGAGGAGGGGAGCTGCAGGGCTTCCTGAGGGATTATCAGGAGCAAGGATCTCTGGGCAGAGCCGTGGGTCTGTCTGCTGAAACTTGCTCAGAGCAGCTTCTGGGCTTCCTGGTCAGATGATTGCAAACAAAATAGACCAGAGACTGGGCAGCAGCTACAAACCCTTCTTGTATGAAAGGCCTGGGATGGGGCATGCAGGAGCAGGCAGCAGGGCCCTGAGTCATACAAGGAACCAGTCCCATTCAGAACAGCTAAGATTCTGGCCTCAGAAGCTTTCTCAGTGATGATGCTGGTGGCTTTGCCTTTCTCTGGCCACACGCTTCCCATTTGCAAACTGAGAACCCACTGGACATCCACTCTGCACCTGGCCAGCACTGGGGAGAAGGAGGTATTGGCACTACCTCCCAGACACCCAGGGAGGAGGGCACACTCTGCACCCAGTGGCACCAACTGACACACACTGGTTCAGACCCGGGGTCAGGGAAAGACAGTGGAGGTCGGGGGATCAGCAGAGTACTTCCAGAGAGAAGGTGGTGGGTCCATGCTTTAAGCTCTTTCTCTGCCCCTGTCAAGCAAACTCTGACCACCCAGAAGAGACTGGAAGATGGCCAAGAAAGGTCTAGCCGCAACTGGCCAGCAGCGCCTGGGACTCGGGTGCCTGGGTTTCCGAGGGGAAGTGCACGTTTATGTCCATTTGTGTTATGCTGCAATGTACATATATATACGTGCAAGTCACATATTTGTGTCTCTGTGTATGTGAATTTCTATACTCCTCTGTGTGTGTTTGCTTCTAACTAGGTTTAATTCCAGCTCTAAGTGCCCATGCTTATGTGTGTGCCCTTGTGTGTGCGTTTCTAGGTATACACAGGAGTCCAAGTGATTATGTAAGTTATACACATTTATTCACTCCAGATATTTATAGAGTGCCTATTATACGCTATGTGTTGTCCTAGGGCTGAGAATACAGAGTAAGAAATTCAAGGTCTCTTTCCTCATGTAGTTTACCTGCAGCATAAAAGATAAGCAATAAATAAGGGAATAAACAAATGAGTAAATAATCACAGATTGTGATCACTTACATGAAAGGGGAAAAAAAGCAGGATAATTAGAGAGTGACTTGACTTTACATAAAGAGGTTAGGAAAGACTGCTTGGAAATATAGAAACTCCGGCCTCAAACAAGACCTCCTAATTCAGAATCTGCATTTTTAACAAGGTCCTTAGAGGCTCTGCATGCACATCAGAGATTAAGAAACTCTCATTAACATACACATGACATGGAGGGACAAAGGGAATAGAGGCGAATGCCTCAGATCTCCTTCTGCCGCTCATCACGAGATAATAGTTGGGATTGATTGATCAGTTTCCTTCTTCCCTGGGCAGAATTCTTTACCCAGGATCACCCAAGGATCTGAAACCTTGGAGGCCCCGCCCAACTAAGGCTACCGCAGTCTTCAGCTGTTGCTGTTCAGTCGTGTCCGACTCTCTGTGGCCCCATGGACTTCAGTAAGCCAGGTTTACCCTCTTTCACTGTCATCTCTGTCTTTCTCTATCTCCTGGAGTTTGCTCAAACTCATGTCCATTGAATCAGTGATGCAGTCTTCAGTTAACTTTTAGCCTAAGACATTTTCCACCTCTGTTACTCACAGCCCCCACTGAGAATCAGAAAGCTGATTTCCCCATGACAGAATCAGTAACCCCGGTCACACCGAAACCCCCTTTTCTATTTGCTTGCCCAAAGACATAAGGAGTTTTCAGTGGTCAGCTGGCATTCTTAACTTCCACTTGAATGCAAATATTCTTGTATCCTCTAGTGGAAACATTCCATCCTTGGGCACCAAAACTTCTGACCCCAAGTCTGAGGGGCAGGTCATTAGGCGGGATTGTGGGCACTGCCACTGCTATTTCTGCTGCTCAGCCCCTGACCCTGTATTCTAGCTCTGGGAGAAATAGTACCACGTATAGCCAGAAGGTTAAGAGTGAATATAACATCTTATAGGATGCCCCTTCCTCATCACCAATATCACAGTGTCTTTTAATTCAGTTTGGCTCTGGAGCCAAGATTTTCATTAGGTCATTTCATAATTTTATAGGTCCATTGATTTCTTGGTAATGGGGTACCCGGGATGACCAATGGATCCAATTATCTTCAGTCCATTGGCTTACTCCTCTCCCTATAAAATGGATTTCTTGATCTACAGCAACGTTGTACGGGATATCAAGACAGTGGATGAGGTATTCACAAAGTCTGCAGATGGTTCTGCTAGGGGAATTATGGCAGGCAGGGGAAGCAAATCCAAATCCAGAGTAAGTAGCTGTTCCAATGAAGAAAAATTGCTGTTCCTCCCGTGAAGGGAAGAATCTGATGTCATCTCCCCACCACCACGTGATATCCACAGCTGCTTTGTCACTGAGTCCATTGAGCAAGCCCTGGGGTGACCAAGAAAAGACACTAACAGGCATCCACAAGGAGGTCATCTTGACCACCCATTTCTTAAAGCCCTTTCTTCCAGGGTCTTCAGGCTGCGTTATAGGACACAAGTAAACTCGTGATGTTGGATCCATTCTGAGGGTCCAATCACATGCCTTTTCTCCAAGCTTCTCTTTCACCAACCCTTCAATCCTGTCTCTTCCCAGTCCCTGTCCCTCTGACCAAATCATTAGCCACTTCCCATAAATCACTGTAGAACGTAAGCCTCTGCTCTTCCAGACCAAGTCAGTGAGACACACCAAAGTGCTGCTCGCTGCGGGGGATTTCTCTATTCTGTCCTCCAGGGATACCTCTACACGGGACTGTAATTACACAGCATCACACTCTACCAGCATAACACGCAGAGCCATTTGTTAACCAGGCTCAGAATGCTTTTCTCCTCCATACATTGGCTATAGGGAATTCCTGTGAGAGCGTAAGTGTTGGCTGAGAAAGATGTAGCATCCAGCACGTGTGAGCCACCTCTTATGCAACATGCTTGTGCTTTCAGGACCTGCTTGGGTCCAGACCACTTTAGCATCTCCGCTGGAGGCGGGAGTACTTTTGGGTGTGCTCAGTCGGTGAGCTGATAACTCGGAGTTCTCTTGGACTAAACGATTGCATCATAGTCTGTGGCCAGGTGGTTAGCCTCTGTCAGTGCCAAGGGGCAAGCCAAGAGTCGTTTCTCAAGAGGTGAATATTTGCCAGAGAAGGCATGGTCTTGCTCCAAAAGTGAACCGTCTCCAACCATGATGCTGCTCTCTGGTCTTGCCAAAAGACTCCATGCAGCATCTCAATCTGCCACAAACTTTCAGTATGTTTGAATCTAGTGTATTACAAAAACTTGGCTTGAAGTCTTAACCAGCTCAGATCCCATTCAAAGCCAACAGCTTTTTTGCTCACTGAGGAGCTGGCTTGAAGTAGTAGACACGAGTGTGGTAGATGTTGCCTCTAAAATCCAAAGTAGCCCACCGGGTGATAAGTCCCTTTCTTGGTGATCCGCGATGTAGAGTGTCACAGCGTATTCTTCACTTTGAAGGGGATATTCTGAATTTCCCAGGCTGATATTTCTCAGAAGCTTAATTGAGTTCCCTGTATTTTCTCAGACTATTTTTCCTTCACTATGCCCCTCCAAATACAGTTGTATTTCAACATACATGTGATCTTCTGATCTCTGCGTCCTATGAATAAGATATCACCAGGACGTCTCTGGCAGTCCAGTGGTTAAGACTCTATACTTCCACTGCAGGGTGCACGGATTCCATCCCTGGTTCAGTTCAATTCAGTTCAGTCGCTCAGTCATGTCCGACTCTTTGCAACCCCATGAATCGCAGCACGCCAGGCCTCCCTGTCCATCACCATCTCCCGGAGTTGACTCAGACTCACGTCCATCGAGTCAGTGATGCCATTCAGCCATCTCATCCTCTGTCGTCCCCTTCTCCTCCTGCCCCCAATCCCTCCCAGCATCAAAGTCTTTTCCAATGAGTCAACTCTTCACATGAGCTGGTGAAAGTACTGGAGTTTCAGCTTCAGCATCATTCCTTCC
>SJYV01021496.1:191767-218288 GCA_006410875.1 Neotragus pygmaeus | reverse complement strand
TAGAACAAATAATTTCAAGATTTGTATGGAAATTAAAAAAACCTCGAATAGCCAAAGCAATCTTGAGAAAGAAGAAGGGAACTGGAGGAATCAACCTGCCTGACTTCAGGCTCTACTACAAAGCCACAGTCATCAAGACAGTATGGTACTGTCACAAAGACAGAAATATAGATCAATGGAACAAAACAGAAAGCCCAGAGATAAATCCACACACATATGGACACCTTATCTTTGACAAAGGAAGCAAGAATATACAATGGAGTAAAGACAATCTCTTTAACAAGTGGTGCTGGGAAAACTGGTCAACCACTTGTAAAAGAATGAAACTTGATCACTTTCTAACACCACACACAAAAATAAACTCAAAATGGATTAAAGATCTAAACGTAAGACCAGAAACTAGATGATTCTATAACAAAGTTCTGAAAGATTCCATTGTGTCCACTGAAGAAGCTATGAAGAGTCACTTAAATAGCTGAAACATGTTGTGGAAATGTTAATAGTACAAAAGAGAAAATTCATTTCATGCTACCTATCAACTGAGGTCATTCAACAAATATTAAATTATAGTTATAAGGGAAAAACATTTGAAAACAGAAAGTTTAGAAAAATAAATTAAAAAAAAGAAAAACTCCAAAAGGAATGATTTTGACAATTTAATCCCTGAACAGAAAACCACTGAATTACCAGAACACATTACTGCCTTCAAGGAAAACACTCTCTTGTGAAAAAACAAAGATGCCAAAATGTCATCATTGAGTGTTCCTAACAACTATCCTCTTTAAAAATGGAATATTTTAACTAAAATTACAAACTCTAGTAAATAATTCCTGGTGTTTATTTAACTAATTCAGATTGATGAATGAGTCCATGATAATGTGATCAAAGAAATGGAATTTGGAGAACAGTCCAGAGGTGGCAGTCATATGTCTAAATACAATCAGAGAGAGTGGGTCATATAAGTCAAATGGGCTCTCATGGAATGACCTTGCAGACTCTACAGAGATGTCTGCCCTGAAATCAAGAGCCCTTCAGAGCTAGCGAGAGGAGGCAGAGATGGTTTTGGAAGTGGCCTAGGAAGAAGGCTAAAAATGGATTTCCAAAGAGAAATAATGAAGGATGGTAGTAGAATAGCAGGTTCAATTCAGTTCAGTCGCTCAGTTGTGTCCGACTCTTTGCGACGCCATGAATTGCAGCACGCCAGGCCTCCCTGACCATCACCAACTCCTGGAGTTCACTCAGACTCACGTCCATCGAATCAGTGATGCCATCCAGCCATCTCATCCTTGGTCGTCCCCTTCTCCTCCTGCCCCCAATCCCTCCCAGCATCAGAGTCTTTTCCAAGAATAGCAGGAGTGGGAATCAAAAGTGGGTTAGGACTGGCTACCAAGGGTGGTAAAAACAAATAAACTAGTGCTCTGAGAATCTGACAACTGGCAGTAAGGAACCCCAGAGTGGGGAGGCAGACTTTAGTTTCAGTACTATACAGGTCACTACTGTGTTACTACTAAACCACTTCTGCCAAATCTCTTTACCTCTCTGAGCATTAATTTTCTTGTCTATAAAAATAAGATTATATATTTCAAGAAAAAAGTACAAAAGAACAGGGAAAAGAAAGGATTGAGCAAGACAGTGATGGTCTCCTGGTTCCCTGCCAAACCCCAAAGCTGATTTTAATTATCTGACTTATAAAGAAAGTCCTTAATTGGAGTTAATGATGGCAGAGTTTTAGTATTAAGAAACACCGTCCAACAAATGAACTTATTTAAGAAACAGACTCACAGACATAGAGAAAAAACTTATGATTGCCAAAGAGGGATGGGTATGGGGGAGAGACAAATTGAGTTAGTAGATACAAACTACCATATACATAAATAGAAAAGCAACAAGGCCCTACTGTGTAGCACAGGGAATTATATTCAATATTTTATCATAAACCATAATGAAGAATAATATGAAAAATAATATATATGTACAACTGAATCACTTTGATGTACACAGAAATTAACACAACATTATAAATTAACTATACTTCAATAAAATTTTTTAAAAAAGAAAGAAATACGGTCAAGATATAAGATTAGAAGATAGATTCTGGAGAAAACACTTAAGTGTGAAGTTGGGCTGTTGGTGGTTATTAGCTGGGATAAGAGAAAAATTTTGTTGGAGATTTAAAAGAAGGGGATATCTTAGATGAAAAAAAGAGAAAGAAAGATCTAGAAAGTATAATTAGGTAAATGAAGTGAAATTTGCTCAGTCGTGTCCGACTTTTTTGACTCTATAGATTATACAGTCCATGGAATTCTCCAGGCCAGAATACTGGAGTGGGTAGCCTTTCCCTTCTCCAGGGGANAAAGTATAATTAGGTAAATGAAGTGAAATTTGCTCAGTCGTGTCCGACTTTTTTGACTCTATAGATTATACAGTCCATGGAATTCTCCAGGCCAGAATACTGGAGTGGGTAGCCTTTCCCTTCTCCAGGGGATCTTCCCAATCCAGGGATTGAACCCAGGTCTCCTTCATTGCAGGCAGATTCTTTCCCAGCTGAGTCACCAGGGACGCACACAGTTAGGTAAAGACCTAGTGTGTATACCTGCGAGCTCCGCTGTCCACATACACACCCAGGAGCTGGACACCTGTCCCCTGGAGAGCCTCGGCGGCGCCACTGCTGGCTGTCCCACACAGCGTGTGCTGGGCAGGGTGTGACACAGCCTCCATCACTCTCCCTGCAGGAGGTCTTCACTGACTCTGGTCCAACCCATGTCCAACCCAACCGAACTCATGGGAGCTCTGGCCCCTTCCACCACTTCAGCCACGGATTCAACACACTGCCACTCCCATGTCTGACTTTCCAAAGGGCTGGATGACACAATTCTGTGGTGTGGGAGAGCAGCTCTCCATGGAGTGAACTGCAAGCAGTGAAAAGCAGGAGGTGGGAAGGAACCAGCAGATAAGCGGCTCTTCTTCCCCCAATTGGCTGGTCTGCGCAGTGTTTCTGGGACTTCCCGAGTGACCTTCTGCAGGACCAGCGTAGCAGTGATGCCTTCTCAGAAGCTGTAGCGAGCTTGGTAACACACATCTCATATTTACTTTCTTCTTTCTTGTATCACTCATTCTTGCTTCCCCGGGACTGTACTCCCACTGGAATACTGCCACATAAACTGCGCTTCAAGCTCTGCTTTCTAGAGAACCCCATTAAGACAGGGACATAAAGAGACCCTTGTCAAGAAAAGTTGGAAATGACCATCAATTTTTTCTTATATTTCCCCTATTCCTTGACTCAGTTCCTGAAGGTGTGTCTACTTCGTCCTTATCGGACTGGCCTTTGGTTGACTGTCGTTTGGGACTCATCCTCCTTGATGATGTGAAAGATGAGAGGTACTCCCCATTCTTTTGCTACCTAGTCATGGCTCCAAGCCAAAAAAAGCAGCAAGTCCATATCCTGAACACTGCTGGGGGTCTCCTCTGGGTGGTTAGAACAGGCAGACTCCAAGAAAAATCAGGAGACTAGCGTGGATGAAGATAAGAAAACAGGGTTCAGTTTAGTTGCTTAGGGGAATCTGGTGTATATTGAAGTGTTAAATTGAAATAGAGCTCTGAACTGCTAAACGATTAAAGTTGCTGACCAAGGAACTCTAGGGAAACTGTTCTTTTGTGAACTAAACTACTCTATCACTCCATGCACCGGGACTTATAAAATCACTTCAAGACACCTTTGGCAACACGCTATGAGGTTACTAAGACTCACTGAATATTTACACACTCTGGTCCTCATGTGCTCCTCATGTGTCCCTATGACACACAGAATAAACAGAAATGCTTCTAATACTCATTTTGCAGAACAAGATGCTGTGGCTTAGAGAGGTTTGCCCGAGGTCTCACGGTTATTATTGTGGACCTCGCACATGGGAATCAGATCCAGGCCAGTCTGGAGTCCCTACACCCAATGACCTTATTTCCACCACCTCCTGGGTGGCCAGTGATGCTAAGCCACGCAGGTTTCAAGTGCTATATTATGCTGCTGGAACGGACAGCCTAGCAGTGAGTGGCTTCTTTACATAGCAGAAGCTTTTGAGATATAAAGCTTTTGTGATGTCTTAACAAGTTCCAGCAATTCATAGTTGAAGCACAATGCTTATAACAGGAACACCAGATAACCTAGACAGCAACTATACTGAGAAAACCTAGACAGCCACTATATCAAAAAATTTAACAACCCACAAAAAGGTTGGAATCAGACAGTCGCAGATTTTAAAGTTTGCTTAGTTTGTCACCTCCAGTAAAATCTGGGGCAGGCTTCCAATATTCCTTAGAGATCCCCTTTCCTCATTTGTAAATGGGGATGAAAATAGAAACCACAGAGAGTTTGGGAGTTTAATGAGATAATGCATTTATAATATTCGAAAATGCTTGACCCTCCATAGAGGCACAAGAAATACTGATGTTTCCCTCATATCTCCATGCAGCTAACCATCCTTTCCCATAAACTAAATCCTAAGTACAATCAGAGAAACAGAAATAATTTAACTGCACAAATGAGAAAACTAGGAAAGGCTAGTGACCGCTCCAAAGTGGTGCATGTTTTAATAAGGAGCAAACTGGAGGTTCAGGCTCTGAATCTGGTTTCTTTTGAGACATGTCAAGCTACTGTCTGATTTCCCTTGATTTGGGAGTTTATTGCTCAAGAGGAGCTGGTATCCTCCACTATGTTTGTACAGGCTTTGTCAGCTTTATCATTCCAACCTCATTAGTCCTCAGCCCACAGCTTGGCCACAAAGGCCTCACACATTCTTGCCTGTTACAGTGATCACTTGAATTATCTTTAAAGTGTACTTTTCTTCTTTATTTATTCATTCGTGCCTCTGTTCTGACGTTCCGCTTGGCTCTTTTTCACCCTATTAAGGACAGATTAAAGAGTTCCAAGATAATTTTCAGCCTAATATGAATAAATGGAAATGGGAAACAGGAAATTTCATGTGAAACAAGAATTTCTAGTGAAACAGGAAATTCATGCGGAAGCTCTGGCTAAGTCACCAGGCACGTTACAAAGTCTGGGAGGAAAGCGGAGTGTAATCTACACAGACAGGCCTGACCAGGGGCACGACTCAAACTTCGGCTCACACACTGGGCCTCATGGAAGGTTTGTGCTTAGAGCCCAGAAGACTTACGGAAGGGACAGTTGGTGTGCCATGAGTCTCTGCCCAGAAGTGCACACACACACACACACACACACACACACACNCCACAGTTCAAAAGCATCAATTCTTCGGTGCTCAGCTAATGTCTCTGCTTTTGAATATACTATCTAGGTTGGTCATAACTTTTCTTCCAAGGAGTAAGCGTCTTTTAATTTCATGGCTGCAGTCACCATCTGCAGTGATTTTGGAGCCCCCCAAAATAAAGTCTGACACTGTTTCCACTATTTCTCCATCTATTTCCCATGGAGTTATGGGACCGGATGCCATGATCTTTGTTTTCTGAATGTTGAGCTTTAAGCCAACTTTCTCACTCTCCTGTTTCACTTTCATCAAGAAGCTTTTTAGCTCCTCTTCACTTTCTGCCATAAGGGTGGTGTCATCTGCATATCTGAAGTTATTGATATTTCTCCCAGCAATCTTGATTCCAGCTTGTGTTTCTTCCAGTCCAGCATTTCTCATGATGTACATGGAACTAAAATCCCACAGGACGCACTGTGCAGCCAAAAAATCACCAATGTTCTAGCTGAATGATGGAATGATCGATGTCCCTATGAACTAGCTCATTAGAGGGCCAGGCATGAGATTAGAGTTGGCACAGCCCATGGTGAAGTGGAAGGTGCACCGCTGTTCCTGCCGCGAGAAGTCCGCACGCTTCTGACGTCCTCCCACCACCAAAGAGGAGCGCGAGTATCCTCGGAGTGTCAGGTTTGCATTAAGTTGTCACAGCCACAAAACCGTATTTGAAGCATCATGGAACTATAACTGGAGTTACCAATATATATTAATGACAACAATCCCACGTTCACCTTTAAGACTTATCTATCTTATGCATTGGTCAAACTAGAAAATTTTGACCTGAGCTTTAAGCTTTGTGGTCCCACCAAAGAAGTCTTATTGCGCTGACTTACTATTTTGATGTTGTTTGAAAACCTACAGTGGCTTTCACTGAGGTTCCATGGGTCAGGGAGCCAGTGTAGTAATCTGCCAATTCTGGGGTTATCAATTCTAACTATACACTTAGAATCTGGGTAAATAACCACAGATAGTACTGCTGTGTGCTATGGAAGAGGCTCAGATCAACATTCCATTTATCATCTGATCTAAATAAAGCCCTAATCTAATCAGGTCAGTCTCAGGGGTAACTGATTTCTTTAGAAATACTGGAGTGGGTTACCATTTCCTTCTCCAGGGGATCTTCCCAACCCAGGGGTCGAACCTGGGTCTCCTGCATTGGAGGCAGAAGCTTTAACCTCTGAGCCACCAGGGAAGCCCCTTCATTCAGGGCTAGTATCTACTAATTCTCAAAATATCTAGGGTCTTTGCCTGTACTCTGTTACCTTGAAACATGACCACATATCCCTTTGGGGAAGGGCAAGAGAAGTTTTAAGGAATTAAATTATGATCCAATGTGTTATTACATAGTGTTTCTTCAAGGGGGTCCCCTCCTCTTTTATACAACAGACTGTTTCTGTTTATTGACTAGGGGAGGTTCTGAAATTTTTTCATTGTGATAGTTCAACTTTCTACTCATAAGATGCACATCTATTTTATTATATGAATCAATATAGGACTTTTGTGGGCTCTCTACCTCTTCTGGCCTTAAACCCATGATCATTAACCATGTCCAAGAAGCAAAGAGTGCCTTGTTGTTTGAACCATTCTAATTACCACGAGGCTCTGCTCACTATGCTGGTCACCGCACACCCAGCCTCTAACCTCGAAGTTACCACATGGTCTCTGCCATACTACAATCCTCCCATTTCCATTGACACCAGGGGCCCATTCAGCTGTGGCAGGCTCTGCCAGGATGCCCAGCTCACAGAGCACAGCCATTGGAGCGGTTTTTCAAAGGGGTTGGCACTTCCTTCATCAGAGTTTTTCCCCCAAGGTCTTGCTGAAGGGAGTCCTTCTAGGCTTTCTTAAGAAGTCAAACTTTAGAGGACTCTTGTTTCTTCTGAATTCCTTACATCAAGAAATTCTTTCAGCTCCTAAAACCAGAACATTGAATCCAGAGCTCAGCAACATCAGGAAATTCATCCGCACATATATTCCCTAGAAATTGGCCAAGATAAATTAGCAAAAGTCTTATAATTCTGCCAGGGAGTAAACTCTCTCCGGTAAGGTTTGCCTTTGTAATTTGTCCCCAGGAACATACTGGAATCTGATCTAGTCATAAGCCTGGGGGACTGTGAGATATGTTGGTTTCCCTTTGTAAGGTAACGCCCTTAGGGAAGGAGTCTTTAACTAAGGCCAGACAGCCTTGTCTACTAGGGGAGCAGAGCCAGTTTGGCTGACATGGTGGACTTCCTGGGGTTCGGGAGTCTGGATTGTTGAGTCTATCATTCTCGGGCTTAGCTCCATTTTGATTCTCAATTCTCACCTTTTTTGGATTAATTTTGTCAATTTTATGGAAGAACCCTGGAAAGGTTGCGGATTCAACCATTAGACTTCAGCAACTACCAGAACAAACCTTCCCAGGTGTGTGTATTCTCAGTCACTTTAGACATGTCTGACTTTGCAACCCTGTGGGCTGTAGCCCGCCAGACTCCTCTGTCCATGGAATTCTCCAAGTAAGAATACTAGAGTGGGTTCCCATGCCTCTTCCAGGGGGTCTTCCCGACCCAGAGATTGAACCCACATCTCCTGGGTCTCCTGCACTGCAGGCGGGTTCTTTACCTGTTGAGCCACTAGGGAAGCTCCTGGTGTCTCAGAAGGTAAAGAATCTGGCTGTAATGCAGGAAACCCAGGTTGCAGGTCAGGAAAATCCCTTGGAGAAGGGAATGGCTACCCACTCCAGTATTATTGCCTGGAGAATTCCATGGACAGTGGAGCCTGGTGGGCTACAATCCTTGGGGTCACAAAGAGTCGGACACGACTGAGCAACTAACACTTTTCACTTTCACCAGAACAGACCAGCCCTGCCTCAATAAAAGATGAGACTCTTTCCCAGTCATAGAAAGTGCCTGAATTTCAGTCCATGTCTTCAGCCAAGGCTCTAGGGACTTTTGTTCATTATTTTCTTTCCTTAAGCTACCCAGTGCCATTAAAAACAAGCATTCCACCCCACAGTCCTCAGATTCCTCCTGCCCTTTATTCTTCTCTGTGGCACAGGTCGTCTGAGCCCCTGATGGCTTGCCTTCCATGGGCACTTCATCTTAGATGACCACAAGGGACGCTTAATTAGCTGTTTCAGCCCTGGGGACCATGGGCTTCTGGGTCTCCTTTTGTGCTAGCTGTTAACACCCCTCACTAGGGCAGGAGCCAATCCTAGATTCCCATGACTCCCTTGGGGCCTGTGCCTGCACCCCAATTACGGCACCAAGATTTGTACTAATCAGGGTACTTGTTTGCAAACAACAGAGAGAAATTCTGTTTGACATACACTGAAAATACACTTATCACACAGGCATCAGGATGTTCATCGAACCTGTGCAGAAGCCAGAAGACCTGGCAGGATCCAGAGAGACACAGATGAGGTCTTGCCACAGGAATGATGCCCCAGGAGCTGCTCCGGGGGTGTTGCCACCAACATCTCGTCCCACCACAATGATCCTCAGTGACCCTGTACCTTAGGCCACTCTTTCTGTTGGGCAGTCGAGTGTGTGTGCGTGTGTGTGTGTGTGTGTGTGTGTGTGTGTGTGTGCAGGAGCATGCATGCAGGTAGGAAGCAGAGGAGGACCAGAGAGTAGCTCTCTTATGGGATTTGTGGGGTAATTAGCAATAAATTAGATGTGACCTATGCCAGGTGAAATCCCATCTCTATCATCAAATTGACCCAGTTGTCTTATCTTGAGCAAATCTCTGAACATCTCTGGATGGGCCTCAGTTTCATCATCTGGAAAATGGGAACAATATCCATTCTTCCAGCCTCACGTGTTGTGCTCCCACACCCTCCTTTTCTCATGGATAGGACTTAGTTCAATGTATAATGAGACATTTATTTGTGAAGTTACCACTAATGTTCCTCCAGTAAATGGTAGGCTCTGTGAAGTCAAGGACTTTACCTACCTGTTTAGTGCTGCTTCCCCAACACCTAGAAAATTGCATGACATGTAGCATGGGCCCAAGAAATATTTGAATGAAAGACTAAATAAGGTAAAGGATCAGGAAGGGGCTTTGTAAATCGTCAAGGGCCGCACATGTATAAGTGCTGGTGCTTTGGAGCCAGAGAGACCTTGAAAGTGAAAGTAAAAGTCGCTCAGTCATGTCTGACTCTTTGTGACCCCATGGACTGTAGTCCATGAAATTCTCCAGGCCAGAATACTGGAGTGGGTAGCCTTTCCCTTCTCCAGGAGATCTTACCAACCCAGGGATAGAACCCAGGTCTCCTGTATTGCAGGCAGGTACTTTACCAGCTAGCCACAAGGGAAGCCCAAGAATACTGGAGTGGGTAGCCTATCCCTTCTCCAGTGGATCTTCCCGACCCAGTAATCAAACCAGGGTCTCCTGCATTGCAGGCAGATTCTTTACCAACTGAGCTATCAGGGAAGCCCTAGAGAGACCTTAATTATCACTATTATTGTTGTTGTTATAACCCTTGAATTATATATATTCAGATACATAGAATTATTTTTAGTGCAATAAATGTACCGTTCTCTCTCTGTCCCTGCCTGAGATGCTCTTTCCCTTTCTCTCCCCCTACTCTTGTGTCTTCTTTTCCCCTACACTAAGGGGAAGTCGCCCAGTGTCCCTATGAGTCCCCGCCATCACCTGCACGGCAGCCTCAGCAGGGGCCACTGCACGGACTGTCTGGGAGTCATCTGCCCCACCCCCTGCCTCCAGCTACTCCAGGACTCACTCCCGGGCTGCAGTTACACCTCCTCGTCTGGAACCTCGGGACCTGACCCAAGACCCAGCCTATAGTGGAGGTTTAGGAAACAAATGGATAAACGAATGACTATCTGTTTTCAAAATTATAAAACCAATCTCTGTCTTTGCTTGAGGACAGAGTCTGAAGAAATGACCTAAACCCACAGAAAGAGGCACTAAAATTAGACCCTAACAGAAACTTCCCCAGTCGTGTTATTTACTAAGCCCTACAGGGGAGAGACAGAGATGAGGGAGGCTTTCCTTCCTCCTGGGGAAAAGCGAGGGGCTAGGGAGGGGAAGTGAGACCCTTGGGAAAGTATACCTCCATTGACAGGGAGCTCATCACTTGTTGAATGAGCCTCCTCCATTACCAACTTCCTTCAGCAACCAGAGTCCACTCGGTCCTCATGCTTCTGATTCCCACCCCTCACCTCTCCCCCATCCCCTCTCTCAGGAGGGTGTGATTTTGCAGAGCTGGCAGTCAAGAAGCCTGCCACCACTCCCAAAAGAAGACAGACCTTCCTAATGGCAGTGGAGCAGTAGGTAATCAACTCCTCGATGGTGGAAATGGGCACAGACCTGACAAGAGGTTTGTCTTTGTAACACAACTGCATTTACGGGAGCACTTTGATGTGAACCTTCTCTCTTGTCCATTTGCACTGGGTTTTGAAGCCATTTTTTCCAGATAAAACCTGAAGGAAGGGCATTCAAGACAGAAGGAATGGCATGTATGGAAGCAGAGAGATGGAAAACAGCCCCCATGTTTGCAAAAAAAGACAAATCAGCTTGACTTTCAAGGCCCCAATATTTACTGAGCACAGACTCTGCACAGACGTGGGGGTAGGACCTGGAGAGATACTGCAAATAAGACAAACACACAGTCTCCACTCTCACAGAATTTATAATCTAGTGGGGGAGCAGACAAGAAACAGACAAATAAGTGTGGGAAGTCTTTTCAGATGATTCCACATGCTGTTAAGAAAAACCAGGCGACACAGTGGAGAACGACTGGTGATTGGGGAGCACCTCTCTGAGCAAGTGACATGTGAGCTGAGATCCGAAAGTGGCAAAGAGATAGTCATGCAAAGAGCAGGCTGAAGAAGGTCCTCGCTAGAGGCCAACAAGTGCAAAGGCCCTGAGGCAGGGACAAACTTGGAATTACAGAGAATCACAGGAGGCCAGTGTGGCTGAAAAGTAGGGGGAGAGTACCTGGGACTCTGCTGGTCTCACTGGCCCCGATCTCTCCCTTCTGCTTGGACACTGGGCCTCCAAGGCCAGCTGAGTGTTCAGAGTGACACACTCACTGGCTGCTCCCCAGCCCCCACTGCGTCAGGATCCTGGTTCATTCTGGCAGCAAGTCTCTGCCCATCTCAGTCAGCTCTGCAAACTCAGCCTGCTGCATCCTGCATATGCAGCCCAGCTTCTCAGCCCCTCCTCCCCCAGCCAAGACCCCAGCACCCACTCCAACCTCAACCCAGAAGCCAGGGTTCTAGCCTGGTCCAAAAGGGCTCCAGTCACCAAGCTAGGCAGCCCTTTAGACCCAAACCAACCGAGGAGCCAGCTCTGGGGGACAGTGCGTGGGGCGGGGGGNAGAGATATTGAGGTGACTTCCAGGTTTGAGTCAACTTGAGTGTAAAGTTAGCATGCCTACAGACACCATGCAAAGGCACCATCCTTTTGGACCCATGCCGAGATTCTCTAAGGACCTTTTGTTTCTTCTTATTGGATCATTCTTCTACTTTCTCCCAGTTGGAATAATTTCCATCTCCACTTGAATTTGAGCAGTGTTTTCTTATCATGTGTTCTTCCATTTTCTTGAACCAGAAAAAAACGAGAGGGAAAAACAAAACCTGCCAACGTTCAAGGAAAGTAGTGAAGAATGCTGTTAGCAGAGCAGGTTTCCTTTCATTCATGATGATGTCCACTTCTTTATTCTGCATACTCTATCCAACCTCTTCAGTGTAGCTTGCTCCCTTTATAACAGGTGGCCTCACAGAGTCTCCACTTGCCCTTGTACCTTAGCATCAAGCCTTTCTTTGACACAGTCTCCTTACCTGGACTCCAGACCATAGCTGCCTGCCTACCAGAAACCTTCATCTGAATGCTCCTCATTCTTAGCACCTCCAACATGAACTTCTCAGTCGCGCCTTCCCTTCTAATCCAGAATCTATGAAGTTGCTCAAGCCACACACGTAAACTTTGATCATCTCTCTCTCACCATCACTTCTTGGCTCCACTTCCCAAAGAATGCCACAGGTTTCTCTTCCTTTCTCCTATTGCAACAGTCTTTGTTCATCTTTTCTTTTCTGAAGTCTTGTAACAGCATCCTATCTGCCCTTCTCGCTTCTAGTGTTGCCCTCTGAAGGCCAGCATCTGTACTATTTGAAGTGTCATCTTTCCTAAAACACAAATCCTTTTCTTCCATCCCCATGTTTATAAGCCTTCAATGGCCCTCATTGTGTTTTTTTGGCATAAGTCAAAATTCCTCTCTCTGGTTTGTTTTGCAACTGATAGAATAGGTAAATTCTTAGCATTACATTACAGATGCAGGGGTTTATTAGTAGACATTTGGTCAGAGAGATGATCTGAGTCCAGGAACCTAAGCCCTCTGCTCCATTTTTTTGTTCTGCCCCTCCTGGTAGAGAAATGTGCTAGGCAAGGTTATGTTTTCAGTCCTGCATGCAGATTTAGGATACCATGCAGATGACTTCAATGAGGCTCTTTTGTGCCTGGCTTTGCTGTAATTTGTGTGATGAAGTTAATTCTGAACAAATACTTTTGTTCTTTGGTTATCTAATTGGCTTTCATTTTAACAGTTGGGCTCATCGGAGCATCAACCCTTTCATTTTAGGCAACGTCAAACTGTCCATATATAATGCACTTTAATGACGAGAGCAGCATTTGAAACTTAACCTAAAATAAGCAGGTCTCCTATTAGCAAACTTATTAGAATAGTACTAATACATAATTTATATTATTGGCCTTCCTGAAATTTCTCCAGGATTGCCCACCAGGGCAGTATGCTCTGGCAACCAGATCAAAGGGACCTTTTCTATCTGCCTCCAGCTTCTCTGTTGCTCTGTCCCTTTATTTTCTAAACTCAGGTTTGTTGTGCTGTAATTTATACACAGTAAAACTTCACCGTTGTATAATTCGGTGTGTCACATATTTCCAAGTGTTTTGAAGGATGTGTGCATTTACCTACCCACAGTAATCGAGAGGAAACATTCCCATTACTCAGAAAAGTTCCTTATGCTTTGCAGTCCATTCCTTCCCCACACCCGTTATAGAGAGAAGCAAGGAAATGAATTCTGCCAACAGTGTAAGTGATCTTGGAAGCAAAGTCTTCCCCAGGCAAGCCTTGAAGTGAGACTGCAGTCTTGCCAGAACCAAAGCAGCTAAGCCATACCCGGACTCCCGACCCATAGAAACTTAGATAAATATGCATTTTTAAAAGCCACTCAGTTCAGTTCAGTCGCTCAGTCATGTCCGACTCTTTGTGACCCCATGAATCACAGCACGCCAGGCCTCCCTGTTCATCACCAACTCCCAGAGTTCACTCAAACTCACATCCATCAAGTCAGTGATGTCATCCAGCCATCTCATCCTTGGTCGTCCCCTTCTCTTCCTGCCCCCAATCCCTCCCAGCATCAGAGTCTTTTCCAATGAGTCAACTCTTCACAGGAGGTGGCCAAAGTACTGGAGTTTCAGCTTTAGCATCATTCCTTCCAAAGAAATCCCAGGGCTGATCTCTTTCAGAATGGACTGGTTGGGTCTCCTTGCAGTCCAAGGGACTCTCAAGAGTCTTCTCCAACACCACAGTTCAAAAGCATCAATTCTTCCGCACTCAGCTTTCTTCACAGTCCAACTCTCACATCCATACTTGACCACAGCAAAAACCATAGCCTTGACTAGATGGACCTTAGTCGGCAAAGTAAAGTCTCTGCTTTTGAATATGCTATCTAGGTTGGTCATAACTTTCCTTACAAGGAGTAAGCGTCTTTTAATTTCATGGCTGCAGTCACCATCTGCAGTGATTTTGGAGCCCCCCAAAATAAAATCTGATACTGTTTCCACTGTTTCCCCATCTATTTCCCATGAAGTGATGGGACCGGATGCTGGGGTCCAGAACATTTCTAACCATACTCCACAGAGCTAAAGCATTTACAGGAACTTTTTCTGGCTCATGCAAAGTATAATAAGTTTTTAACTGTTTTGCTACCTTCACCCAAGTATCTAAATTAACAGTGTCCTTTTCTGGAAACCAAGGACATGGGTCTTATACAAATTTTAAAAGGAATTGAACACTAGCCTTTTTAACTTTAATTTCTCTTTTGTTTAACAGTTGCAAAATTACTTCTATAAAGAGTTGTCGTTCTTTTCACTCATTGTTGCCCCTGTCAGAAAATTAAGATTTATAGAAAAGTCTGCCTCGTCAAGGGTTTTACCTTTGGCAAGGGGGGTTTTCTTTTCAACCCGAAGAAAGCAGGTTTCTTTCAACCTCTAGAAAAGTGGGTTTCTCTTCAACCTTCTAACACTTCCCACTCCTACTCACCCTGTCTATCCTACAGGGGGGTCTGTAGCACCCTGAATGGGGTCCTATCTGTCCCGAAAACTCAACACTGGGGGAACAACAGGGCTGATGACCCTAGCTGTTCTGAGCAATAGGGCTGATGACCCTAATTGCTCCAAGGAGGGTGGCAATAGGGCTGATGACCCTAATTGCTCCAAGGGGGGTAGCAATAGGGCTGATGACCCTAATTGCTTGGGGACCTACCTTCGAATAGCCTGTTCCAGGCGCCACTTGTTAGGGTCCAACCCCAGTGGATCCAGGGAATTTGAAGGGTGGACGGAGTCGGCTAGGAGAGATTTATTTAATTAGAAATATAAGATTAGATTAGGAAAGAATAGTGTAGTAGGAAAATTAGTGGAGAAAAGAGGCTGAATAACTTGGTTTACGTGGAGAACTAATAAAACCTTTAGACAAGAGTTTTGCACCATCTACGTTAGGCCACTGGCACCCGTTTGAATAATGGAGGGTGCCCTGCCTTGGGCTCCCTTTTGCGTGGGTCTTAGAAGCCAGGACAAGTAAGTATACATGGAGAGCCTCCACTCCCCAGATGGGAATTCAGCCAGAAAATAAAGAGGACACGGGGAGACCAAGCTTCTTCAGTGAGCAAGGCCCCAATAATTTTATTTATTTATTTATTTTTGTTTTCTTTTTTTAAATTTTATTTTATTTTTTACTTTATTCTACTTTACAATACTGTATTGGTTTTGCCATACATCGACATGAATCCACCACAGGTGTATACGAGCTCCCAATCCTGAATCCCCCTCTCACCTCCCACCCCACATTGTCTCTCTGGATCATCCCCGTACACCAGCCCCAAGCATCCTGCATCCTGCATCGAACATAGACCGGCGCCTCGTTTCTTACCTGATAGTATACATGCTTCAGTGCCATTCTCCCAAATCATCCCACCCTCTCCCTTTATACCTTTCCCACAAATGATGATGTGTACATTATCTTCTGGTCTTGGAGGCCTGTGAAACATTTTAAGACTCTCTTTGGATAAAGGCTGCTCAACCAAAAAACTTATTTTTCCTTGAAGTGTTTTTTCTTTATATTTCTAATCTACATCAGCCTCAGAAAGTATCAAACAAAGTTACCTTTTCACGAAGCAAAGGTGCAGTAAATTACAACAAAGAAAGAACCAATTAGCTCAAAAGTCTGATGTGGTCAGTTTCAAGGCTACACTTGTTTTTTCTTACATTCTAACTGTGTTAACAAATGTGCTCCCAGGTGCACAGTGGATAAGAGATATGGGAACTTAGCAACAAGCACTGGCCCAATAATGAAATCCTACACCAGTACTACTCTAATACCTTTTAACTCTTTGAAAGGCTCTATGTTTTAGGCTTCCTGTGCCTCTAACAGTTGGGGGGCTGTAAGCAATCACATGCATCCTTGTAAAAGTCTGGGTAAGGCAAGTTAGAGAGCCATCAGAGGGGTTTGAGCTGAAACACTCCTTTCATATGCAGGAGACTGTTAACTGGAGCCCTAAGTTAATTCCTTTTAGAGGAAGGTGATTGGGGATGGCCCCCTGTTATGTCAGAAGAGTGGAAATCACAGTACAATAAAGCAGACAGACTCTGGTTTTGGGGGTAGATGCTCAGGAAAATTCAGGGGGGACCCTGAAGCCAGATCACGCCTTTGCGTTTTGTCGGGCTTCCTTCCTCATGACCTTTGCCATGGGCGGGATTCCTCACACTGGCTCCCGGCAACCGGATGCCATGATCTTCATTTTCTGAAGTTTGTGTTAATTTTTTATACTTGTTGCCACAGCAACAAACAACTAATATAGGCTGGTTGTTTCCAGTTTCTGGTGGTTACAAATAAAACTGTTATGTGCATTCCCATGTAAGTCTGAGTAGTGACCTGTATTCTTATTTCTTTTGGGTAAATACCTAGGAGTGGGATTGCTCAATCATATGATGTTTGCTTAACTTTTAAGTAACTGTCAACCTGTTTTCCAAAGTGTCTGTGCCATTAAATATCCTCACCAGCAATGTTTAAAGTTCTAGTTGCTCCATATCCAAATCAGCACTTGTGACTGTCTGATTGTTTAAACTCTTAGCCATTCTAAGAGGTGAATAATGGCATTTCACTGTGGTTTTAATATGCATTTCTGTAATGAGTAGTGACATTGAGTACTTTTTATACACTTATTTTTCTACCCTTAGCTCTTCTTTGAATTATCTATTTGAGTTGTTCACCCATTAAAAAAAAAAAGAAACAACTTGTTTGGTCATTGAATTATGAGAGTTCTCTATGTATCTTGGGTATAGTCTTTTAACAGATATGTGTTTTGTAAATATTGTCTCATGTCATTTTGTTAAGTGTCTCTCAAATATCAGAAATGTTTAGCTTTAATGCAATAAAACTTAGTATTTTTATTTTATAGATAATGATTTTATATTATATCTAGGAAACTTTTGCCTAATCCAAGGATACAAATATTTTCTTCTAAAATTTGTGCTAGCACTTTTATAGCTTTAGGTTTTACTTTTAGATGTCTGATCCATTTTGAGTAATTTATACAAGGTACAATGCATGTCTCTAGTTAGAGTTTTTTTTTTAAATTATGAATGTGTATTGAATTTTGTCAAAACATTTTTCTCCATCTACTGAAATGATACTATAGTCTTCTTCTTTAGTCTGATAATATGGTGAATTACATTTACTGATTTTCAGAACTGAATCAGTCTTGCATTACCAGAATAAAGCTCATTTGGTCATGATGTTCTTACCCTTGACGTTCCCAGCTTTGATTTAGGCTTGACTGAGGTCAGATCCTCTTTAATTTTGGCTTCCACTGTACAGTCTGTCCTCTGGTCTTTCTGCAGTGCCTTTAGTTTCCTAACCTGAACTTATTTTGCCTTGCATCTTTGTCATACAACTTTAAGGGTGTCTGCTTAGTCCACCAAATGTCTGATTCATTAAGAACTGTACTTTCATTTCTCCCAAGAGGATTAAGGCCTTGAGAGCCTTGTTTGTACCTTATGACCCTGGCTACAACTGATTGGACCACCTGAGCGGGCACCTGACCTGAGTTGGGATAGTCATTTCCTCTTTCCCAGGAACTTGGAATGAAGAGTCAAAGATACCAGTTGGCTTATGCTGATTGCTAGAAGTGAGAACGTGTTGTCAGGAGCAGACTACCTTTTGGCATAGCCAAGTTCAGCCAATGCAAGAATCATGGAGGAAATACGTTGGTTTGGGCAGAGATAGGAGACTATTGAAGTTCTTAGTTCTCTTCTTTGGTTTAATGATTTGTTCCTATATCCTTCCTTCCCCATGCATTTCCTTTCTTTCTTAAGATATTTTTGAATCAGGTTTTCTACTTGAAACCAAAACTGCCTTGGCCATGTTATGCTTCAATGACTTTGCACAGTCTGTTCCTATAGCTTAAAATGCCATACTCCAACTGGTTTGCTCCTGATTCTTCTAGATGTCTAGGCAGCTTATGCTTGGGTTAAAATTATTCTGATTCTCTTCTCAGGTAGAGGTAATATTTCATTATGAAAGCTATCATTTATCCCTTCTATAGTTTATCACATTATTATAATACTTGTGTTAGATTCCAAGCTCAAAGAACTTGGTCTTTAGGATTTCATATTGCTGGGTTTAGTGTTTGGCCCAACTTATATCCCAGTAAATGCTTAGAATGAAAAAATTAATCCAGTAGGTTTGCTTTGGCAAACATTCAAGGGGCCTTTATCTCTTATCTTCATAGGCAAGGGTTAGAGAGGCAACATTTTCAACTTCTCTTTGTCTCTGTCTTCCAGAAGATTGGTTCTCAAAGGTGGCTGCATATTAGAATCATTCGGGGGAGCTTTTAGAAAGTCTTGGTACTTAGTCTGATCCCTGCACCAATTAAAGCAAAATCTCTAGGGAAAGATCCAGAATTATATTTTTAAAACTATAATCACTTGGCGGATGAGGCTTAAGTAATATAAACAATGCAATACTGGTGACTTGGTCAGCCTTCCATAAATGCTGAAGTAACTGACCTAGACTGCAACTGAGAGGTAGGGTTTTTAAAAGCTCCCCAGACAATTTTAATATGGAGCCAACTTTGGGACCCACAGTCCTAGTGATGTCCTCATTCTCTGGTTCATAGAGAAATTCTTTAGAAACTGAAAATGCATGGCGGTAACAGAAAGTTACACCTTCCGTACTGTATGGGAAGCAGGTGGGGAAATCTGCAATGCAGATCATACGACCTCATTTTGCAGGCCCAGGAACTTGGTACTAATTACATTTGTCTGATGCGAGAATATCAGTTACACACCTGCCTCAAGTTTTTTCCTCTCACAAACTGTACCATAACCCTGGTTATAGTTCATGAGGATCCTTAGCTTGGTAGATGCAAAGTAGGCCACAGATGCCGCAGGGGGTAAGCAGGAAGTTGCTGACAGAAGCAGCACACACCCCTCTTTGTTGCACTGTCCTTGGTGCTGATTTTTATAAGGAAAGCATTGCCTCCACATCTTGTGGCTTCCTCTGTTTTGACTTCAGGAATTAATGGTGTTTCTTTGCTTAACTTACAGAAATTAATGGTGTTTACACTGGGGGAAATTAATGATATTGCATTGTTATGAGACACAAAGGAAGCATAAGAAGTATTTAGCTGGTAATCAAGAACATATCTTCTGATGAGTCTGACTTGCCCCCTTTTAGCTAGTTTTATGCGTGGCTGCTTCCTAAGACTGCTCAGTGGGTTTCAGTTGACAGAGAGGAACCAAAAATTATGACCACTTTACTGAGGCATGGCAAAGCTGCAAACCACGTGGAATGGAGCTGTCAAACAAACCCAGAGTGGGGTTTCTTTGTTCCCAGCACTCAGTCAGGACCTCCTTTTGTAATCTGCCTCTTGAGCATCTTGGAATCAGTTTCTTTTGTTCCTAAATTTATTCTTGTTACTCAGCGACTATGGTTTTACTGTTTGGTATCTGCCTAAATGTCATCCTCTCTGAACTCAACCCAGAGCTGAGTGTTGGGTATGTGATCTCACAACATACAAAGCCTTCACCCTTGTTGCTGTTGGGCAAACACAGGGCAGTATCATAACATAACCCCTTAACAGCACAGCACTCTGTTTCAAATAATTGGGATGCACATTTCTCGCCTATCCCTCACTCTACTTCTTCTACCAGCCTACCCGAATGATTGTCTTTTTGAGTCCTGCTAGTCAGATCTCAGTGGTTTAACCAGACAAACATTTACTTCACTCTCACGGTCCATGTTGATTGTTGGTGGACCAGGCTCTGCTCTGCTTTGTCCACTCCCAATCTCAGGGCCTTACAGCAGCCACCAACAGCATGGCCAGTATCCATGGCAGAGGGGGACATAATGTAGCAAGTTACAGACCAACTCTGTTACCTCTTGTCACAGTTCATTGGCCAAAGCATGTTGTAAGATCATGCCTGTTTCAAGAAGGCAGAAACATGTAATCTTACTTCTGCCCAGCAGGAGAAATGAGGGTATTCACAGAACTCATGGGAGAATATCTTTTGGATGTTAGGATAATAGTTTACCCGGAAAAACACTAAGAATTACACATAAAATTAAAAGGTGAGTTAAAGTCTCTAGTGAGTCAACAAGTTAGAACTAAATTGGAAGTGAGTTGACTTTTCCCATCAGGTGACCAAAGTATTGGAGGTTCAGCTTAAGCATCAGCTTACCATCTAAAAGAAGAAAGACACACTTCTGAAAACAGCACTCAAAAATGAGAGACCATTAGGCATCCCTAAAGATGACCTGAGGATTAACTAGGTGAGTGTGGATGTGACTTTGAGACCAGCTCAAGTATATAGAGAGGCCTAAATTCTTCAGATCCACATTAGAAGTTTGTCTACATAATAAACACTTAAATTCAGGAGTTGTTGTTTTTCAATTGCAAAGTCGTGTTTGATGCTTTGTGACCCCATATACCCCAGCATGCCAAGCTTCCCTGTCCTTCACTATCTTCCAGAGTTTGCTCAAATTCATGTCCATTGAGTAGGTGATGCCATCCAACCATCTCCTCCTCTGTCACCCTCTTCTCCATTTGCCTTCAATCTTTCCCAGTATCAGGGTCTTTTCCAGTGAGCTGACTCTTCCCATCAGGTGACCAAAGTACTGGAGCTTCAGTTTAAGCATCAGTCCTTCCAATGAAAATTCAGGATTGATTTGCTTTAGNTGGGCAGAGGGGCTTGGCCAGAGCCTCCGATAGGGTGGCACCTGGGATCCCCCGCTCCCTGCAGCCCCAGGACACCAGGAGCCCGGGCATGGTGGTGATCGGGGGCGATCAGGGTAAGGCAGACACATAGCCACTGTCTTCCAGACCCTGATGCTGCCCCGTCAGTGCCAGGCTGGGCACTGCCCCAGGAACACAGGCAAGGGATGGCTGTGTGTGCGGCAGCCCAAAGAGGGACACGGACTCCCAGTGAGCTGGAGCTCTGCCTCGTGTGTCTGCTCCAAGGCTGAGCTCACCACCAGTCCCATCAGCTTGCTCCTCCCACCTCAGAGAATACGCTCCATCCACCACCCAGGTTCCCAAGTCAGACACTGGCTGCCTCCCCTGCTCACCCCCCAAGTCCTGCCCAAGTCACTTCCTGAACCTTCGTGATCTATCCTTCCCGCACCCTGTCCCCCATCCCACCCAATCCAGGCCACCACCTCTGGATTGCTGCCAAGTCCTTGTCACCCCTTCCTCTGGTCTGCACACTACTCTCTGTCTCTCTCTCTCTCACACACACACACACACACACACACACATGCATGCATGTGCCCCTTGAATTATCAAGGGAATCGCTCCAAAACTCAAGTTCGACCAGGTCAGCCCCATTGTCCCCCCCCCCACCTGGCCTTGGAGACTGGGGGGATTTTCCCACTCACCTCACTGAGGTTGGAACAGAACAACTTAAACCCTGGGCTCCAGATCAGCCAGGTCTGGGTCTGCATCCTGGGTGGGCCGTTTGCTGACTGCGTGATCTTGGATGAGTCACGCCACCTCCCTGAGCTCTTTCCTCACCTAGGAAGCAAGGCTGCCACGACCTTCATCAGGAAGACCCCATGGGGCACCAGGGTGGGGCCCTGCTGAGTGCCCGGCCCAGAGCAGCCACAGTACGTGGCACCGACGGGCACTGGCCAGCGCCCAGCTGCCTCTCAACACCCGCCTCACATGCCGCAGGCTGCCTGACCCAGCAGCTGGTCCTCCCTCTGGCTCCAAGAGCCCCGTGACACTTGCTCTCCGCCTGTTGGTTCTCTGTCCTGTCTCTCCCTGCGAGCAGGGGTAGAGCCTGGGACAGGCTCAACTGACATTTGATGAATGAACGAATGCAGTCCGAGCGTCTACAGAGGGACACGGCCACGTAGAGAAGCACACAGCACACGCAGCCACCCGCGGCTCAGACAGGCTGAGGGCCAGAAGGGGGCCCCTAGGTTGGTCCATTATTACACACCCCTCGGTGCAGCCCGGCTCAGCTTGAGCCTAAGAAGAAAGCTCAGGACCTGTTTTCTGAGGTTCCAACAGGATGTGTGCCCTGCCTGCATCACGAGGCATCTGAGCCTAACACACTCGGGACGGCAAGGAGCAGCCCAGGGGGCCACAGCACCCCACTGGGCAGGGCTGCCTAAAGTGGGGGTGCAGGGTGGAGCAGTGGCCGCCAGCTGGCGAGCGCCTGGGCCTGGCAGTGCCGCTGATCGCCCACGCGCACCAGCTGTTAGTTTCCAGGGCCTGCCCACCAGCTAGCCGGGACGCTGGGCCCGGACTGCCCTGGTGTGTCCTGCCAGGAAGAGGCAGCCCCTAGGAGGGTGGTCTGGGCAGAGGAGAGGACAGAGGAGGGGCAGGACGGTGAGGATGCCAGGCTGGAGGAGGCCAGGGCCACCCTCCGCTCACAGTGGGGCCAGAACAGGCTGCAGCACTTCCAGGGCCTCCAGCGCCTCTTCTGGGCAGTCCATGCGGGGCGGGAGGTGGGGATGGCGCCCAGGGCTCCTCCCTCCGCTCAAAACACCCAGCAACAGGGATTCTGGACCCTCGGGAGGGGCGGTGCTCCGAGGTCTGCGGCCACAAGAGGGCGCCCGAGCCTCACCTTGCAGGGAGCCAAGGCCTGAGGACCGCGGTGGAGCTGTGCCTGGGAGGGGGCCTGGGAGCTGGGACTGAATCTGGGGCGTGGGATGCAGCTACCTGCGTCCACCCCCAGGCAAAGCCCCATCCACACTTTAGCTCTTTGTTCATCTGACGGCAACACTACCTGCTTCAGTATACATCTGCGGAGTAAGCGCAGGAACACACTAATTGAATGATAATGGTGATGTATTTTACCGATGAAAAGAGTGGACTCAGAGAGGTTTAGTGATTTGCCTGTCACACAGCAGTAGGCATGGAGCAAGTTACTCCCTCTGGTGCTGGGTGCTGGCAGAGCTTTGGAGAGAGTCCTGGCACCAACTCACAGGGGGTTAGCAGGGCTCAAGTGCTCAGGGCAGGGACCAAGCCTGATTCTGGCTCCCCCAGGTCACCCTGCGCCATAAAGACCAGACCCTTCTCTGGGCCATCACAGTAATGAATAAGAGGTCCCAGCTGTGAGCCCTTTACACGCCCATGAGGCATCCTGGTCCTCTGACTCACAGATGCAGGAGGAAGGCATGAGAGAGGTTAAGAACTTGCCAGAGGCCACAAGGCTTGGTTCCAGTACTTTGGCCCCGGAATCCACCCCTCCCCTCACCACGCTATGTCCTGGGGAAACTGTTTTTCCCAAAGGAGCTTCTGGCCACCTCCGTCCCTCTCCTGTTCACCCAACAGCTTTCCCACCTGTTCAGTTGGGGCAGAGGTGAACACCAGGCCCAGCCCCATGGACTGACCACCACCCAAGGGGAGACAGACAAGGTGCCCANACCTTCCTGACCTGCATACAGATTTCTCAAGAGGCAGGTCAGGTGGTCTGGTATTCACATCTCTAAGAATTTTCCAGAATTTGTTGTGGTCCACACAGTCAAAGGCTTTGGCATACTCAATAAAGCAGAAATAGATGTTTTTCTGGAATTCGCTTGCTTTTTCCATGATCCAGCAGATATTGGCAATTTGATCTCTGGTTCCTCTGCCTTTTCTCAATCCAGCTTGAACATCTGGAAATTCACTGTTCACATACTGTTGAAGCCTAGCTTGGAGAATTTCGAGCATTACTTTACTAGCATGTGAGATGAATGCAATTGTGCGATAGTTTGACCATTCTTTTGCTTGCCTTTCTTTGAGATTCCCTAATAGCTCAGGTGGTAAAGAATCTGCCTGCAATGCAGGAGACCCCAGTTTGATTCCTAAGTCAGGAAGATCTGTTGGAGAAGGGACAGGCTTCCCAATCCAGTTTCTTGGGCTTCCCTTATGGCTTTGCTCTTAAAGAATCTACCTGCAATGCGGGAGACCTGGGTTCAATCCCAAGGTTGGGAAAATCCCTTGCAGTAGGGAAAGGCTACCCAAACGAGTATTCTGGCCTGAAGAATTGCGTGGAATGTAAAGCCCATGGTGTTGCAAAAAGTTGGACACAACTGAGAAACTTGTAATTTCACCTTCACTTTTCACTTTCTTTGGCATTGGAATGAAAACTGAGCTTTTCCTGCTCTGTGGCCACTACTGAGTTTTCCAAATTTGCTGGCATATTGAGTGCCACACTTTCACACCATCATCTTTTAGGATTTAAATAGTTCAGCTGGAATTCCATTACCTCCACTAGCTTTGTTCCTAGTGATGCTTCCTAAGGCCCACTTGACTTCACATTNTGATCGCCCACGCGCACCAGCTGTTAGTTTCCAGGGCCTGCCCACCAGCTAGCCGGGATGCTGGGCCCGGACTGCCCTGGTGTGTCCTGCCAGGAAGAGGCAGCCCCTAGGAGGGTGGTCTGGGCAGAGGAGAGGACAGAGGAGGGGCAGGACGGTGAGGATGCCAGGCTGGAGGAGGCCAGGGCCACCCTCCGCTCACAGTGGGGCCAGAACAGGCTGCAGCACTTCCAGGGCCTCCAGCGCCTCTTCTGGGCAGTCCATGCGGGGCGGGAGGTGGGGATGGCGCCCAGGGCTCCTCCCTCCGCTCAAAACACCCAGCAACAGGGATTCTGGACCCTCGGGAGGGGCGGTGCTCCGAGGTCTGCGGCCACAAGAGGGCGCCCGAGCCTCACCTTGCAGGGAGCCAAGGCCTGAGGACCGCGGTGGAGCTGTGCCTGGGAGGGGGCCTGGGAGCTGGGACTGAATCTGGGGCGTGGGATGCAGCTACCTGCGTCCACCCCCAGGCAAAGCCCCATCCACACTTTAGCTCTTTGTTCATCTGACGGCAACACTACCTGCTTCAGTATACATCTGCGGAGTAAGCGCAGGAACACACTAATTGAATGATAATGGTGATGTATTTTACCGATGAAAAGAGTGGACTCAGAGAGGTTTAGTGATTTGCCTGTCACACAGCAGTAGGCATGGAGCAAGTTACTCCCTCTGGTGCTGGGTGCTGGCAGAGCTTTGGAGAGAGTCCTGGCACCAACTCACAGGGGGTTAGCAGGGCTCAAGTGCTCAGGGCAGGGACCAAGCCTGATTCTGGCTCCCCCAGGTCACCCTGCGCCATAAAGACCAGACCCTTCTCTGGGCCATCACAGTAATGAATAAGAGGTCCCAGCTGTGAGCCCTTTACACGCCCATGAGGCATCCTGGTCCTCTGACTCACAGATGCAGGAGGAAGGCATGAGAGAGGTTAAGAACTTGCCAGAGGCCACAAGGCTTGGTTCCAGTACTTTGGCCCCGGAATCCACCCCTCCCCTCACCACGCTATGTCCTGGGGAAACTGTTTTTCCCAAAGGAGCTTCTGGCCACCTCCGTCCCTCTCCTGTTCACCCAACAGCTTTCCCACCTGTTCAGTTGGGGCAGAGGTGAACACCAGGCCCAGCCCCATGGACTGACCACCACCCAAGGGGAGACAGACAAGGTGCCCATGACTCATTCAGGGCCGGGGGCCCCTAACCAATCAGGGGTGTCAGGGTCTTCTGGGGGGAGGTAACCACTGAGCTGAGTTGCAGGGGAAAATGTAGCACAGTGGCCCTTGCTGGCTTCCCATTCTGGGCCCAGGGGGAGCTCATGAGTAGGGAGAAACTGGCCCCATGTGGGTAGGAGGAGTGGGCACCCTGAGGGCGAGTCCAGGCCGGTTCCCAGCACCCTCCAGCACCCGTCATCACAAAGTCATGGTGGGCTCATCAAGGAATCCCCACTGGGTTGTGATTGGTTATGGGTGTTCATGGAGCCAAGCCCTCCACCAGCCTTCCCGCCCTTTCTCTCAGGATGGGTACCCCCTAGGGCTTCCTCGATTATGGGGACCAGAGACGGCGGGGTCACCACCCTCTGGGTGCACCGGGCACAGACCATGGGCCACCAACGCAGCACCTGGAGCCCAGAGCCCAGTGGAGGGAGTGGGGCCCCAGCCAGGGCCCCAGCCTGCTGCCTTCTGCCTCACCAGCCTGGAGCCCAGCCCAGGGCTGGCACCTGTGCCTCAAGGCACCTCGAGGACCTAACCTCGCCCCCCTGAGACCCTCTTCCCTAATGGGGCCCTGAGAGGCCAGCCCCAGTGCTCCCTGACCCTCCTGGCCTCTCGGGGCCTCTTGTGCGGCTCTAGAAGCAGGACTCGGGCTACGGCAGCCACCTCTCCCCACCAGCAGCCACTGGCCACGGAGGAGGCGTCTCCCCTTCATTCGTGCCAGCAGTGGTGAGGATCAGACTTCCCTGTTCAAGGACCCCCAGGTGACGTTCTTCGTACCCCTGTGGCCCAGCCACCCCTGCCCCTCAGTTCTGGGGTCCGTCAGCACCAACAGCCCTCTCCTCCTCTGCACTCTCCCAGCCATCCCCACCCTGGACACTGCCTGCCCCCAGAACCGCCCCCTGATATACCCTCCTCCCCCCCAGGCCCGGCTTCCCTGGCCCCCCTCCTCCCCCCCTCCCC
>SJYV01021496.1:149495-185444 GCA_006410875.1 Neotragus pygmaeus | reverse complement strand
GTTTTTCCCAAGACAAGGTGCCCAGGGATCCCTGAGCCTCCCAAAATCTTTACTGCTTCCTCCCTTGAGTGTCCTCAGAACCCCTCCCCCCCACCACCCAGGGCTGGAATCCAGCCTTCGTTCCCATCAGCAGCTCCTCCATAGGCTTCTCCACCAGCTTCTCCCCATCCTGGTCCTCTTCACCCAGGAGAGGCCACAGCTACCAGCCCTTCCAGCTTCCCCCCGACTCAGAGCAGGGGCCTGCTTTTTGTTTTCTTCCTCTCAAGCCTGCATAAAGAACACTGGATTTAGTGAACAGCTCTGTGCACAGGCCCTGTGTGGACCCCATGTAACTGCCACCCTGTTGAGCTCTAACACATTTCCTTCACCCCAAAGAGCCCCCAGGCAAGCCCTCCACTCACTGCACCTCCCCGGCCCCCCTCAGACCTCTAGCCCCACAGATTAGAAGTGAGAGGCCTCTTTCTACGCAGCTCTTCTGTGCTCATCAGGTTGGACTGAAGCCCCTGAGGGCAGCAGCTGGGCTGCCCTGCTGGCTGGCGGTGCCTGGCACAGAGCAGACTTCAGGAAGGGCTGTGGAAGGACGAGGTGGCTGCAGGCTGCACCCCTGCCCTAGCTGCTGCCGTAATGAGGCTCCTTAGCTCGTCATTCCAGCTTCCTTCAATGTCTACCACACTCTCAGCCCCCAGCCCCCTGCAGGATGCCTGACACCTGGGCATGCAGGTGCAACACCCCCACCTGCCCCAGCCAGGCCTCTGTCAATGCTCAGACACCTCTTTCCCGCAGGGCTCCTGCCCCACCCCCAAGTCTTGGCTCCCAGAATCCTGGAATCACAGGCACACAGAATTCCCGGATCTGCACTCTCTCCCCAGTGCCTCCAGCCCCTACCCACTGTGGCCTCACTTGTCCTGGCCTCACCGTCTCAGCCCCCACAGCAACCCAGAGCCTCCACACTGAGCTATTAGCAGGAGGTCAGCTCTCCCTCAAGCCCGCAGGCTCCCACATGCGACCTGCGACGAGCACCTTCCCCTCTCCAAGACTCAGCTCCCCGGTCTGTAAGACAGCCCCATCAGGCTGTGTGGATTCAGAGGACTCTCCTGGCTCTGATGTTTCCTGCAGATCACTGCCCATGGTTAGTGTAAAGAAAAATTTATTAGATAAATAACTAGCCCCAAAGAATGAGTCATCATTGATGGTGGAACAGTAGACATCAGCCGCAGGCCACGTAGAGGCAGAATTCCAAGAGTGGTGGTGAAAGCTGGATTCAGACTGCCTGGGTTGGAAACCCTGCTTCACGACTTCCTCATCTGTAAGATGGAGATCACAGTAGGACAGGTTGAGGATGAAGTGAAATAGTGTGCAGAAGCAGCCGGAAGAGCGCCTGGCACTTAACCAGCGCTCAGGAGAACTTAGCTCCGATTGGCACCCCCAGCGCCACTGTCCCTCAGCAAGGCTCGGAGTCCACATCAGCAACAGCCAAGCGTAGCAGCAGTGCCTGACTAGTGCCACCAGAGGGCACCATGACGCAGCCAAAGCCACCCAGCTGAGCCAGGGCTCCCTGATTCATCCTGAGCGGCAGTGCCAGTCAGAAGCCTGCCAGCTGGGAGGGCGAGGGTGGGGCCTGGATACCCTGGATACTCGAGCAGTTCTTTCTGCAGGAGATGCCCGCACCACCTTGGCTTGATATTCTGCCCATTCCTAGCACAGCCTCTGACCAACAGCAACCCAGTTCAGTTAGGGTCCCTAATCCTTCCCTCCAGAGCCATCAGACCCATTTAACAGATGGGGAGACCGAGGCCTGAGAGACGCCAGCTCCAGGTTATGAGGTGAATTCTGGCTTTCCTGATCAGACTGACCTCCCAGTACACCCCACTAAACACTATGGGTGTGGCGCCCACCCCCACAACCAAGGCTGGGAGCCAGCACCCCTGCCCACCCGACACTCCTTGGGCAGAGGAGAGACACCAGGGGAAGAAGCACATCTAATGGTGGGGAGACCTCAAGGAGGGCCTGGAGAAAGTGCTGGAGGTGAGAGGACGAGACAAAGAAACAGGAGGTGAAACAGGGTGGGGTGGGCGTGGAAGACAAGAGATGCAGGAGAGACACTGGAGGAAATGAACAGGTGGAAAGAGATAGAGGGGAGGAGGCACAGAGACAGGGAGTCCCGAGGGAGAAGGCAAAGAGAGAAGCAGAGGCAGGAGGATGGAGACAGGCAGAAAGCGACGGAGGAAGAGAGATGGAGACGGGGTCACGGTGACAGAGAGAGACGGAGGCAGACCCAGCAACGAGGACCTGCGGGCAGGGGCGCAGACAGCTGTCCTCCTGCAGGGCCAGCCGGGGCGGCTGCACTCTGGTCTGCAGCGCCCATCCCCTCCCCCCAGGCACTCAGCCAGAGCTCTCGCCCTTGCGTTTCTGTCACACCCCCTACCCCAGCAGGGCTTGCCAGACAGGCACCCCCTCTTGGGGGTGGTGGTTGAGCCGGCTTCCCTAGGGCACCTAAGGCAGACAGGCAGGGCCCCTGGGGCCGTGTTGCTAGGAGATCCAGCCCAGGGCCCCAGCCTGTCCCCTGAGCCTCTCCTAGGGCAAGGCTCAACCCTCACCTGGGGGCTCACCTGGGACCTGGATTCCCCCCAGCTTTCACCCCGCCTGGCCCTGGACAGCCTCTGCCCTGCATCCTCTTGGCTGAGGGAAGGCACACCTGGTGACCCAGCCAGTTGCCAGCCTCCTGGCTCCTGCCCCAGGCCCCGGGGCCTGCTGTGCTCCTGAGACGCACTGGCTTCCCAGGCCTGGGTGCAGGTGGCCGGGAGGTTGTTCCAATCTCAGCCTGCCTCTTACCAGCTGTGTGCCCCGGGCCAGTCACTCTCCCCCTCTGAGTCTCATCTTTAAGCATGGATATCACAGCGTCCGTTTCACAGGGTCCTCTGGAGCAGGAAGAGCCGTAAAGAGGGCACAGCAGCCGCGATGGGAGACTGGCTTTAAGCTCCATCCCCGAGACCCCTGGGCTGCAGCTGGGAGCGGTCCCTGCAGTCCCTGGCTCCCCTTCGCACCTCCTTGAGCGGGCTAGAGTCTGATTCACAGCAGCCTCAGGGGAAGGGACTGCCCAGAGCCCTCCCAGGGAACTCAGATACCAGGAGACATGAACACCAGGGGCCCAGGCAAAGCCACACCCACATGGTTGTTCGGGCCTGTGTGCTGCTTTGGGGCCTTAGATAAAAGCAACTTCAGGGCTTCCCAGGTGGTGCTGGTGGTGAAGAACCTGCCTGCCAATGCAGGAGACATAAGAGGCATGAGTTTGATCCCTGGGTGGGGAAGATCCCCTGGAGGAGGGCATGGCAACCCACTCCAGTATTCTTGCCTGGAGAGTCCCATGGACTGAGAAGCCTGGCGGGCTATGCATAGGGTAGCAGAGTCAGACACAACTGAAGCACCTTAGCAGGCGTGCATGTAAAAGCAGCTTAGCTTCCAGGCCCAGTCGGCCCATGGGCAGGTCTGACCATAGTCTCCATTTACATATGAAGAAACAGAGGCAAGAGTTGTGCCTTTGCCCAAGTTTTCACCAACAGGTCTGATGCAGCTGATGCAGGTAGGTGGCTTCCAGAACCCAGCTCTTAACTTCCAGCCCTGGTGTCAGGCTCCCCACAGGGAGAGGGAAGGCAGAGGGCTTGGGCTCACCCCTCATGCCCCCATCCCAGCTCCGGGGCCAGGCCAATGAGGAAGCCCTGAAGGCTGCAGGCAGAGCCAGCTCAAGGCCGGGCTGCAGCTTGGGCCTCCCAGCTTTGATTTACCATCTGCCTCCAGGCTGCGGCTCACCTCAGCCATAAATCTGAGGCTGCAGTGCTGGCCAGGCCCCTGGCAGGCGGCAGGGGGCAGCTCTGGGGAGCACTGGAGCACACCAGCAAGAGGAGTCCCTTCCCTAACCAGCTGGAGCTCCCACTTGGTGGGGATCTAAAAACTGGGCCCCCAGCTGAGGTGGGGCTTCACCAGGATACTCTGGGATTCCAGGACCTACACACTGGGCATTCAGCCCAAAGTCCCTGACCTGGGACCTCTTTTCTGCCTGTGTCACTTCATTGCCTCGGACCTCAGCAGTGTCAGTCCGAGGCGGTGTGTGGGTTGGAGAGGGTGGGAGCATTTCTGGCTTCATGCCTTCCAAGTCAGGCCCATGGTTTTGTGGAAATAGATGCTTGAGGTCGAGGCCAGCCCTCTCCCACCCTGGTCCCCTGAACCCTGCAAACTCCTTGACCTTTCACTTAAAAATGTAATGAAATGAAAGAGGCCAGCACCATGCCAGGCTGCCAGCACAAGCCCATCCACAGATGCCAGCTCCCTTCCATTCCCTCTTCCCCGCCACGGGCACTGGGCACAGAGTCAGGCTGGTCAGGAGCCTTATGTATACTTTTCCAGGGACACTGGGCCCTTGGCCAGAAGTGCCTTGCCTGGGCCTCAGGAGATGGGTCCTAGGAGCTGAAAAGAGAACCAGAGGGGACATTGGGTGGGATGGGGATGGGGGGCCACCTGGAGTAGGGGAACACATGTGTCAGCCACGTGTCTGGATGGCTTCCTGGGTGAACTTTCAACCAGCATCGCCCACCCTCCTGCTGTCTGGCACGTGGGTCTTAGGGGACTCCTGATGTACCTCCCACTGCTTTGCCTCCCTGCCCCCCAGACAGGCACACCCTCCAAAGTGAGCTCAAAGCCTGGCTCCAGCTCTTTCTAGCTATTCAACACTGTGCAAGTCACAGGGCTGTGCACGGGCTGATGTAAGACAAAGGGGCATCTGAGATGCAGGTACGATCTGGAGACTGGTGTGGTCTAGGTCTCAGGCTGTGTGAGGCCACAGAAGAGTGTGGGAGGCCATGGGCAGGCCAGCTGGGGGAAGAAGGACGTGAGTATGCAAGTGTGTGTGCACGTTCTCACATGCGTCTCTGTGCACACGTGTGTGCTGTGCTTGTGTCGTGTGCATTGCTCACATGTGTGCATGTGCACACACATGTGTTACATTCGTGTGTGCACACATACGTGTGTGGGCACATAGCATGTGTACATACACTTGTGTCCGTGTCATATGAGTACACTATGGGCGTGCTCTGTGCACACGTGTGTGAGTGCAAGGATATACATGTTAGCATGTGGGAATGTGTTGGGGCACCGCAGGTGGGGCTTCCTGGCTCCCCTGCATCCTTCCCCGCTTTGATTCCTTGCCTCCTCCTTCCCTCTGTCTTCCTCAGCCTCCACCGCTCCCTGCTTCCTTCTTTCCAGGAGGCCCAGCTGAGTGGGAGCTGATCACACTGTGCATTCACGAGGACCCTCTAATCCTCTTAGCTCCCAATGAACCCCCTGGCCCCCGGGTGGAGGCAGCCCCTGCCCACACTCAGCTGGCCTGGGGGCACCACAGCAGAGGCTCATGGGCTCCCAAGCTGGCCCTCAGCAGGTTAATTAGTAACAATGAACCCCAAATCCTCACTGGGGCTTGAGAGGGATACTTCTCCATCAATAAGGCCCTTTCCTGGCTGTGATCCCTTTTGGTCCCAACAAACTCTTTTGAGGTGGGGATTTGAATTGCACGTTTGATGATGAAGGGCATTGAGGCCTTGGAGAGGGAGGGGGCCTTTCTGGAGATCACACGGCAGGTCAGTGGCAGAATTCACTCAACTCAGGCCGCTCCCACACCTAAAGCTCCTCCTGGAGCCCCAAACCCCAAGGGGGTCCCGGCTCTTTGCCTCCTGCCTCCACCCACCACCCCAGGTTTCCTGGAATCTGACTCTTGAGAGACCTAGCTTGCCTCCGTCCATCCCCTGGGGCCAGGGGTGCTGCTCAGAACCACCTGGGTGACAGTGCCGCCTGCCTGCCGTCCCCTGGGCTGCCTTTCCGGAGCCCCAGTGGCTCGGAGGTCACAGCAGTCAGACCTACGTTAATCTGCTCTTGCAGCGGGAGCACGGAGAGCTGGCATCGCCCCTACACCCCACGCTCGCCCACCCTCCCTGTCCACACCAGCACCTTCTGCCTTCTCCTCACGCACGGCACCCAGGCCGCTCTGCCTTCTCTCTGCCTTCCCATCACGCCCACGGTCGTCCTCTTGTAGATTTTGCACCCTCAGATCCCTGGGCCTGCGATGTCTCCTCCAGAAACTNTCCCTGTCCACACCAGCACCTTCTGCCTTCTCCTCACGCACGGCACCCAGGCCGCTCTGCCTTCTCTCTGCCTTCCCATCACGCCCACGGTCGTCCTCTTGTAGATTTTGCACCCTCAGATCCCTGGGCCTGCGATGTCTCCTCCAGAAACTCTTAGCCTGCCTGACCCCTCAGTGCTGGACGTCAGTGTCCCTGCCCCAGAGAACCTTCCCCGACTCCCAGTCTAGACTAAGTTCAGTTCAGTTCAGTCGCTCAGTCGTGTCCGACTCTTTGAGACCCCATGAATTGCAGCACGCCANGATGATCCAGCAGATGTTGGCAATTTGATCTCTGGTTCCTCTGCCTTTTCTAAAATCAGCTTGAACATCTCGAAGTTCACTGTTCAGTATTGCTGGAGCCTGGCTTGGAGAATTTTGAGCATTACTTTACTAGTGTGTGAGATGAGTGCAATGGATACCTGGGCTCAATCCCTGGGTTAGGATGATCCCCTGGAGGAGGGATGGCAATCCATTCCAATACCCTTGCCTGTAGAATCCCCATGGACTGTAGCCTGCCAGCCTCCTCTGTCCACGGGCGTTGCAAAGGGTCGGACACGACTGAGCAACTAAGCACAGCACAGCATATTCTACCGCGGGTCTGTTTTCTCACTTAAGACAGCATTACATTCTGTCCTCTATCCATAGTTTTCCATCCTTTTCTTGTTAGTTCTTACTCCAGATCTTTACTGAGCTGGCTTTTTCCCTTCTCGGTTTAACGAGCCTCTTTATCCGGCCCTTCTTTACATCCCTCCTATAATTTTTGGGTAATTCACATAAAGTCTTTGGTTTTTCAGTCAAAATAAAAGTTACATTTATACTATGTTGCTGCTGCTAACCCAAAAACTATAGGAAGGATGTTAAGAAGGGCCGGATAGAGAGGCTCCTTAAATGGATAAGGGAAAAAGCCAGCTCCGTGAAGATCTGTCACAATAAAAGTTACATTTACACTACGTTGCTGCTGCTAAGTCGCTTCAGTTGTGTCCGACTCTGTGCGACCCCATAGATGGCAGCCCACCAGGCTCCCCCGTCCCTGGGATTGTCCAGGCAAGAACACTGGAGTGGGTTGCCATTTCCCTCTCCAGGGGATCTTCCCAACCCAGGGATCGAACCCAGGTCTCCTACATTGCAGCCAGACGCTTTAACCTCTGAGCCACCTATAGTCTATTAAATGTGCAATAGTATTATGTCAAAAATACATATCTTAATCAAAATAATTAATGCTAAAAAATGCTAACCATTATTTGACAATGGTAGAGTTGCCCAGTGACCTAAAGTGAAGTGCAATAAAATGAAGTATGTCTAAAATATCTTTGCGGAGTTATTCAGTGTTCACTTTCTTAATTAGAAAGTAATCTCCATGAGGCTAGACATTCTGTCTGTATTGTCAGTGCTTGCCTGGAACATAGGTGGACTTTAATTGCGGGGAGTGAGTATACAAACAAGGGTTATACACAGAAGAGAAAGAGCAAAATAAGAAATAAAAAGTCCATGCCTGTATTTCAGTAACTTTTTTTTTTTTTGAAGTGCCTATAAGATTTTGCAAGAGTAGCTGGGTGAGGGCAACCGCACACAACCCAAACCAAGCCTTTTTCTGGCCTTTCAATGCCCGAGGCAGCATCGCGCCTGCGCAGACTCTACTGCCCCACCCCTCTAATCAAGGGGGACGGGGCTAGATGGACCTCTGCTTGGGCGCGCGAAGATGACATCACTCGGCGCGTGCCCGGGTAGCCCGTGGTAGCCCCCAGTGTGAGGAAGTGGAGACCCGCGGGCAGGCGGCTGAGACAGGTAACCTGTTCGCTCCCTGTTGGGTCCCTGCCTTCATCTCCAACGGCACCGGGATGGCGGCGGGGCCGGCAGCGTCCCGTTTTGAAGGCGGCTGAGAGCCCGCCTCTGCCCTCATCTTTCTTAATCAGTGGGGTGCCCATTCCGTCTGTCCTCCCAGAATCCGGAGGCTGAACCCGTTCTGGGGACTGGCCTGAGCTTGCCACCTCGCTCCGCCTCCGCTCTCGGCGTGGCGATGGGCTCCGACGACCCTCTCTCCGGTGGCACAGACGTTTCCTCAGGCTGCGGCCGCCACCGCCTTCCTCAGCTGTCTCCAGGCCCCCCTCACCCGCTTCTCTCCGCTCCTACCCCCTATATAGGGCTTATCTCCAGTCTTGTTTACGGAGACAGAACGGCTTCCGATTCTGTTCATTTCCTCTTCAGCGACACCTAGCCATCTCCCCTCAGATCCTTACTGAGAGCCCCAAGTTTTGAGTTTTTGTGTCCCTTTAGAGCATTCGTTAACTGTCAGGAAGGAGTTTTGTTCATTAAAGCATGTATAATATTTGTTGGGTAAGGGGGTGGCGCAGTAATGTGAACATTTATTGCAGCAATAAATGATCTACATGGCATCCAATCAACTGTCGAGATAGATGAAACAGCATTTCATTAAAATGCTCCTGTCCCTGGTTTCTTTTTTTTGGGTGTGTGTGTGGGGGAGGGTGGGTTTCAAGCAAAGATGGCAATTAGCCTCACAAAGGTAGCTGTCAAAATAAATAAGCAACAGTACCTAACTGGAAATGTCTAGACTGCCCCAAAATAATAGAATTTCGTATTTTTGATACGGGAATACAGGTTATTACAAAACCAACCAGAGTTGACGTGGGAGGAGAAACAGGAGTCCGACTTTTTTTTTTTTTTTTTGTCTCATCGATGGTTTGTTTTTTCTTGTACTTTTAGTATGTCTAAGTTTTTTGAATAGGGCATATTGGTACTTACGGCCTTTCTGAGATGCCTATGATGCCTTGATAATTGGTAAGATTAGTTTCTTATATTTGGGGAACAGGTAGAAAAAGATTAAGAATAATAGTAGTAGCTTATTGTTGACCATCTGCTATATCACAGCGACTGTGTTCAGCACTTTGCATGTGTTTTTTCCTGAGCTCACACAAGAACCTTGTTAGTTAGGAATTAGTATCCTCAACTTATAAAAATGGAAGCTTTGGTCCAGTTATGTGAAAATAACTTGCCAGAAATTAACAGTAGCTATACTGGTGGAGACAAGCTTGAAGTTCAGGTCTATGTATGACTTGAAAGCCTGTACTTAAAAAAAAAATTATAATTGTACTATGATAAAATTCTAGGCTTTTTACAATAATAATGCATAATTCTATGAGTTTATTCACTCATCTATCCAAATGATTTGGCATTTTCTCATATCTTTAGTATTACGTTCTCATATACCTAGAATCAAAACCCCTGAAAAGTTTATTTGTGATCCTCTTACACACACACACACACACACACACACACACACACACACACACACACACACACACGCACGCACGCACGCTTTTCTTTAAGAATGAGGTAATTGGCAAATAAGATTGCTGAGGACCTTTATGTTTGGAACTCTTGCAGAATAAGTAATTTTGAAATTTTTACCCCTTTAGAAATGAAAATCGTATTGACTGTTTTGGATGGAAAAATTTTAAATGCACTAAATAATTCTTTGCCTTCTTAAATAGTAAGTATGCTGAACATATTTTAAGTTTGCCTTATGTCTCAGAGCAGTCATTATGAATTTCATTTATTGTTATGTTGTGATTTGGTGATTTTTGTTATATTTGACCCCTCAAACTGCTTTGCATTTTGAGTTTTCCTGTACTTTTTGTAGTCCATTCCTTAGGATCAGCAAGAAATTGTAAATCATAGCAATTAAAAATAAGGCCCAGAAACCATACTCCCAGGATTCCAGTCCTTGCCGTGTCACTTACTAGTAGGACAGTGAGCCCAGACAAGATAGTTGACCTCTTCATTTTGTAAAATAGGAATAATAAGAATACTTGTCTGAGATTGTTGTTAGGGTAATATGAGTTAGTAGTACATATAAAGAGGTTATAGGTCACCAGGCATACTGTAAGAGCCATATAAAAGTTTGCTAATATTATTATTAGTCTGATTTTGGCCTTTGATTCTTTGAATATTGTATTATAGTTCTCTGGAAAACTTTTTTTTTTTTTTTTTTAGTTTAGGTATGGTAGATTTACAGTGTTGTGTTAGTTTCAAGTGTACAGGAAGGGATTCAGTTATTTTTGTTAATCTCAAACTCCTAACTTATCCATCCCCTCACTTTCCTCTTTGGTAACCATAAATTTGTTCTCTGTGTCTGTGAGTCTATTTCTCTTTTGTGAATAAGTTTATTTGTATTGTATTTTTAGTTTCCACAAATGATTTTATATGGCATTTGTCTTTCTCTGTCTGACCTATTTCATTTAGTATGGTAATCCCTAGCACCATCCATATTGCTGCAAATGGCATGATTTCATTCTTTTGTATGACTGAGTAACATTCCATTGTGTGAAAAAAAAAATATATATATGCATGTACACGCATACCATATCTTCTTTATCCATTCATCTGTTGATAAACCATTAGGTTGCTTTCGTATCTTGGATATTGTAAGTGATGCTGCTGTGAACATCAGGGTTCTGTGTGTATCTTTTTAAATTAGAGTTTTTGCCCAGGAGTGGGATTGCAGGATCACATGGTAATTCTATTTTTAAGTTTTTAAGGAACCTCCATATTGTTCTCCATATTGGCTGCACCAATTTATATTCTCACAACAATGTAGGAGGGTTCCTTTTTCTCTATACCCTTTCCAACATTTATTATTTGTAGATATTTTAAAGATGGCCGTTTTGACTGGCATGAGGTGATACCTTATTATAGTTTTGATTTGCATTTCTCTATGAACTAGTTATTCTTTTGTTGTTGTTCAGTTGCTCAGTCGTGTCCAACTCTTTATGACCCCGTAGACCACAGCACGTAGTCCTTCACTATCTGCCTGAGTTTGCTCAAACTCATGTCCATTGAGTCGATGATGCCATCCAACCATTTAATCCTGTCTCCACCTTCTCCTTTTGCCCTCCATCTTTCCCAGCATCAAGGTCTTTTCCAATGAGAAATACTATTCTTTGAATAGTATTTATTTTTTATTTTTCCAAACTTTAAACTTTTTCTTTTATATTGGTGTATAGCCAGTTACGGAGAAGGCACTGGCGACCCACTCCAGTACTCTTGCCTGGAAAATCCCATGGACAGAGGAGTCTGGTAGGCTGCAGTCCATGGGGTCTCTAAGAGTCAGACATGACTGAGCAACTTCACTTTCTCTTTTCCCTTTCATGCATTGAAGAAGGAAATGGCAACCCACTCCAGTGTTCTTGCCTGGAGAATCCCAGGGACGGGGGAGCCTGATGGGCTGCCATCTATGGGGTCGCACAGAGTCGGACATGACTGCAGCGACTTAGCAGCAGCAGCAGCATAGCCAGTTAACAATGTTATGGTAGTTTCAGGTGAACAGTGAAGGGACTCAACCATACATATATATGCATGTATCCATTCTCCCCCAAACCTCCTTCCCATCCAGGCTGGTACATAACATTCCATGTGCTATATAATATGTCCTTGTTGATTATCCATTTTGAATATAGTAGTGTGTATATGACTTACCCAAACTCCCTAACTATCTCTTCCCCTTGACAACCATAAGTTTATTTTCTAAGTCTGTGAGTCTTTTTCTGTTTTGTAAGTTCATTTGTATCATTTCTATTTAAATTCAATATATAAGGGATGCCGTACCATATTTCTCCTTCTCTAAGTTCCTTCACTCAGTCTGACACTCCCTAGGCCCATCAGTGTTGCTGCAAATAGCATTATTTCATTCTTTTTAATGGCTGAGTAATATTCCATTGTACATATGCACCACGCCTTCTTTATCTGTTTTGTCAATGGGCATTTAGTCTGCTTTCATGTCTTGGCTGTTGTGAACAGTGCTGCAATGAAGATTGGGGTGCATGTATCCTTTAAAATAACAGAGCTTTAATTTCTGTTTGAAATTAAAGTATTTGGGAAATATTTCATGGACAGAGGAATCTCGTAGTCTGTAGTTCATGGGGTCACAAAGAGTCGGACACAACTGAGCAGCTTCGCTTTTAGTGTTTTAAATTGTGGTTTAATTTAAATAGTTTCTGCTCTTGAATTGAATGTCAATTGATTTACACTTCCATTTATGGTGCTCTGCACAGGTATACCATTACACTCACGTTATCATGCTTCTTTTTGAATAAGTACATCCTTATAAAACCACCATCATGTGTTGGTCTCATATAAGGTATCTCCTCAGTATAAGATATCTCTTTCCTTCTTGCACCTTTCAAGGAGGTATAAAAAAACTGATTGTATCAACAAGGTGAAATAATGTTCCTTAAAAAATTTGCAAGGTATGTACCCATTTTCAGATGTGTGCTTTAAACCAAGACCAGCTAAGAGTTGATATTGCCTCCTTTGATGTCCATAGTTAGGAACTTGAACATAAATTATCTATCCTTTATTTTAATACTATTAAGACTGCTAATCATCTAAAACTTCTTGTTGAAAATATAGGCTATATTTTTTTAAGTTTTTTTAAAGATAGTTAAATGTATATAACATGAAATTTTTTAGTATACAGTTCATTGGCATTAAGCACATACAGAGTGTTGTTTAATTATCATCACTATTTATTTTAAGAAATTTTTATCTTCCCAAACAGAAATTCTGTACCCATTAAACAGCTCCTCATCCCCCTCACTTCCGACACCATCCTGCCCAGCTCCTGTTATTCTACTGTGTATCTCTATGAATTTGCCTATTCTAGGTTCCTTGCACAGGTGGAACCACACACCATTTTTCCTTTTGTGTCTGGATTGGTTGATTTGGCATGTTTGTAAGGTTTATCCAAGTTATAGCATACATCAGAATTTCATTCCTTTTATAGCTGAATTACCTACCACATGCTGTACTTTTGATGCATATTGAAGTTTGCTTCTTTAAAAGTTTTAAAATTTTTCAGTCTTTTAATTTATTTTATTTTTAACTTATTTAAACTGGAAAAAAAAAAAGTTCACCAGTTTCTCTCATCTCCCACCTTGGTTACTGATTGATTCCACATGTAAGAGATCAGACAGTAGTTTTTTCTGTCTGACTTATTTCACCTAGCATAATGCCCTCATGGGTCAACCACACTGTCACAAAGGGCAGGATTTTGTTCTTTCTTATGACTGAATAATATTCCATTGGGTGTATATACCACAGTTTCTTTATCTGTTTACCCACTGATGGAAACTTAGGTTGTTTCCTTATCTTGGTTATTGTAAATAATGCTGCAGTGAACATGAGGGTACATATTCCCAGGTGGCATTAGTGGTAAAGAACCCACCTCCCAATACAGGAGACATAAGAGACTTGGGTTCAGTCTCTGGGTTGGGAAGATCCTCTGCAGGGGGGCTTTTCAACTCATTCCAATATTCTTGCCTGGAGAATCCCATGGACAGAGGAGCCTGACGAACTACAGTCCGTAGAGTCACAAAGAGTTGGACGTGACTGAAGCAACTTAGCATCTATCTTTTCGAGTTAGTGTTTTTGTTTGTTTAGGTAAATACTCAGAAGTGGAATAGCTGGATCTTATGGTACTTTTATTATTTTTAATTTTTTGACTAATCCTATTCTATTTCCCATAGTGGTTGGACCAGTTCTCACTAATAGTGCACAGGGGGGGTTCCCTTTTCTGTACATCCTTGACTATACTTGCTATTTTCATCCTTTTTGAAAATAGGCATTTTAATAGGTATGTGATGATATCTCAGTGTGGTTTTGATTGGCATTTCCCTGATAATTAGTGATATCAGTTCAGTTCAGTCGCTCAGTTCTTTGTGACCCCATGAATCGCAGCACGCCAGGCCTCCCTGTCCATCACCAACTCCCGGAGTTGACTCAAACTCACGTCCATCGAGTCCGTGATGCCATCCAGCCATCTCATCCTCTGTCGTCCCCTTCTCCTCCTGCCCCCAATCCCTCCCAGCATCAGAGTCTTTTCCAATGAGTCAACTCTTCGTATGAGGTGGCAAAAGTACTGAAGTTTCAGCTGCAGCATCATTCCTTCCAAAGAAATCCCAGGGTTGATCTCCTTCAGAATGGACTGGTTGGATCTCCTTGCAGTCCAAGGGACTCTCAGGAGTCTTCTCCAACACCACAGTTCAAAAGCATCAATTCTTCGGCGCTCAGCCTTCTTCTTAGTCTAGACTAAGCATCTCTGCTATTTGTCTCCCAGGCACGTTTCCCTGTTTGCCTGAATACATCCCTTTATGTCTTTATTCGCCTCACATAAGTCTCCCCACTAGAACATAAGCTTCTTGCCTGAGGTCATGGGAACTCATATGTCCCTTATGTCCAACACGGGTCGAAGAGCATCGGCACCTAGTAGAGTGTGAGTAACTCCTCGGTGAATAAACCAAGGGTGGAGAGATGAACAGGCAGGACGTTCCTCTACGCGCCTGCGTGAATGAAGAGCTATGGGGTAGGGAGAGTCGGGAGAGCTTCCGAGTCCGGCAGAAGCAGCCCTGCTTATTGCTCGTCCTCCAGGGGGAGGTGGGGAATGGGGGTTCGCACACACCCCAGCCAGCTCTCAGAGAGGCCGCTTGGCCTCACGTCCCCACCCTCTGCCCCCGGCTCCAGGCTGGATGCCTGGCCTCTGCCTCCTGAGGGCTCTCCTCCTTCCTCTGGGCACCCCCAGGAGACAAGGCCCCTTTCCTCTGGGCCCGTGTAGACTCTGATTCTGCCCCAGGCTGGGGCCCTTCCTTGCTGTGTGGCCCCAGGCAAGTCCGTGCCCGTCTCCACCTCACTGCGGGAGAGTTGAAAAGGAGGATCTCTGTCTGTTAGCTTCCAAGGAGGCCTGAGTGTCACCTCCTGGTATTCACACCCTGTGTAATCACTGAAGAGGCTGAATCAGTGTAACAGATGGAGTGGCATGAATGTGAGAGTAGGGCTCCCGAAGCGCAGGACAGGGAGCTGCTGCTCCTCTGATCTGTCTCTGGGGAACCCGGTCGCCATGTGGTAAGGACACTCAAGCAGCCCATTGGAGAGGAACGGAACCTTCCCACCAACAAACAGTACCAACCAGCCAGGTGAGGGAGTTATTCAGCTTAGAAGCAGATTCTTCATCCCCGGGCAAATCTGCAGACGACCCCAGCCCCAACCCCAGCCCCAGCCAAGATCTTGGCTGCATGAGAGATCCTGAGCCAGAACAANCCTGCCCCTCTCTCCCCCACGGCCCTAACTACAGTTCCAGCTACCTACCTTCCTGGAACAGATCTCCCACCTCAGCTCCTTCAGAAGGAGTTTCATGGAAGGGCCTGTGGCTGGGCCAGGACAGCATACAGAGGACCTCCAGCCGGAGGACTGGACTGAGGCCAGCCTGGGCCTCCAGCAACCATGCCTGATTCATGTTCTTTCCAGATGGACTCTGGGGTCTCAGAGCCTGGGGAGCAGGACCTGACAGAGGCAGGGGCGGAGCAGGAACTGCGGTGGTTGGATCTGGGCTCCAAGGAGGCTCTGGGAGCTGGGACACAGGGGCCCAGAACCCCACAGGCCTGGGGGCACCTGCTGCAGGCTGTGTGGAAGGGTCACACGGGCCTGGTGACACAGCTGCTGCGGCAAGGGGCCAGTGTGGAGGAGAGGTGAGCCCCGGGGCAGGACCAGGTATCTTCACAGGTATCTGGTTGGGTGGTGGCTGCTGTCCCTTCAGTGAGTGGTAGGGGGAAGCAGCGGTTCCCAGTGGGTAGAGGGGGTCCTTCCTGGGCAAGGGTAACCAGTTTGAGTTTCTTTCCCTAGCAGGGGACAGGGGCGGGGGACAGTGGCCTGGTTCCAGATCCAGCCCTCACCTTCACTGCCCATGCCTGCCCCACAGGGACCGCGCAGGACGGACTCCACTCCACCTGGCGGTATTGCGCGGCCACGTGTCGCTGGTGCGTCTCCTGCTGCAGCGCGGGGCCCAGGTCGGAGCCGCAGACCGCGCGGGGCGCACACCGCTGCACGAAGCTGCCTGGCACGGGCCGTCGCGGGTGGCAGAGCTGCTGCTGCGGCGCGGGGCGCCAGTGAATGCACGCTGCCTGACCGGCCTCACACCGCTGCACTGGGCCGCCGCGCTGGGCCGCACGCTGATGGCTGGGCACCTGCTGGCGGCGCCGCAACCGGGCCCGACAGCGGCAGACGCGCGCGGCTGGACGGCGGCGCACTGGGCGGCCGCGGGAGGCCAGCTGGCGGTGCTCGAGCTGTTGGGGGCGAACGGCGGCGCGCCCCTAGATGGCGTTCTGCTCGTGGCGGCCGAGGCTGGGCACGCAGCTGCGCTTCGTCTCCTTCTGGCTCAAGGGGCGCCGGTGGACGCCCGGGACGGTGTGGGGGCCACTGTGCTGGGCGTCTCGGCCGGCCTGGGCCGCCGGCAGGTAATCCTGGCCCAGCCTCCGAGTGATAGAGCGGGTAGTGGAAAGGGACCAGCTACCAACCCGGCCGCCCTTGGATATTGGCTCCTGGAAGCCCAGGGAGGGAGGCGGGCAGCACCAATATTTATTATGCAAGGGGCAAGCCTGTTTCAGCCAGCAGGGAGGATGGGCAACAAGCAAGTCAGGACCATTAGGGGGCAGTGGCAGTCTCCAAGTAGAGCCTCTTCAGGTGTCGTGCCTGAGTGCTAAGGTGATTCAGTTGTGTCCTACTATTTGTGATCCTATGGACCGTACCTCTCCAGGCTCCTCTATTCGTGGGATTCTCCAGGCAAGAATACTGGAGTGGGTTGCCATGCCCTCCTCCAGGGGATTTTCCTGACCCAGGGATCGAACCCATCTCCTGCATTGGCATGCAGGTTCTTTACCACAGTGCCACCCGGGAAGCCCACATAGGTGCCATTTGTTGTTGTTCAGTCGCTGTGTTGTGTCTGACTCTTTGCAACCCCATGGACTGCAGCACACCAGGCTTCCCTGTTCCTCACTATCTCCTGGAGTTTGCCCAAGTTCATGTCCATTGTGTTGGTGATGCTTTCCAACCATCTCATCCTCTGCTGCCCTCTTCTCCTTTTGCTTTCAATCTTTCCCAGCATCAGGGTGACCAAATAAGGAAGCAGTGTCAAGAAAGGAGAGCCCAAGGGCAGCTGGGTGTTATGTGGTTAACACAGCCAGCAGCCTAGCCCCTGTCCCCTTCTCTTCCAGGACATGGAGGTGCTGCTTGAGCACGGGGCAGACCCAAGCCTCACGGACAAGCATGGCCGCTCTCCACTCCACAGGGCGGCTGCTGGTGGACATCTGCTTGCCGTCCAGCTGCTGGCTGCCTGGGGAGCAGAGGTGGATTCTCAGGACCTGTTGGGCCTCACCCCCCTGCACCACGCCGCCCGGGGAGGCCACATAGAGGTCACTGGCCACCTCCTGGACAGGGGTGCAGAGGTCAATGCTGCTGGCTGGCTCCACAAGACCCCCCTGCATCTCGCCATGGAGCATGGCCATGGCCCCACCGCAGAGCTTTTGCTGAGCCGAGGGGCCAGCCCCACCCTGCGGACACGGTGGGGGGATATGGCCCAGGACCTGTGGCCTGCCCTCTGTGGAGAGCAGGAGGAGTCCTAGGGGCACAGGGCCCTGGGGTGGCAGGGCCAAAGCNCTGCTGGCTGGCTCCACAAGACCCCCCTGCATCTCGCCATGGAGCATGGCCATGGCCCCACCGCAGAGCTTTTGCTGAGCCGAGGGGCCAGCCCCACCCTGCGGACACGGTGGGGGGATATGGCCCAGGACCTGTGGCCTGCCCTCTGTGGAGAGCAGGAGGAGTCCTAGGGGCACAGGGCCCTGGGGTGGCAGGGCCAAAGCAGGACGAAAGGCTCCGGGCTTCCATGGCCTTCAGGGTGCGCTCAGGCTTCTCTCCACTGGTGCAGGGGAGAAGAGCCCAGAGGTTCCTAGAGGAGACAGAGGCAGTGGCTGGAGCCTGAGCAACAGATGTGTCGCTGGACCTGGAGCAGCTCCACTGACTCCCAGAGCCACTCACCCTTGCAGCTCAGGCCTTCTCCACTCTCTGCAGTGAAGAGACTGAGTCGTGGCAGAACTGCCTGAAACCTGATGGTCTCCGCTTTGTCTGTCCACCGTGGGTGTGTCACCCTGGGTGTGCCCTCTGTGCACGCTAACGCTCTTACTGTGTTTCCTTAGATTCAGCGTTTGTCTGTTGGCACCCGCTCACAAATGATGGGGCCAAACGAACGGCCAGCCGTTCTCCCCTCCTCTGCCACCTGACCTACCCCTGAACTGCCGTCTCTCATGTGCACAGCTGACGTCCTCCTGCCCAGAATCACCCAGGGCCAGATATGCTTCTGTACACCAAGGCCCAGTGGATTATCACACAAACCAATCCCAAACGGTTTCCCTGCCCTGCCATTCCTTCCAGAACCCCAATAAAGGCCTGAGCCTTCCCAGGGCCCCTGCTTCTGCCTCCCGGTCGACACCAGTGCTCCTGCCCATGTCCCTGTGCAGCGTGGTGTGCCCCCCACCTTTGATGACATAAGGCATAAGAATCTGTTTTCAATGGCTTTATCCTCTCCCTGTCACTTCAGTCATCTCTGCAATACAACAGATATAGAAGGACAGTTGTCTCTGATTGCCCACCTCTGTATCCTCAGAGAAAACCAGTGCCCTTATTCTATTTTTCTAGAAGAAAAGCTCTAGAGGACAGATTCTATCTTTCAAAAGTGAGAGTTGTGCCAAAGTAGCATCTCTCTGCGGCAGCCCTGGGAGCACTTGGATTTTACTCACAAGATAATGTAAACCCTTGGAGAGTTTGTGTTCCTGTGACATGGTCTCTTTGGTTCCAGGCCTGCAAGTGCCGAGTGGACCATATCTAGGAAGGGGGAATGCTGGAGACCAGTGAAATGGTGGCAGCACAGCAGTGGAGGTGGGAAAAGCAGGCAGAAATTGGGTGATTCTGTGGGCACAGCCCTCTGGACTTGCTGATGGTTGAACATGGGGGGCCAGGAAAAGGGAGACATAAAAATGACCCCTAGAGAGGCTGGGCTAGGTGGAGGGGTGGGTGAGATGAGATGCAGGGAGAGGTGGGGCTCGAGTGACGCCTCTGGAGCCATCAAAGTAAGGATGGTTGTGCTTTGTTGGCTGCACAGTGTGGCATGTAGGGTCTATAGCATCTTAGTTCCCTGACCAAGGATGGAACCCCTGTCCCCTGCAGTGGAAGCATGGAGTCTTAACCACTGGACTGCCAGAGAAGTCCCAGGCTGGTTTTTAAAGCTGCAGGATGGACCTACAACCAATCTCCAGCACAGCCGTGGGCTCAACCTCAGAGAACACCCCCAGCCTGACTAACTCTCACCTCTCCCACTGCATCCACCATGTCCAGGCCAGCAACAGTCAGCTTTGTCTGCCCCCAACCTAACCGATCTGGTTTAACCTGTGACTCGCGGGGGCTCTTAGAACAATAGCCATAATTCTATGGCATGATCCACCAGGGGCTCCCTCTCATGGAATGTAGACCAAACATAGTGTATGGTGTTTGTTGATACCCCAGTGATCTTGGCTGTTGAATGACTCCTTCCAGTGGGATCCCCTGGTTCCTCCCATCCAGAGCTGGAGTCTGGGTCTCTTCCTTTGAGCAGACTTCTGTGACTAGTCCAGTGCCCTAGCACTGCCAAAGCGATGCTGTGTGACCTTCCAGGGTGGGCTGAAAAGGTGACCAGGCTGCGTTGTCCTGCCCTGTGGCCACCATACTATGAGGAAGCCCGTGGTACCCAGGACATCAGAGTCCTTCCTCGACCTCCAGGGCCCATACATCCTCACCAGCTTCGGTTTCTGGCCTCTGGCAGCTGACTTGCTCACTGGCCCTGGACCTGCACTGGCTCTGCTCCCACCACTCTGGCCTTTTGCTGACCTTGCCCATACTGGGTCTGGCACATGCTGACCCTTTGCTTGGTTGAGTCAACACTTCCCTTGTCGCTGGACCACCACCCTCTGGATGCATCCTTCCAACACTATCTAAAGCCCCAAGGGAAGGCTCTTCTTTAAAGAGAATGCCAATAAATATGGAAAGAGTTATAAAGTCAATGATGGGACACCCAAGTGAGTACAAGTGGTCTTAGAGCTTGCTGGCCACAAAGAGGCTGCTCAGACATCCATTCAAGACATCCCCCCCACCACACACACACCTTGTGGAACTTCAAGTCCATGGCAGCATTTCAGCTGAAGGCATACTTCTCCTAGTGGCCCCAATGCTGGCTGAGCATAGCACAGGTGCCAGGGTCTGGCCATCTTCGCCCAACACAAGGCTTCCCTGCTAGGCAGTCTTTGCTCCAGAGCTGCTGTGCTGGCCAAGATGTTGACTAGTCTGCATTTTCCCTCTCTCACATGCACAATATAGTACACCTCTGTTCTCCTACCTGGCCTCTGCACAGGCTTACAGGAAGGCCTTGGATGACTCATGAAGTATTTCCCTACAAACTACATATTAGTTCAAATGTAAACCTGGCAACCGTAACCAAGTGGCCAAAGCTGACATTACCTGTGTTGGGACAGGCTGCCATCGTGGCCCCCTGATACCCCATACCAAGGACAGAATATAATTTCTGCAATATTCTGCCAAAAATGTGTAACCTGATTCTAATCACAAGGAAGCATCACACAAACTCTGGTTGAAAGGCACTCTGCAAAATATCTAGCCTGTACTCTTCAAGAATGCCAAGGTCAAGAAAGACAAAGAAAGGTTGAGGAACTATTCCAGATTAAGACTGAAAATGCAGAGTGTGATCCTGGACAGAGAAAAAAGCGGTAAGAACTTCGGACAGAACTGAGTGTGGACTAAACAGCATTATTGCTTTACTGGTAAATTTCCTGATTTCGATCATTGTGCTGTGATTTGTATGAGAATGTCTTTGTTCTTAGGAAACATACCATGACGTATTTAGCTGTCTCCAACTTCCTCTCGAAAGGACCAGAAGAAATCCCCACTAATGTGTTTATAAACAACTATAGAGAGAATGATTAAAAAATGGAGCAAATTAAACAATTGGTGCATCTGGATAATGCATATTGGAGAGTTTTGGGGACTAGTCTTTCAACTCTTATGTAAGTTAGAACCAGACATGGAACAATGGACTGGTTCCAAATTGGGAAAGGAGTACATGAGGCTGTATAGTGTCACCCTGCTTATTTAACTTTGATGCAGAGCACATCATGTGAAATGCAGGGCTGAATGAAGCACAAGCCAGAATCACGATTGCCCAGAGAAATATCAATAACCTCAGATATGCAGATGACAACACCCTTATGAAAGAAAGCAAACAGGAACTAAAGAGCCTCTTGATGAAAGTGAAAGAGGAGAGTGAAAAAGCTGGCTTAAAACTTAACATTCNAAGATATACCTATCTCAGTGCAGAGTTCCAAAGAATAGCAAGGAGAAATAAGAAAGCCTTCCTCAGTGATCAATGCAAAGAAATAGAGGAAAACAATAGAATGAGAAAGACTAGAGATCTTTTCAAGAAAATTAGAGATACCAAGGGAACATTTCATGCAAAGATGGGCAAATAAAGGACAGGAATGGTACAGACCTAACGGAAGCAGAAGATATTAAGAAGAGGTGGCAAGAATACACAGAAGAACCATACAAAAAAAGATTTTAGTGACCCAGATAACCACGATCATCATGTGATCACTCACTTAGAGCGAGATGTGCTGGAGTGCGAAGTCAAGTGGGCCTTAGGAAGCATCACTTCCAACAAAGCTAGTGGAGGTGATGGAATTTGAGCTGAGCTATTTCAAATCCTAAAAGATGATGCTGTGAAAGTGCTGCACTCAATATGCCAACATATTTGAAAAACTCAGCAGTGGCCATAGGACTGGAAAAGATCAGTTTTCATTCCAATCCCTAAGAAGGGCAATGCCAAACAATGTTCAAACCACCACACAGTTGCACTCATGTCACACGCTAGCAAAGTAATGTTCAAAATTCTCCAAGCCAGGCTTCAACAGTACGTTAACTATGAACTTCCAAATGTTCAAGCTGGATTTAGAAAATGCACAGAAACCANATCCCTAAGAAGGGCAATGCCAAACAATGTTCAAACCACCACACAGTTGCACTCATGTCACACGCTAGCAAAGTAATGTTCAAAATTCTCCAAGCCAGGCTTCAACAGTACGTTAACTATGAACTTCCAAATGTTCAAGCTGGATTTAGAAAATGCACAGAAACCAGAGATCAAATTGCCAACACCTGTTGGATCATAGAAAAAGCAAGAGAATTCCAGAAAAACATCTATTTCTGCTTTATTGACTACTCCAAAGCCTTTGTCTATGTGGATCACAACAAACTGTGGAAAATTCTTCAAGAGATGAGAATACCAGACCACCTGACCTGCCACCTGAGAAATCTGTATGCAGGTCAGGAAGCAACAGTTAGAACTGGACATGGAATAATGGTTCTAAATTGGGAAAGAAGTACGTTCACCCTGCTTATTTAACTTACATGCAGAGTACATCATGTGAAATGCCAGGCTGGATGAAGTACAAACTGGAATCAAGATTGCTGGGAGAAACATCAATAACCTCATATATACCGATGACACCACCCTTAGGGCAGAAATCAAGGAAGAACTAAAGAGCCTCTTGATGAAAGTGAAAGAGAAGAGGGGAAAAGTTGGCTTAAAACTCAACATTCAGAACACTAAGATCATGGCATCCAGTCCCATCACTTCATGCCAAATAGATGGGGAAACAATGGAAACAGTGACAGNAAGAGACAGAGTTAGAACTGGACATGGAATAATGGTTCTAAATTGGGAAAGAAGTACGTTCACCCTGCTTATTTAACTTACATGCAGAGTACATCATGTGAAATGCCAGGCTGGATGAAGTACAAACTGGAATCAAGATTGCTGGGAGAAACATCAATAACCTCATATATACCGATGACACCACCCTTAGGGCAGAAATCAAGGAAGAACTAAAGAGCCTCTTGATGAAAGTGAAAGAGAAGAGGGGAAAAGTTGGCTTAAAACTCAACATTCAGAACACTAAGATCATGGCATCCAGTCCCATCACTTCATGCCAAATAGATGGGGAAACAATGGAAACAGTGACAGACTTTATTTTCTTGGGCTCCAAAATCACTGCAGATGATGACTGCAGCCATGAAATTAAAAGACACTTGCTCCTTGGAAGAAAAACTATGACCAACCTAAAGCAGAGATATTACTTTGCCGACAAAGGTCCGTCTAGTCAAAGCTCTGGTTTTTCCAGTGGTCATGTATGGATGTGAGAGGTGGACTCTAAAGAAACCTGAGCACCAGAGAATTGATGCTTTTGAACTGTGGTGTTGAAGAAGACTCTTGAGAGTCCCTTGGACCACAAGGAGATCCAACCAGTCAATACTAAAGGAAATCAATCCTGAATATTCAGTGGAAGGACTGATGCTGAAGCTGAAGCTCCAATACTTTGGGCACCTGATGTGAAGAACCAACACATTGGAAAAGACCCTGATGCTGGGAAAGATTGAAGGCAGGAGGAGAAGGGGATGACAGAGGATGAGATGGTTGGACGGCATCACTGACTCGATGGATGTGAGTTTGAGCAAACTCTGGGAGACAGTGAAGGACAGGGAACCCTGGCATGCTGCAGTTTATGGGGTCACAAAGCGTCTGACACGACGGAACGACTGAACTGATATGTCAAATGAAAGTTGCTGTATAACACAAGCAGCTCTACCTGTTGCTCTGTTGCAATCTAGAGGGGTGGAAAATGGGAGGGAGGCTCTGGAGGGAAGGAACATATGTATGTGCTGTGCTGTGCGGAGTCGCTCCATCATGTCTGATTCTCTGTTACCCCTGGGACTGTATGTAGCCCAGCAGGCTTCTCTGTCCATTAAGCTTTCCAAGCAAGAATACTGGAGTGGGTTGCCACTTCCTCCTCCAGCGGATCTTCCCAACCCAGGGATCCAACTCACATCTCCAACTCCGCTTTTACAGGTGTATTCTTTAGCACAGCGCCGCTTGGAAAGGGCCACCACCAGGATCCAACTCCAGCAGAGATTTCATCCTCCCTCTCTTGAGGCCCAGAGCCTGCCAGACATGAGTCTTTCCCCACCTCTCCTCAGCCTCCACATCTGCTAGGAGGGACCAACCCTCCCCAGCTGTCTAGGCATTGGAGCCCAGAGCTCCCTGGTGAGCAGTCTCTCCCTCTGCCCTGCGCAGCAGGTGGGTGCTCCCACACTGCAGGACAGATTCCTAATTGCCTGCACTTTCTGTCCTCTCTCCCAGGGCGGGGGTCTGGGGAGCTCTGGATCCCTCCCTTACATTCACCCCCCAGCTTCATTCTGGCAGCCAAGCTCTCTCTCGGGCAGGAGCTGGCACCTCACCCAGGAGGGGAGAACAGCTGCGGAGATGGTGGGAGAATTCCTCCCGCTGCTGGATTTGTAAAACAATTGATTAAAGACAATGCAATTAATTATTCCTTGATGAAATAGTGGAAATTACCCCAAGAAAATGAAGATTTCAGCAGCAGAACATTAAATCCCTCTAATTATGTCATTTCTAAAAAAGGGGGGGAGGGGGATAAAAAGGGTTGAAATGGTGGGCTGGCAGGAGGAAAAAAGTGTAAAAATAGATGGGGTGACTCTGGGGCTCCTGCAGGGTGAGCAGGGGCAATAGAAGGGGTCACCGCCCTGGCCTGGGCCACATTGTTCGCGGGGAAAGTCTGAGGTGACAGAGCTCTCGGCGGGGGATGGCAAGCAGCCTGGCAGGCCAGACACTGGCATACGTGCCTTGGGTGCATTAGCAAATTATCCTCACTCTGAATCCCAGTGCCTTGTTCCCGTTGTACATAGGAGAGAATGTGACTCGGAAGGGACACGTGACTTGTCCAAAGATGAACTACTAATTAGTAGAGACAGGCCATGAACTTAGGTTTAACTCCACAACCAGTGCTTTTTCAGCCCCACCTGCTGCAGCCTACGGCAGTAGCCACTGCAGATGCCCTTGGCAGAAGTGGCTGTGGCCACCAGCTCCCTGAGGGTCTCAGGGGCTCACTGAAGGGCTGGGTGTGGCAGGGAGGGTAGCTGCCAGGTGTTGCCATCTCTGCCAATCGGAATTGGGCTTGAGCTCCCCTGGGAAGGAATCGTTTTAGCCCTTCATCCTCTCTGACCCTCCCTGGGTATACTTTTGGAAGCCAGGGAGGAGTAGCAAGTGGGACCTGCCAGGGGCCTGGCCTGGCCTGGTTCTCTCTCCCTGGGAGACCCAGATGCTCCACTAGGGTGCTGATGGCCTAGATTCCAATCTGGCCTTGCTGGGGTTGCCACTCGGGCAAGTTCCCTTGCTTTCCTGGACCTCAGTTTTCCTATCTATATTAGGGGATACAAGATCAGTGGATGTACGGGTCCATTTGAGTGTACTGGATCCAGCCCCTCCCAGCTCAGTTTCAAGAAGCCAGAATCAGCTCTAGAGTGGGCAAGGGGAGGAAACAGACAAGAGGAAGTCTGAGAGCCAGCAGAAGAGGAACTGTGGGTTCTAGCTTCTGGGGCTAGGCTAACAGGAATCAGGAAGAAGCCAGGAGGTCTATAAGGGGCTGAGAGGCTGTCCCAGGAGAGAAGAGTGATCTGAGTGGGAGGAGAGAAGAGAGGCCTGGATTGGAGTTAGACTACTACCCCCCATTCCTGCCTCAGGATGCCAATCAAGGGGACCCGTTGCCTGGAATGGCTGGGCCTGGAAGGGCCTAAAGCAGAGGATAATTGATTCTCAGCATTGCTGAGGTTCTTTTTAGAGCTTGTTTTGTGGTTTCCCTCCTCTTGGACCATATCTGAGCATATCCCATAATTTTTCTGGACACTCCCAGGCACTATCAGTCTCATTTTTATGAGTTAAAATTTCCAATCTAATCTAGCATCAAAACTTCAATTTCTCATTCAATCTAAAGATTTGCTCTTTCCCTCTCTAGCTCAGGCCCAACACAGGCCAAGAAGCATTCAAAAGGGATGGAAGGCCTGGTCCTCCAGGATATTGGGGCTGATCTCCAGATCCTCTCTATGGAACATTTTTGGTGGGACTTTGGAGTCCCCCTCACTAGGATCCTTCAGCTAGTAATTCCCTGACATGTGCAACGATGCTCCTGCTTCTGGGGCTCATCCCACTAAGTCTCCAAGAGGTAACCTGGCCTTGACAGGCAGACCTTCCTGCAGCATGCCTTGCTGTGGCCACTCCGACCTACAGAAGAGCCTGGGCTTGCCAGACAGCTTCAAGTCACCACCCCCTTCTAGACTCTTTTCAAGCCAGAGTCAGGCCTTGGCCACTGTGCCAACCCGATGCTTGGGGATATATGGCACCTTTTCCAAATGTTCCCCCAAAGTGAGGAGCAGAGCACACTCCTCGCTGCCCATTGCCCCTGCCTCACCCTCCTCACTCTCACTTCCCTCTATGTAGCCTGGAAATGAGTACTGAGGGTCACAGAACCGACTTGGGGGCACCAGCCTCGCAAGGCTTGAAGAGATCTACGTCCCCATTTAAAACGTGGGAGTTCTGAGCGCTAGTTACTCTCCAAGCACTCCAAGTACGCCGTGTCCCATTCGGACAGCCTATTATGAAAGCAAGCGCCTGCTTCTCCAGCTGACTCTGACTCCTTCTTTGGCCTCACCCCTGTCCTTGTCACTACCCCAGGCCCCCACCCTCTCTCTGTGGCAGGACCCTACAGCCTCATGTCCACTGTTGAGAAGCACATTCGCTCCAGCCATCCTGCAGTACCTGGATGGAGACTGTGGCCCCAAGCAGGCTGGCTGTAAAGCCAGGCCTCAAACCTGGGTGCCGACCCACAGGCCAATGCTTCTTCCACCAGCTCGACCCTTGGCCATCCTCTCTCCAGGAGCGATGAGCTGAGTGATGGAGCAGCTGGGGCAGGGAAGAATCCTCTCCCCTCTTGACAGCAGCAGTGAGCAAAGTTGGGAGTTTGAATCCTGGTGCTCCTACTCTCCAGCTGGCTGATTAGAGGGAAGTTGCCTCATACTTCTGCAACTCAGTTTTCCCCCCTGTAAAATGGTTATGATAATACTGAACCCAGAGGGTTGCCAGGAAGGGTAAGGGAGATGAGGTCCTAGTCAGGCATTGGCACAAAGCAGGTTAGTCCCCTTAGGACCCCTCCCTTGCAGTCAGGACACCAGGGTTCCATTCCAAATGCAGAGACTAATTTTCTGGCAGAAATGGGTCTTGAACTTCCCATTTGTGTCCAAAAGGCCACAGAGTGGTGAGGCAGAGGTGGGAGTCTGAGGGGTTAAGGAGGGGACCCTGGAAGAGAGTCTTTAGCCTTAGGAGTGGTAGGGGCACAGCTCAGATGGGAAGGGCGGTTCCTCCCACCCATCTGCTCCCAGACCCCTCCCACCAGAGATGGTATTCTAGCCCCTCCCCCAGCTCCAGCACAGATGGCAGGAAGGAAATGCCAAGGCATGGAGGTAGGGAGGGGCCACCCAGCCCCCGGAGGCTCCAGCCCTTGCCAAGTTTCCCACAGGAGGAGGATGCAAAAGCCCCCTCCCTTGCTAAGGCACTGCCCTCCAAGAGCCACAGCCCACCGATGCCCTGGTGCCTTGTATCCCGTTGTCATGGTAACCAGGACTAGCTGACGTGCCGACAGGCAGACCAGGAGCCGCTGCCACATGAATCACTTGAACTTGATGTGACAGACCCAGGCGGGTGGCCTGCACAGAGGCAGAAGGATGTGGTGCCCTGTGGGCAGGGACAGCTCAGGCTGAATCTCTCCAACTGTGACAGGTTTAGGGGCTCCAGAAGCTCACGAAACCCTAAAGGTCCCCACTGAAGGTGAGGCTGGCCCTTGAACCAGCCAGGAGTCCTCTCCAAGCCCCTATTGCCTCATTTACAAAACTGGGAGAATAGATNAAAGCCCCCTCCCTTGCTAAGGCACTGCCCTCCAAGAGCCACAGCCCACCGATGCCCTGGTGCCTTGTATCCCGTTGTCATGGTAACCAGGACTAGCTGACGTGCCGACAGGCAGACCAGGAGCCGCTGCCACATGAATCACTTGAACTTGATGTGACAGACCCAGGCGGGTGGCCTGCACAGAGGCAGAAGGATGTGGTGCCCTGTGGGCAGGGACAGCTCAGGCTGAATCTCTCCAACTGTGACAGGTTTAGGGGCTCCAGAAGCTCACGAAACCCTAAAGGTCCCCACTGAAGGTGAGGCTGGCCCTTGAACCAGCCAGGAGTCCTCTCCAAGCCCCTATTGCCTCATTTACAAAACTGGGAGAATAGATTGGATGATAAAGATCAAATAAAATAATGAGCAGGGGCTTGCTTTGTAAATTCAAACCTGACACAAACAGATGTTAGGGAGAGCTCGAAGGCTCAGTTCTCATGCAGACCTGGGCTCCAGTCCCTCCTGGGCTATATGCTGGTTCCATTCCAGCACCAACTTCCTATTCTGTACAATGGGGATAATAGTGCCTCCCCCACTTAGCCATTTAATATTTGTCAACTCCATTTATGTGCCAAGCACAGAGTTCGGTCCTAGGGACACAGGAGTAAATGAGGCAGACTCATTTCCTGCCCTTGTTGAGCTTATCTTCTAGTGGGAAAAACAGACCCCAAACAAGTACCCAAACCAACAAAATACCTCAGGTTGTGATGAGGCTCTGAAGAACACAGACAAGTGACTGGGCTGCAGAGCAACTGGGCCAAGGGCTTATTTTAGGAAGGATGATCAGAGTGGATTTTCTGAGAAGATGACATCTCAGCTGAGACCTAAGTGATGAGCAAGGGCTGAACTCTCAAATGAAAGAGAGAGAGTTCCAGGCCAGGGACAGCAAAAGAAGAATCCTGAGATGTGGTTGAAGCATAGGAGGAGGACCACTGTGAAGACAGTAGGGCAGACAGGTTAAGAGTGAACGGTTAAGGGTGATTTTATCCCAAATGCAGTGAGCAGTGGAAAGTCAAGGAACTTTGAGTAAAGAAGCACTGCGATTTGATTTCCAGGTACATGCTACAAAAGCTCTAGCTGCCGAGGGGAGAAGGGGCTTTCTGCAGCCAGCCCAGGAAGAAGCCTTCTGCAGAAGTCCAGAGCACAGAGGAAGATGCTGTGAATCCACGGATAATAATAGAGAAGGAGAGAAATAGCCATCTTCAAGAAAATTCTTGGAGATAGAAACTCCAGGACTTCTTTCTGGTCCATATAAGAGAGGTAAGGGAAAGGAGAGAAAGAAGGATAACATGTGGGCCTCTGGTTTGAGTTTATGGGTTGTTTGCTGTTGTTCAGTGGCTAAGCTGTATCTGATTCTTTGTGACCCCATGGGCAGCACACCAGGCCTCCCTTGTCCTTCACTATCTTCTGGAGTTTGCTCAAACTCATGTCCATTGAGTCAATGATGCTATCTAACCATCTTCTCTCATCCTCTGTCACCCTCTTCTCCTCCTGCCTTCAATCTTTCCCAGCATCAGGGTCTTTTCCAATGAGTTGCCTCTCCCCATCAGGTGTCCAAAGTGGGTGGTTGGTGGTATCAATTTCTAAAATCAGGAGAAGTAATTAGTTTGTAGATCATCTGTAAAGATAGGGCTTATGTTCATGAGACAAGTCCAAGGGGCTAAAGTCCTCTCTCCAGGGTGGAAACCACACTCCTAACAGAGAAACCTTCAGAATGGGCCACTTCCTCTCCACTGCCCCCAAGCAGTGCTCCAGCCTTTCCGGAAGAAGTGTTTGGAGAGGCTACATGGCCACGGTTCTCGGTGAGAACTCTGCTTTGAAAGTGACAGAAACATAACTCTGAATTTCATCGGCACAAAGGAAGATTTAGTGGCTTGCAGAATGCAAGGAATTAACCCATGGGAATGGACCAGAGAGCAGCTGGGCCTGTTCTCCTCTCTGCCTCTTCCCACATCCCAGCTCTTCCATTCCAACCGCAAACCAACTTCTTCCCCAAGGCAGGAAGCAGTGAATCCTCAGGATTTTTAACAAAGAGGAATCAACTTTTTTCAAAATTGTTTTTCTCTTCAATAGACCACCTTTGGTCTAAAAATATTAAGAAACATGACAGTGAAGTTTGTGAATGAAACTACTACACAAATGGAATAGTTTGTTTACTACTCCAAAAGCACATTTAGTAAAAACTTTCACTCTTCTAAAAATGATTCACATACAAAAGTAGTAAAATTAGTCTAAAACAGGAAGAATACAATGTGAAAAAATTTATAAAATAATCCTCTCAGTTTTTACATTCTGTAACTTCCAGTGACTCTCATTTCCAGTTGAAAAACTTAGAGAATTTTAATTGGCTAGGGAAAATCCCATGGATGGAGGAGCCTGGTGGGCTGCAGTCCATGGGGTCATGACTGAGTGACTTCACTTTCACTTTTCACTTTCATGCCTTGGGGAAGGAAACGGCAGCCCATTCCAGTGTTCTTGCCTGGAGAATCCCAGGGATGGTGGAGCCTGATGGGCTGCCGTCTATGGGGTCGCACAGAGTCGGACACGACTGAAGCAACTTAGCAGCAGCAGCAGCAGGGTTGAATTATATGCCACTGTTGGGCCAATCAGCTATGCCAGGGGTGGGGTTTCTATAAGAATATGACAGCTCACACTCTAGCCACAGCTCACACTAAGGAAGGGCTATGATGCCCAAGAGACAGAGATGATTAGACAATGCTCTTTTACATGATACGGGTCAGCAGAATTTCCAGCCAGAGAGATGAAAGGGAACCATGAGAACAGGGAAAATTTGCAAATTTTGGAGAACTGAGCAGTTGTTACTTGGAGTTCCAGGAAGGACAGCCAGAGAAATCCCCACGACCCTCAAAGCTATCTACTAAGAGCAGAAGATAAAAATCATTGTTCTGATGGCATTTGTCTGTGTGTGTGAGAAGCCAGAGGAGCAATGTCCAGACTTGAACTGGTTGAGTAGGGTTCTAATGATGCACAACTGTAATATCTGGTAAACCCTTATCTCCCCCCAGAGGCTGGTGTTGCCAGTCAAAGAGCTTGCAGATGGAACCTGAATTAGCAAAGCAGACAAAAGTGGAAGGTAGTCAGTAGCCTTCTAATGAGTGGGAGGCTCTCGAGCCCCTCACTAGCCATGCAGTCTTGGATAAGTTAGATTTCACATCTCTGAGGCTCGGTTTGCTCTGATTTTAAATGGTGAATGTGCACAAATTAAAGAAAATGGTGAAAGTGTAAAATTAAATAATGTATAAAGGAGAGTGCCTCTCTCATAAGGTCAAGTGAAAAGATGGTGATATAATGCAGGAAAAACACCTGCCACAGAGCCTGGCGCATAGTATGTGCCCAACAATATCATCTACTGCTTTCATCACTGCTGCAGAGGAGGGGTGTGAAGTGAGCAAGCCTGAGAGCTTTCCGTTAACTTTTTCAATATTTATTTGCTGCTGTGGGTGAGGTTTCTCTAGTTGAAACGGGCGTGGGCTACTCTCTAGTTGTGTGCAGGCTCCTCTCACTGCAGAGCAAGGGCTCTAGAGTGCACTGGCTTCAGTAGCTGTGGCCCACCGGCTTAGTTGCCTCGAGGCATATGGAATCTTCCCTGACCAGGAATTGAACCCCTGTCTCCTGCCTGGCCGGCAGACTTCCAGGGAAGTCCTTCCATTAACTTTGGAGTGCCTCCTAGAGGACATTTGCAATACGGGAGGCTTTCATTTCTGGCATTGACTCCACCCCAGGCGATTGTAATAGCAACTTTACCCTCTGATTCACTTGCTAAGTGCCAGGCACTGGGCTAGGTACTTTACCTCTATTGTCTCATTCTTCAGCCTTACCAGGGACGACTTGAAACAGTGTATCAGTTAGCTTCAGCTGCGTGATAAACCGCCCCCACACTCACAGCTTGTAACAGTAACCCCTTACAAAGCTCATGATCTTCTGGTTGGGACGTTCCAGGCTCCTCTGGTCTTGGCTGGGCCTGCTCATGCATCTGCAGTCAGCTGCTAGTTAAGCGGCTCCACTTCTGGGAGTTGCCTGGCTGTCATCTGGGAGATGGGGATGATTGAGCCATGTGTCTTTTTTCATCCAGCAGAGTAGCCTGAGACTTTTCACAGAGCAGCTGGGCAGGGTTCCAAGAGAACATATGAAAGTGTGCAAGACCTCTTGAGGCTTGGGTTCCGAACTGGCACTGGCACTTCTTCCACATTCACTTGGCCAGAGCAGGTCACNAGCCATTGCAAGCCAGGACGTGTTCACACCAAAAGCCAAATTTGTAAGCACCTTGATCTTGGACTTCCCAGCCTCCAGATGTGTGAGAAATAAATGTTTGTAGTTTGAGACACCCAGTCTATGGTATTTTGTTATAGCAGCCCAAGCAGACTAAGACAGCGGGGCTCCATTTATCAGAGAGAAGAGAAGATAGCTGCATTCAGCTGCTCAGGTTGGATACTGGACAGTCCCAGTGGGGAGGGGCACTGGCAGAGATTTTAATGTGGAAGTCACTCCCTGGAGCTGTGAACTCCAGTAACCCTGTTGTACTCCTAGTTACAGTGTTGTTTTAAATCGCTGATAAACATTGACACTGATTTTGTAGTTACAAAGAGGAAGAGTTGGGGGTGCGGAGGGGGCTTGGAAAAGGTGCAGGAGAAACAGGAACAATGCTTACAATTTCACAGTATTAATAAAAAATAGTAATGTCAGGAAAATTTCACATCGTGCTGCTATGTGCCAGGTATTACTCCAAGCCTTTCATTTACATTTACTCATTCATTTCTCACAGCAGCCCTATGAGATAAACATCATCATCCCCCATCTTACAGATGAGGAAATTGAGTCAGAGATAAATTACCCAACATCATGTGGCTTATAAATAGCAAAGCTAGGATTTGAACTGGGGCTTCCCAGGTGGCGCTAGTGGTAAAGAACCCGCCTGCCAATGCAGGAGACATAAGAGACATGGATTCAGTCCCTGGGTAGGAAGATCCCCTGGAGGAGGGCATGGCAACCCACTCCAGTGTTCTTGCCTGGAGAATATCATGGACAGGGGAGCCTGGTGGGCCGCAGTCCATTGGGTCACAGAGTTGGACATGACTGCTAAGTGACTTAGCACACCCACAGGATTTGAATCTGGGCATGTTGGTTTCAGAATTGCTCTTAACCCCTCTCCTGTTTGGGCTACTAAAATGAGGATAATGTGCAATTCCTCCCCCACCTAGGACCTGGCCTGGATTTGAGCTTCCAGGGTTAGGGTGAGGGCAAACGCTAAAGAAACTGATTTTACGGGGGTGTCTGAGAGGACATGTGCACAGCTCTCCGGGGCCCAGGGCACAAGCCCCAGAGCCGAGCAGGAACTTAGCCCCCTTCACCACCTCCATTCCTGTGACCCCCACCTCCTGCTACCTTGGCCTCGGTACCGACCCCAGAAGCACTGTGGCATCCAAAGGGCAGGGGATTTGAAATATTCAGGGGCCACCACTTTGGCCTGGCATTGATGGGAGAGATAGAAGGGAAGATTTTCCACACATGCTGAAGGGTGGCAGATGTGCATAAACAGGAGTTTGGGCAGGACAAATTCTGAGCCCGAGTGCTTTGAGCATAATAATAAATGCAAATGTGACCTCTCACGTTCTCAAAGGTCCTTCAGTTTGTGACATATCATGCTACAGTCAGGAACTCATTTAGTTCTTATATCAACCCATTTCACAGATGAAGAAACCAAGCATCAGAGAACTTGAATGCCCAGAGTCATTCGGCCGTTAGGTAGCAGAGTCTGGCAGATCCAGGGTTCACACAATGTCCACATCTCCAGCTGCCCCCAGAAGTGCCACTCCTCTTGAGAGAATTCCCCATGTCCCCAAGGGCACCTCCTACTGGGAACCAGGGTATCCAGGTCTCCTGCAGCCTGGCAGGGGTCTATCTACTAGGGTGAGCCTCTGCTTCACCCGCCCACCCGTGTGCTAGGGACAGAAGGGGGACTTTATGTGCAATCTGCCTGACTCTCCAGAAAGCACTTAGGTTTACGATGTGCATGAAATTGATCGCCAGTTGGCGCGGCCCCCGCGTGCTCAGTGCCAGCCCAGCGCTGGCAGGAGGCTGCCCCCCCACTCTCCGCTTTCAAGGAGCATCAAAGCCGCCTGCCAAGGCCCCTTGTGAGGGTCCTTCTCCACTAACAAGTGCTGAGTGGAGGGGGGAGCTGTGCCCAAAGACCTTTCCACAGCACACACACCCCAGCCCCACAGTAGTTAAATAGCTCCGTGTCTTATGCCAGTTCCTGCCTCTTCTGCTTCCTCTCTAACGAGCTGATGCTTTCAAAGGGCCCACTAATTGGTGTTTGCACCTCACACGCCAGGAGACTTTGATAGTCACTTAGGACATGGGTCCATCCATCCCACCCTTGGTACAGAGGGTGGCTCACCTCCCCACAGCAAGGTGCCCAGCCTGGGTGCTCCTGCTTCTGTGCACACACGGGAGAGGGCCTACATGCCTTATGTTATATGTGGAGGACATGTCTGCACATATATGTGCACGTGGGTATAACAACTCCTTTGGAATATCTCTTGTGTATCTTCTTGCTTGTATGTCAGTGCACGTGCATGGCTGAACACTACCATCTGTGCATGTGGGAGTATACACTGTGTGCCTGTACGTTTCCTTGGGCGTGTTTGTGTACCCACGTGATAGAGCTTGTATGTGTTTATGCATGCACTCGTATGCTTTGCATGTTTGTGTGTGGATATCTGCTTGCAGGCAGGCTGGTACATGCGAATTTTTGCAAGTTGACTAACAAGATACATGTTCATGTACCCACGGGTGCATGGGTTTGCATGCCTAAGCGCAGGGAAGGGTAGACATGTGCATCTGCGTGCATGGAGGGATGAAGGAATCTCTGGCTGGGCGATCTACATGGCATGCATGTACTTGGGCATATGCTGTGTGAAGGAAAGGTGTAATACAATAGTCAAGGGCCCACAGGCTTTGGGTTCGAGACCTGGCTCTGCCACTTTCTAGCTGTGTGACTTTCTGATGACCACTCAACCTCTCTAATCATCAGTCTGCTCATCTGTAAAATGGGGATGATAACAACTTCTATCTCATATTGCTGTTCTGAGAATCAAATGAGATAATACACGTAGAGGGCTAGTCCGATCTTTCACTGCTGGGAACACCCACAGTGTATAGACATACACACAACCCCGTCTGGCCTCAACACGGAGTTGACTGCCCAGGAGAGACCCTGGGCCCTTGGGAAGAGAAATGGCCAGGCCCAGACCACGCAGTAACAGCTACAACTTCTGAGATCTTTGTCACATCCAAAGTGATTTCACACCTTTATTACCTACCTTTGAATAGGTGGGCAACTGAGGTGCAGAAGTAGGTGGGAGGTGGTGGCAGAGCCGGAACTTGCTGTCAGAAGACAGCCTACAGCTGAGCTGCGGGAAGCTGGGGCATCCCTCATTTCCAAGGGAGAGGGGGCAGCTTCAGAAGGATGGAGTAACGCACACATCCATGCATCCTGTGCACCAACACACGACTCAGCAAAGGGGTTTCCTTGCCTGTCCCAGCCTAGGGTGCCTGCCTCGGGGGAGCATCCCTGCTGGGGACTCAGGCGGAGGACTGCCACCCCCAAGGTGCCCAGCCGTGTCCCTTCTGTCAGCCCAGCTCCAGCTGCGCTTTATCCGTCATCTCACCGAGACACTGAGGCACAGAGAGGGGAAGAAGCTTGCTCAAGGACACGGGACAGAAAAGAGCAGAAGCCCCCAGCAGGCAGGCTGGGATTCTCATCTCTTGCTCTCCTCCTTCACCACACGGCCTTCACTGGCACCGACCAGGCTGGTGAATCAGGGGTCGGGGCAAAGTCCTCCCCACGGGCAGGTCATAGGGACTTCAAACCCACCCAGAGGTCAGCCCCTGGGTCACAGTGTCCCCATTTTGGGAAACAACCCCTCTAGATCTGGGCTCCTGCAACCACTATGTATTATTCCCGCCCCCCCCC